>CASBWL010000344.1:1200000-1560529 GCA_949130495.1 Sambucus nigra
CATATGCAAGCATCCTTAGTGGTGCTATCATCTTTTGCAAAGGACTTAATCCCGCCCTTCCCGTTGCATCAAATTTTTGTGTGAAGTAGGTATCATAACTTTTAATTTCCTCAAAAATATGATTGAAAAGATCCACATCCATACGAAAGCGACGACGAAATGTCTGTCGTGAATACTTTGACTGTTCGCCCATAAAGTAGTCTTTTACAATTAGTTCATGTCTCTTCTCCCTATCACGAGAAACGTAGCGCCGACCAACAGTAGAGCCACCATGTGACCGTTTCTTTGACAAGACATTCGAAGCTATAAGAGGAACATAAGTTGCGGCCATTTCGATTAGTTTACGTGTTACATTAGCAGAAGATTCGAATGGGACTTCTGTGTTGATGGGCTCGGCTAATAGGCGTTTGGTGATCGAGAATGAACCATCGTTAAGACTTGAGATTTCAGAGTCCGTATCAGAATCGGAATTTGAATACGACATTTGCTTGCAGTAAGCCTGTGAATGAAAAAATAATGTTATTAATATCACATAATAATGATAATTAAAATAAGGGGCATATACCACATAGTTCCTCGAACATTTTTTAATACACGTCTAATCCAATCCTTTTTATTTTGCTCCAAAAATTCTTCCACTATGTCGCTCGAGCGGACCTTAAAAATAAGAGAATATTAGTTAAATGGATGTTTGAGGGACTTTTTGGAGGGAAATAAAAGGCTTGGACTAAATGTGTATTAAAAAATATTTGAGGGACTTTTTGGTATTTGCTCCTTAAAAAAATAAATGAGATAAACCAACCAAGAAAAAAATTTAAATGTAATTAACCTTAAAATAAATATAATTGTTAAATCCTAATGTATTGTGAGGCTTAAAATTGAATACCCATATTTTTTAAGATTAAATTGCAAATGTATTTTGGGATTTAAAATCGATGTGTAGATTAGAGAGAAAATAAAAAGTAAAATAGAAGAGTACCTTCTTCAAAAAAATAAGTGTACTGTCAAAATGAAAAACATGGAAGATCTTGCATTTGAGTTAACAGCTATTTGAGTGGCTAAAATAAGTATACTGTGAAACTGAAAAGATATCCGTTAACAGCTTTTTTTAAAAAATCACGCCACATCACATGTGTAGAAATTGACCGCTGGAGAAGGGCAACAAAACCTCCCGTCCACAATTTTTGGTAGGTTGCCAGATGGATAGAAAAGTCTATTAACTGTTATCAAGAAATAGGTTTAGAAACTTAACCATTGGACTCGGTCTAAGGGGCATGAGAAGCTACCATTCGTCAAACCTAAATTTCTCAAATTTTTATATTTATTAATTAATAAAAAATACACGTGTAACATATCCTAAACTCTCAAATTAGTTTCCAAACCGCCCCACGTTCCCACCTGCATATTTTGGATGAAAAACACATCCTAAACCCTCAGATTAATTTCTAAACCACCCCACGTTCCCACATACGTTTTTTTTCTTCTTCTAGAGACCCATGTACTCATATACTCTCATTTATCCCTCAATCCAACCTCCTCTGTATGTGTACACAGTTCTCTCTCACCAATTTTTCTAATCTTCCAAATCCTATACAACACCTCTAGCCGACGATACTCACATCCACACGTGGAAGATGACCTCTATTCTTCACTGAGAGACCATAGGAGGGGTAACATGTATTCTATTTTGGTTTGTTGATTTTCTATTTTTTCCCTGTTACATATGACAAAATTTATGCAAAGGTGAAATCCATTTTTTGGCCGTTAGATCGATTTCATTGAATAATTTTTTGCGAGTGGGTGGTGTTAATTTTTGTATCTTTCTATTTGTATTATACAAATTATTGTTCGTATGTTAAGGAATGGTGAGATTTTTATGTATGTGGTTTATGGTTTTGTGCCAGCGTGTTATATTTTTGTGTCCGTTCTCTTCATTTTATTAGATTTAGTTCCTATCAATCATGTTTTCCAAAAAAAATTGACTGTTTAAAGTAAGACCCTTTTCATAGAATTTATTATTTATTTGAGTGATGAAGAATGGCCAAATTATAACATATTTCTTCCAAACGTTGTCTATGTGTAAGACCACAAAAATTCCAATCTATTGATTACAGGCGTAGTCGTAACATGTAGGTCATTACACGAGGAGGCTCCACACAGGTCAATCCAATCTCTTATCTTTTTATTTTTATTTTTCTTTAATGTGTTCTTTCTCCCTTTAGATCTTTGAATCTTTGATCGGCATTAGGAGGCTTTGTTTTTAACTTAACATCTGTGTTCTTATCACTTTTTTTTAGTGAAAAATAATGAATACTAGAATTCACATTTTTTCATATATTTATCATCCTTCAAACATTGACATTCTTGATGTCAATTTTTTATTTTTTTATTCTTACAGGAAATAAAAAACATAGATGGATTGATTAAATACCTTAGTTTCACTTTTCAATCAGTAGTGAAATATATGTGGTTTTGATTTTTTGAATAAGATATATAAATAGGTTCATTTACTTGAGAAATATGAAGCGAATTCTAAGATAATCATGTATATTGTGTATGTTTTTGGTACATGTAGAAATATCCGTACACTAAGAACAAATGAAACCAATTCAGTGAAAATATAAAAAGATCCTGCTATTAAGAGGTTTAACCCTTTCATTCTAAATTAGACAAGATACACATATCTTGTGTATCTTTAAGGTTCATTTTTTAAAGTAAATGTATTCTTTTTGTTCCAAGTAAAATGCAAATAAGAGGTCAAGGTAAGCAAGTACCCTTTCATTCCAAATAATAGATTTCAAGTTTCGCACATTATTTTTTTTCATTAGTTTCTCCCTAAGAAATAACCTAATCAATCTAATTCGTAATTCTAAAACTATGCTTTTCGAAAGGCATTATAAATTCCATATTTGTGGTATGTTTAATTTTGTATTTCTTCGTGAACTATGGTGAAGAGGTAAGATAGATATTCAAATTCTAAAACTCTTCAAAGTAAATTTATGATTAATCACGTTTCATTTTTTAACATGCCCATACAATTTAAATATGGTACTATGGTATTTAGAATGAATTATGAACATAGTAAAAAAATACTATTTACTAAAAAAATATCTTTTGAAAATACTAATAATATTTGAAATTACCATTTCAAGTGACTTTGTAATCATAATTTCGATCATTTTCAAAAAGTGACGTCGCCTATTTTATCCCATATAAATTAAAACTAAACTGATTTTTTAATCATGTAATATTTATATCCATGCAAAACAATTAAATTTCAATGTTCATTAAATTTACATTCTCAAACCTTGGAGGTTCCCAATGTCAAGTGAGTATCCTACCAGTGGAAAAACCCCAGTCTCTTTGAAAAACTTTACTCAATATGAAATGAAGGTTCATAATTATACCTAGCAAATAACTAATAGGTTAATATGATAAAATATATGATAAATAAAATAATATTCATGCATGGAAAATAACGATAGTAATATGAATACTACTAACAAGTAAATTATTCATTTAATTTTTTAACAGATCTACAATAGCTTATTTGACAAGTAATTTATTTTACCATTAATTATTTATGACATTTATTTTAATTTAAAAAGCTTATAAGAATTTTTTAATAATAGGAATGACAAATATCCTTATTTGTCCCCATTTAACAACAATGCATATTTTGATTACCGATTTTTTCACGTAAATTTTAATTTTTATTTAGATTTTTACATTGTCTCTCCAGGATAGCTTTTATTAGAGGACGTATTATTTTAAAAGGAAAATCATTTTTTATAATTTTCAGTGGATGAAAATTATGTTTGACTAACTATATGTTCATTACTAATAACTTTATTTAATTATTCACTTTGAAATGTAGGTTTTTTTTCTAACTTGGATTTTCAGACTATGGTTCCTTCTATGAAATTATGGTTCTTACCATTCATTTTCTCTTACTCATTTTAATTCATACTCTGTATTCACCACATTACTTATATTTATGATAAGCACCCAAAAGTGTATAATTAATGCCCCGAATATGTGCATTTTAGTCACCCGTTTTAATTAAAATTGGCCTTATGTTCGTATTTTATCATTTTGCAGGTCAATCAGCAGTCGCAGTATCAAATAATGCTAAATCAATACAATTGCGACACAGAAGCGGTTAAAAGCTTGCATCGAAGAAATCAAAGGAGATCGTGAAGTGAGAAGTCCATTTGAGCTTGCCCCGATGTGATCTGATGCTCCGAAATAGGCCCGTAACCCAAACCTAAGCCTACACCTAGCCCAGACCATTCCCTGAGCCCCGTGTGTGTTAGTTTGTACCTTTATTATTTTTCTAGATTTTTATTTTTAGTCATTTATTTTATTTTTAGGATTTATTTAGAAATTTCTAGGATTTATTTTCTATTTTTCTATTTCTTTATTTTTGATTTTGATTTTTATTAGTTTTTAATTTTTAATATTTATTTTATTTTATTTTTATTAGGATTAATTTTTAGGAATTTAATTTTTTTTAGTTTTATTAGATTTCATTATATATATATATATTATTGTAGTTTAGTTTTATTTTATTAGGATTATATTTTTTTAGGTTTAATAGAGTTCTATTTTATGTTAGTTTGAGATGTTTTTTTTTTAGTTTCATTAGATATTTTTTTAGGTCTTTAGTTTTATTTTTATTTGATTTAAAATTTTTAGTTTTTATTTCTTTTATTATTATTTGAGTTTTTTTTAGGATGTTATTTTTTCTAGTTTTGTTAATTTTAATTTTTATTTATTTGTTTAGATTGTTTTAATTTTTTTAGGGATACAAATTAAACACACACACACACACACACACATAACCCATCTCTATCTCTACTACTATAAAAGAGGGGATTTGCTGTTTAACTCTAAAATGACTAAAATACCCTCATTGTTTCTAAAATACCTATCCTACCCCTGATACCCTCTCCGAGAAACCATCCAATACTCTGATAACCCCTGATACAAAGAATTGTTGTTTCCAAAAAATTAAACCGTACGATGGTTCATTTTATCCCAAGTTAGAAATCTGAGGTCGGCTTCTCCGAAATTAATCAACGCAGCTTCAGACTCCACATTCATCCATTGTATGTATTCATTCATACTCTCCAATGGATTCGGAAATCTCATCCATTGTATGTATTCATTCATACTCTCCAACGGATTCGAAAATATCAAGAATGATGAGTTCGAACGTATCTTCTGCGTATATAAGCTGCATCCATCTATCTCATTCAAATGTCATGCTCTATGTTCTTCATGGGTTTCGATACTTCTTCCCAAAAAAGGTCAGTTTATAATTTTTGTTTCTATGATTATTTGGATGCTATTAATCGACATCTATTTTACAGAAACTTTAACATCTAAGATTTAATTTACTGAAAATGCAATTATCCAAAATTTCCTTTATCAAACATTTATGATCCATACTGTTGCCCCAAATTTCATTTATCAAACATTTCTGATCCATACTGTATAATTCAAAAATTTTATGTGTGTAATTGTAAGTGACCAAACTTATTGTATTTCCTAATTTTTTTCATTGGTAGAAAATGTATTATTTTTTTTGGTTTTAGTAATGAAAATTTATTGTGCAAAAACTCAGTCATGTAAATGTAATTTTTAAAATTAAATAAATTATATTTAAAAATTTATGGGAAAAAATGTTGTATTTAATAGAATTTATGGACCATACTGTAGCTGTCTTCGATTCAGTTTATTTATTTTCAGTTTGTATCGGTTGTAGGTTTTTTCTGGAGGACAGTTGCGGTACTATCAAATTGATTACATATCAGGTATTTAATCATCTTCGTCTGAATTTCTGTCAATTTCATCAGATAATTTACTATGTGATCTATATTTATTGGATGAGACCAAATTAGTTTTCTTCCTATAATACGCTATGTCATGAATTCATTGCCTTCACACATATTGAACTGTCATCAATTGGTTCCACTTTTCAACTCTATAGGTGTTAATGAAATAATGTCGTAAAGTGTCCTTTTTCTCCATATATTCTCTTGAATCTTGAACGACGGAGTCGAACATAAGTTCCACATTTTTATGGGCGTGCCTTGACAGACAGGTGATCACTCGGTGTTTGAGATCGGATTTTTGTGGCTGTTTGGGGAGAAACATTTTATGTTTAGATAGAGTTTGGGAAAGAAGGTGCAGGTGGTTTTGGATTGAGACAGGCAAATAAGAATTTCGTATCAAAATAAAAGATCTTTGAGGCCTATCAAAAAGCCAAAAATAACTGAAAATGAGAATAGCTTGGGAGTGAAACGAGAAACGGATTGGACTGATATAAAATAGGAATAGAACAGCAGGTATATAAGAAAGAAAAGATTTGCTAAGCAAATGAAATAATGGAGTTGCAGTGGCTATAAATGAGCATGGTTTAGGTTTGTTTAGATGAGAGTGAGTTGTGAGACTAGCTAAGGGTGAGGGTGGGAGGGATAGAGGAGATTTCATATCTACTGTGAATGCTTGCTTTTGGTCTTTGTTTTTGAAGGATTCACCGCTCAGTGGTGGAAATTGGAGAGGATCCGACATTTTCCATGAATGCCCTGATACCATACTGAACTACATTGTTCTCCTAGATCAATATTATTTTTCTTCTTTTTCTATCTACTTTTAAAGTATTTTAGGGTGGAAGGGAGAAGCGTACAGATGAAAAATTTGGTGTCACGCGTACTCATTGATCGGTCTGTCCGCTGAAAGTGAGAGAAATGGGAGTGGCTCAACCGACGGGAAACTAGGAGTGGCGCTACTGTTAAGGAGATAAACGAAATTAGAGTGACCATACTATTTTTTAAGTGGAGATTCGATTGGTGTTCTATTGCATTTAATTTGATAACAGAGCGAGATCTTAAAATTGTACCTCTAATGAAATTCGGAAAATTCCCCACTAAGTACCTTGTCAATCCCGTTATCCACTCTAAGACTGTTCTCCAGCAAAAAAATTATTGCAACTAAAGCCAAAAATAACTGAAAATGAGAATAGCTTGGGAGTGAAACGAGAAACGGATTGGACTGATATAAAATACGAATAGAACAGCAGGTATATATGAAAGAAAAGATTTGCTAAGCAAATGAAATAATGGAGTTGCAGTGGCTCTGTATGGGCCTTGATTTCAGAGCTGCCCTGCAGCATAGGTTATTAGTATATTTTACTGACCATACTATTTTTTAAGTGGAGATTCGATTGGTGTTCTATTGCATTTAATTTGATAACAGAGCGAGATCTTAAAATTGTACCTCTAATGAAATTCGGAAAATTCCCCACTAAGTACCTTGTCAATCCCGTCATCCACTCTAAGACCGTTCTCCAGCAAAAAAATGATTCCAACTAAAGCCAAAAATAATTGAAAATGAGAATAGCTTGGGAGTGAAACGAGAAACGGATTGGACTGATATAAAATAGGAATAGAACAGCAGGTATATAAGAAAGAAAAGATTTGCTAAGCAAATGAAATAATGGAGTTGCAGTGGCTATAAATATGGAGGTGTAGTTGTGTTTTGTAATGATGAGCATGGTTTAGGTTTGTTTAGATGAGAGTGAGTTGTGAGACTAGCTAACGGTGAGGGTGGGAGGGATAGAGGAAATTTCATATCTACTGTGAATGCTTGCTTTTGGTCTTTGTTTTTTACTGTATGGGCCTTGATTTTAGAGCTGCCCTGCAGCATAGGTTATTAATATATTTTATCAGCATTGATTATATCACTTTTTTTCAGCTGGGAGGTTTAAGTTCATGTGCATATTCGATGCCTTGTGGGCATGTTTAGTGCCAATCAGCTTTCTTTTGTTCACAGATATCAGGATAGAACCGTCTTTTCTTACACAATCTCCAACAATAAACCCCATTAGCATTTGTCGTGGCCTGCGTTACACTTTAAGTAGATTTTCCTCTGAATAGTAAGAAATCTCATTCATAAAAGGGATAATTTTTTTATCCTCTATAAATCTCAAACTTCTCACAAAGATTGCACTACCACTGCAATCTTCTCTACCATGAAAGTCTGAAAATCTAGCAGTTCTCACAACTTGAGACAAATATAGCCACATGACGAAAAAAGAACTAAAAGCAACTGCAATTACCCCAACAGTAGCATAAAATGTAGCATGTGACGTAATTTTCTCAGTAATAACTACAATCGTGCACACATGTTGCCCCTAAAATCCTAAACTATCCAACCTCTTAAAATAGTTTAAAGTACTCTCTAATCTCTTGGAAACCTAGGCAAGTCTGGTCTTTTTAGAGTCTCCATTCGGTGAGGTGTTGTAAGCAGTAGATATAGGAGTCGAAGCGAGTGTTGTTAATGTTGTTCTGTGATTGGGAGTTATGGAAGGGTAAGATAGAGATATAGACTGTTGAATTTTGATGTGAGATAGAATATGTGAGGATAAAGAGTAGGGGAAATTGAGGGTTTGAATGAACACTAAAAAATTTCCTAACTGTATAGCTGATAAACTTCAGTGTATTGCTCTGTGAGCCACAGAAACATGAATCTGGGATTTATCAGATTAATAAAAACATGTCATTGTGTTGCTATCCGTTTTTTTTTATATGTCTGTTGTAACTATCATAGCGGTTGTTGAAATTGATGAGTTGACTACTTAATTTGTTTATTTTTCTTTATGCCCAGTTTATGCTTCAAGACTGAGTAGTGGTCCGTTGATCAACCAATAACTTTCCTATAAAGAATGTATAAGTACAAGGAAACTTTATATCGTAACATTTCGCGTGAGCTTTGAGGGGTAGGCTAACCTTTTTACATACAGTTCTTATATTAAATTCAAATTACAGAAGAAATATAATTTAACATATTTCGGATGCAACACTTTTTATATAAGCTAACATATAAGATCGTGCACAACATTATGATCTAGATCACCATTCATCTCAATTTCTCATCACTATGAGCTACAACATTGAAGTATCCCATAATAATAAATGGACTACCATAAGGTACATCACTGTACCTTTGAAGTGATCTGCACAAAGTCTACCCCTCTCTTCTACTCACCGGAAGAGGAACAACCTTTTGTCTTTTTCTTCTGCACATTCTTTGGGATAGATCAATAGCCACTTATCTCCAACTTCAAACACAATCGAGTATAAATGTTCCTCTTTTATCGTCGAAAAAAGATGTATTTTCCAAGTGTAGGTATTGCTTTGGGTTTCCTTAATAATGAATAAACATTGCAATTTACTAGCAAATTTATTAGGAAAAAACTCAACTCTAAATACACAAGACTCATCAAAGAGGTATCCATTTGAATTGTCTTTGAACAAATCCAGGGGAAGTAATTTGTCAAATCCCCATTCTGATTTCATCCAGTGAAAGTTCCTTGATCTGCCATCTGCATCTTTAATGATTATATAATTATCCCTTATATGATCATATACAAAAAAGTTGAAATGCACATAAACCTCACACCCTTGAGAAAGACTTTCTATATCACTTATGGCTAGATAAAGTGATATATGATTGCTTCCATTTCCTTTCTTATTTCCATTAAGGTACAAACACAAACTCCATTTGTAAGCCACAACCTCAAATTCGTCTGATTCATACCTCTCAATCCCTGATTTAGAAAATAACGAGAATGATTCTGTCTTTAAAAGATACTGGTGTGGATGGACTTGTCTAATCGTTCTTAGAACTTATCCAAATGCTTCATTGTTGGTTAAGATTGAATGAACTCCATCCGCTTTTGTTTTTTAGGAACTCATCGCTTCCAAAATGATTGAGTTAATCAGTTGTATTATAATGTAATGTAACTAATCTTTTCATATCCCATTTTAATATATGTCTCCGTAACTTATCTTATAGAATTCCTCACAATTCAATCGGTTCCTTAGGACTTTACAGTTGAATGAAGACAAACTAAGGTTGAGCGTGCTAATGGGAGCCACAACATTGAAGTCTCCCATAATAATAAATGGACTACCATAAGCTACATCATTGTACCTTTCAAGTGATCTGAACAGAGTCTTTTCCTTTCTTCTAGGGCATTTAACATATACCATAGATATCCAAACATCTTTAGGAAAGTGAGCATGATTCATTTTGAGAAGCAAAGATTGATCATCATCTAGAATAACCTAATAATTGACAGTAAGTCTAAAAATACACATTTTTTTGAATAATTAAAGCAACGACCTTCAAAATCAGTTACTTGAATATAATCTTCCCTCTATATTTTATATCCCAACTGTTCATTTCTTGGCAATCGAAACTAAGGTCCACGCAGATAAGAATTTTTTTGTTTCCATATATAATTTCAGCTAGGGAAAGAACAATTTTCTTCTTACTGAGCCTATCAGTTCCGAGAAAATTGGACCACATATCTCCTGTACTTGGCCCATGACATTTTTTTTCTTGTTCTGCTCTGAACTATTGCTTGGCTAACAGCACTGGCGGCTTCTTCTTGCCTGCCAATCCTATTAACTAGAAACGTGTAAAGCATCTGGAAATCCTCCATATATATATGAGTTTGTTTCTACGATTCTCTATGTATTCCCAAACCTAAATCTGTATTGACAGAAATTGTTAGGGACAAACTGCGGGGTGAAACCTGAGGCCAATCAGATCATTTGTGATTTTTGAAGTTTTCTCGAATAATTTGGGGAGGAAATTCAAATTTTTGTAATTTGAAATTGCAGTTGATGGTGTTATTGTTTTTTAATGGTTTTATATTTTTGTGACTACTTTTAGTTTAAAATGCATTAGTGAGATCTCCTATTCATGAAGAATATTATCAATTATTTTCCTACCTTTGCTGAATCCACTTGGGTTTGGGGACATGATATTAGGGAGAATAGAAGCAAGTCTAGAGTTTTTGATTTTGGAGATGATTTTTTAGCCGAAGTTTCATAGGTTGATTAGTTTTGGTCCAAAGAAATTAGCTTAAATAAAACAGATTCCAAAAGAATTTTACTCCATGTTCGGTTAAACTACAATGAAATGTCAGCTATCCAAAACACAGAATACTCAATAACCCGTGTTAAAATTCAATGAAATAACTAAATTTCTTTTACTATTCTAAATTCAGACACCTCTTTGCATACTGTTTGACATATTGTTTAAGGTTGAACCTAGCTATGATGTTTTCGCGATTTTGGCAATTGTCTTCAATTTAGTTTAATTACTTTCAGGTTGTATCTTTTGTAGCTTTCTCCGGAGGATATTTCAGGTACTACCAAATTGATTACAAATCAGGTATTTTAAGATAATAAGTTTTATGCCTCTTCATATTAATCTTCTTAGTAAGTTATTTGTTTTTATTCTACCAAATACTAACGCAATTACACCACATCACCCCAAACAATACTCTCTACTAAAACCGAACAAAAAATATCCTTATTTTTTGTTATTTTAAAAAAATGAGTCAAAGTTCAAATGTTTTAACTTAAAAACACCAGTAATGTAAATTCTCTCCATGCATTTAACAATCCATATTTAATATAATGATTTCATTTCCTCTTCGCTTCATTATTTTATTTTTCTCTAAACTCTTAGGTTTATCTATTTGGAAGATTATACATTTATTTTATTTTTGTATTATTTTTCTCTAATCTCTTAGTTTTATCTATTTGGAAGATTATACATTTATTTTATTTTTTAAAGTTATACTGACTCGACGTTACTCATTATTCAAATGATATGCAGCTATTTCAAAATCACCAAGTAAACAATATACAAAAAATATCCTTATTTTTTGTAATTTTAAAAAAATGAGTCAAAGTTCAAATGTTTTAACTTACAAACACCACTAATGTAAATTCTCTCCATGCATTTAACAATCCATATTTAATATGATGATTTCATTTCCTCTTCGCTTCATTATTTTATTTTTCTCTAAACTCTTAGGTTTATCTATTTGGAAGATTATACATTTATTTTATTTTTTTATTATGTTTCTCTAATCTCTTACTTTTATCTATTTGGAAGATTATACATTTATTTTATTTTTTAAAGATATAAAAGTAAATATGAAATATACGTGCCATTTACATGAAGTTATTTAAATTAAAAAATGTATTTCCTTACATCTATTTTCACCATTCTTATACTTAATTACAATTTTCTTTCAAATTATAAAATCATTAAATTACAATTCTCATGCTCCTTTCTTACTAAACTTATTAAATATAATCTTTCAGACACGTCATCTCCCAAATTCTTAGAAATGTCGTCCGTTCAACCATTCGAAAATGTATCTGCCAAAACAAATACAAGGAAAAGATAGAGAATTACTTGGTTACTTCGAGCACAATTAAATTCTTACCAATATCAAGGTTAGATAAAAATAAGTAAAATATATTTTACGCTTAAATAAATCGTGTTACACTTAAGAAACAGATATTTAACTATACAATTGCTCTGATGTTAGGAGAAACCATATATGAACCTCTCTGCTCTACGTTGCTAGAAGTTGAACCGACTCCCGATTGCCATCACTGCAATGCAAAAAGATTCCAATACGAAACACCAACATTTTGTTGTCAAAAAGGTCAAATCTCCCTCGCTCAAACTTCAGTCCCCGAGGTTCTATTTGATCTTTTCACATCTAATTCTTCTGAATCAAGAGAATTTCGTGCTAATATCAGAGCTTACAATAGCATATTTGCCTTCACCTCATTTGGAGTTACTCTTGACAAGCAACTAGCTTCATCAAGACGTGGTGTATACACGTTTCGAGCTCAAGGCCAAGTTTATCATCACTTACCCTCATTGGGACCCACCAACAACCCCTGTTATTTCCAACTCTACTTCCATGACACTAGCAATGAGGTTCAAAACCGAATGGGAATCTTACCAGCGTTATCCTTAAACGTTGATATAGTGGAAAAGCTCTTGAATGTACTAAATGAAAATCCATACGCTCAATTTTTACGACGATTAAAGGACTACCCTGCACTCGATGCACTTCAAGTTCAAATCAATAAACATGTTAACCTTGATCAACGTGTTTACAATGCGCCTACATCCGATGAAGTTGCTGCAATATGGATTGAAGGAAACAATGCAAATATTCCTTTCGAGCGAGACATCATTATCGTGTCGCACTCCGGTCAACGACATCAAATAAAGCACTACTTTGGATGTTACGACCCATTACAGTACCCATTGCTTTTTCCAAGAGGAGAGGTTGGATGGCATCAAGACATAAGGTGCAAAAATGATACCTCAGCTAACACATCTACAAACATCCAAGGATCCATACCTGCAATCACATGTACAGAGGACATTTTATCATCGGAGCAAGAAGGTATAAATTTAACATAATTATATTTTAAAAATACCATTCTTAAATTAAATTTTTTTTACGTTAAACAATTATTCAACTTTTCCGTTTTCCATAACCATACACTCTTCTAGGTGTTCATCGAGAGAACTCATCTAAAGTATCATGTCGAGAATACTACGCACACAAATTGCAGATCAGAAATAATAGACAATCAACGTTGTTATTCGCTGGAAAGCTACTACAACAGTATTCAGTCGACATGTATATAAAGTTAGAAACAACCCGACTTGACTTCTATCGTACGCAACAGATTAAAATCAGAGGTGAATTATACCAAGGGTTGGTCGACAGCGTCACAACAGGTGAAACAAGAGCAAGCAAAGTTGGTCAAAGAATTGTTCTCCCAGCATCATTCATTGGTGGACCTCGAGATATGCGGCGTAGATACTTGGATGCAATGGCTTTAGTTCAAAGATATGGGAACCAGATTTATTCATCACAATGACTTGCAACCCTGAGTGGAAAGAAATCATTGACAATCTTCATCCATGTCAAGTCCCTCAGGATCGTCCTGATCTAACTTCGAGAGTATTTCGAGCTAAATTAAAGGACTTAAAGGATCAACTTTTTAAGAAAGAAATATTTGGAAAGGTAGCAGCGCATGTACATGTAATCGAATTCCAAAAGAGAGGATTGCCACATGCTCATATTTTGGTAATTCTTCCACAAGATTACAAGCTCAATACTCCAGATAGTTATGATAAATTCATTTCTGCAGAGATACCGGATGTTCATGACTACCCATTACTTCATTCATTAGTCAACAAACATATGATGCATGGTCCCTGTGGAGAATTGAACCAAAATAACCCCTGTATGATAAATGGGAATTGCAAATTCCATTACCCTCGCGAATTCGCATCATCTACCTGTCAAGGCCAAGACTCATATCCTGTTTATAGACGCAGAAATAATGGAAGACAGGTACGTGTGCGCAACAAGTTGTTAGACAATCGATGGGTTGTTCCTTACAATCCATATCTCCTTACAAGATACAATTGTCATATCAACGTTGAAGTGTGCTCGGGGTTAAAAGCAGTGAAGTACCTTTACAAGTACATTTACAAAGGGCATGATAAAGTGGCAGTTCATGTTTCATTGGTTGAAAATGACACAACCACTATTGACGAGATCAAACAATTCCAAGATGCAAGATGGGTATCAGCACAAGAGGCCATTTGGAGAATTTTTGAATTCGAGCTAAATGAAATCAAGCCATCGGTGATAAACCTTCAACTCCACTTGCCCAATAAGCATACTGTCACTTACGGGGAGAACCAAAACTTAAATAATGTGCTTGACACACCCAACATTAGCAAGACAATGCTAACAGAATTCTTCAGTATGTGTTCAAGATTCAGCGAAGCACGTCAATATCTGTACAGGGAATTCCCCGAACACTACGTATGGGATAATAAAGCAAAAATTTGGTCTAAAAGGAAGAATAAACTCAATGCAATTGGACGTGTGAATGGTGCAAATCCTGTAGAAGGGGAACGTTATTACCTACGACTTCTTCTAAATCATATTCGGGGGCCAACATCATTTGAAGACCTTCTAACTTATGATGGAATCACTTACTTGACATTCAAAGAAGCCTCGCAAAAACGTGGACTCCTAGAATCAGATGATAGCATTGCAGATTGCCTCGCCGAAGCTGCCACTTTCCAAATGCCTGAAGCACTAAGAAGATTGTTCGCAATTATTTTAGTTTATTGCGAGCCCTCCGATGTGAGAAAACTATGGGAAACAAACTTTGAGTTTTTTTCCGAAGATTTTCAAAGAATACACCCAAATTCGTTGGCTGCCCAAAAAGATGGCACATTAAATAGCATCAGCGTCTTTCTAGATTCAATGGGAAAATCAATTAAAGACTTTGACTTGCCTCCAATTAGCGGTATACAATTATCATCCAATATCACAAATAGAAGAGAAATTACAGATGAACTCCACATCGAGACACCAAAAGAAGACTACCAATTCTGTACACATTTAAACGAAGACCAACGACATGCGTACTTGGTTATACTCGAGAGGGTGATTGCTGGAAATTCGGGTTCCTTCTTCGTTGATGGTCCAGGAGGAACTGGAAAGACATATCTTTATAGAGCATTACTTGCTGACATTTGAAAGAAAGGTATGATTGCACTAGCTACAGCAACATCAGGAGTAGCTGCATCATTATTACCTGGAGGTAGAACTGCACATTCTCGCTTCAAAATACCTATTCTAGCCACTGAGACAAGCTTATGCAACATTCCCAAGCAAAGTGGCACAGCAGAACTCATACGGCAAGCACGAATCATAATTTGGGATGAAGCACCAATGGCAAAGCGATTCGCGATTGAAACTCTTGATAGGACATTAAAGGATTTAATGGATAGTGTTGAACCTTTCGGGGGAAAGGTCATTGTCTTTGGTGGAGATTTCAGACAAGTCCTGCCAGTAGTACGTCGAGGGTCAAGACTAGAAACAGTAAACTCTAGCATTGTGATGTCACCGCTTTGGAATACAATGCATGTATTACCTTTGACATTGAATATGCGTGCCAGAAATGATCAACAATTCAGCGAATTCCTTCTAAGAATTGGCAATGGGACGGAATCATCAACACATGATGATCTGATAAGTCTTCCAGATGAAATCGTCTTACATCCATTAGAAAACAATTGTCCCGAACAATCTCTCATTGACTTTATCTTTCCATCATTAAATATCAATGCGACATTGCCAAATTTCTTGACGGATAGAGCAATTCTTGCCACAACGAACGAACACGTTGACTCCATCAATGATATGATGATTGATATGTTCCCTGGAGAGTTGACGAACTTAAATAGCTTTGATGAAGCTGTAGATGACACGCACAACTACTACCAAGAAGAATTTTTAAATTCTTTAATGCCTAATGGATTGCCACCACACACACTGAAACTTAAACCGAATTGTCCAATCATTCTTCTACGGAATATAAATCCTTCAATTGGATTATGTAATGGAATAAGAATGTTGTACAAAGGTTCTTCGAACAATGTTATACACGTGGAAATTTCAGTGGGCCAGCATAAGGGCAGAAATGTTCTCTTGCCACGCATTCCATTATCACCAGCAGAAAATGAGGGATACCCTTTCCAGTTCAAGAGAAAACAATTTCCTATTCGTTTGTGTTTTGCTATGACAATAAACAAATCCCAGGGACAAACAATAGGTAATGTTGGAGTGTACTTACCGACAAACGTCTTCTCACATGGCCAACTGTACGTTGCATTATCGAGAGGGACTTCAATGGCAACCACAAAAGTACTTCTCCAATCTGAAAAGACAAACAAAAATAATGTCACAAAAAATATCGTTTACAAAGAAGTTCTATTGGCATCAAGGTACAATAGAATTTATTATCCCTCTCATTCACTAAAACATTCATTACTATAGCACATTTTTATTCATAATAAATTCATTTATTATCACTTTACATTAATTAACTATACATAATGTCATCATTTTTTAATAGGCCCAAATCTTACTGATTCCATGGCGTCAACGGAAGTCGAAATTGAGGACTACAGAATGATCAACAACCTACAACGATTCGAATCAAAGTGGCAAATTGTAGCTCAAGTCATGCGAAGAAGCAATATAGACTCTTACAACAACTCAAAAGGAGCTGGAACAATTTTAAAAATAATATTGATGGATGAAGAGGTAAAAAAATTTCATCATAAATTATTTCAAATAATTTATATCATTATGTTATATAACGCAAATTTAATCAACTAAAAATATATACAGGGCACTAAGATTCAAGCAGTCGTATGGAATGAAGATATACAAAGACTGGAAGGGTTGCTTCAAATTCAAAAACAATATTCCATTACTAATGGTTTGGTCAAGGGAGTCAATGATGCTTACACAACAGTTCACGACAAAATGGAGCTTTCATTCAATAAATACACAGAGATCGTTGAACGAGCCCGTAATTTCAAATTCCCGTCATCATTCTACAAATTCACCTCATTTGATGATTTGCTCGCTCAGACGGAGGACGATAAAGCATATGGTATTTATTACTAAATATAGTTCTACAAAACAATGCTACAATTTCTAATATTATCTTATTGATAATTCCTCAACATTCAGATGTGATTGCATTTGTCATAAATGTGAAACCAAGGAGGACAATAACAAAACCATCAAACTCTGCTAAAATGATTCTGCGTGATATAACACTCCGAGATACAAAGTATGCATTCTAAACTTTAATCTATCGATTAAAATTTTTTTTAATTAAACTTGACTCTAATATTTCTCATTTATATTCATAGTCCTTGATACAAAATTTAAGATTATTATTTATTATTTATGACAGGTTTCAATCAATCAAATTCACTCTATGGGGCGACTTAGCAGAGAATGAAGGCGAAAAACTAAGTGAATTAACAACAACATTTCCTATAGTAGCAGTTTCGGAAGCTAAACGTTCATCATACGAAGGTACAACACTAAATATCATATCGCCAACAATTAATAATAATCCTACTAACACAAAATAAATAAATAAATAAATAAATACTTTACAGGGGAGTACAGCTTGAGCAGTGTATCAAAGACTACAATTCAGATTGACCCCGATATCATACAAGCTACCGAATTAAAGGAGTGGTTAGACACTTTTTTTCAAAAAAATTAATACTTCTCCCTTATATATAATAATTTCAAAAATGTGAATTACAGGTTGTCAACTTCATCATCATCCCCACATTTCAACAAATTTTCTTCGCCTCACCAAAAAATAATTAACAATGCGGAACCAGTTTCTATTCGGGATATTATTAATGGACTCCCATCAACGACTGAGGTAATGATTCATTTACTGTGATTCCCTTATACGTTTTGAATATCCTTAATTTAATAAAATAACATATCCAATTTTTGACAAACCACAGAATCTTTTCTGCTCTTTTGTTGGAATGATTATGGAGGTTAAAAACAAAGAAACTCCATGGTATGATGCTTGCAATATATGCAACAAAAAGGTCACAGTTCAAAATGGAATAGCCACATGCTTAAATTGTGGTTCTTCAAATTCAAATTACACAACAAGGTAAATTAATAAGATCAACAATCATTCAATATTAATGATAAACCTCATATATAAAATGTTCCTAATACATTATTGAAAAAAATATAAGGTACCTACTTCAATTTGTCGTCCAAGACGAAGATGAAAGAGCATCAGTGACACTATTCGAGGAAGCAGAATCATTCATAGGCTGCAACATTCCAAATTTCATCGCTTCTAAAGACAAGGTATTATCATTCTTATTTACAATTCCAATTCATACATTTATTCAATAAGACGAATAACATTTATATTTACTTGAGATTCATATAAATTATATGCTTTACACAGGGAATTCTCCACTCAGACTATGTTCAAAAGTTATATACGTGCATTGGGAAAATATACAGATTCTACATTAAAGGGAAATCACTGAAAGCATCCGATCGAAGGCTTGCACGTTTTGTAGCTCTGAAGATTGAAGAGGAATAAGAGCCATCGAATCCCAACAAACGTCAAAAACAACATATTTGACGATTACATTTCAATTTTTGACCCTTATGCAATTTACACATCATGTAACTTTAATTTATGGATATTGACTTCAACTATTAACTCATAATGCATGACATTTAGCGTCAACATAACTACATTGTTCGTTACTTAACTTAATTAAAGATATGTAATTCGTACATTATTATTAATGATTTCATTCATACAGACAAACATCGGAACACGCCCACACATGCAACGCACGTGGGCACATCTAGTAAACTTAAACACTTATCCTAAACCCAACTAAACTATTCTACCCCCTAAGCCTCACCCATCTTCCCATACACCCACACATATGATACACTAACTCCTACCCCACCCATCTTCAACCTCACCTCACTCTCTCTCCTGCCAACCCCCATAACCAAACCCTCCACCCTTATTTCTCCTCCATCCATTACCATACACACATCACCAACCCACCAGCAAATCCGACCCCTTACCCGCTGTCCGACCCGCGAAACCGTCCTCCGGCGCCGTCCACGACGAAACCGCCGGCGATCCACCTCCGACGCCGCGACCCCACCGTCGGCGGCAACGCGACTCTGTCAGCGTCCTTCCAAACCAACACCCGGACCATACCCGTGTCAAAACCGAAAACCCACGAAGCCCGAACCCGAGTTCCTTCGACCCAATCGCTACCACCACCTCCTGCAAGCTGATCCAACCAAATACCCATCTCAAATCCCAAAAATATCGGATTCTCACCTCATTGATTTATCCAACTCCAAATCCCACAAAATCTTCCAAACACTCTTCGTGGCTTATAAAAAAAAGAAGAAGGGAAGCTTATTGAAAAAAGGGACTCTCTCAGCACAACAAAAGAGAGGGATTCGTAGAGAGAGAAAAACAAAGTGTATAATATGCACATAGTAGGTTCATACAAAATTTCAGAAAAATATAAAAAAAAAGTAGTTTAATTTTAGAATAATTTTTAGGTTTAGTTTTTACTCTTTTTTTTGTAATCGAGTGCTGAAAATTGTGAAGAAGTTGGACGCATGTCAAGGCGCATTTCAAGACAAATTTGGAAAAAAAAATTGCGTATTATATTTCTACACTCTCTTTTCAATTTATTTCCTTTTTGACATATTATTTATTGTTGTTTATGCACACATGAGAATGTTTAGCTAAACACCCCGTTCAAGGGGTGAGACGCACTACGAATGATATTAATTTAATTAATTGGTTTCATTAATTTATATTTCTAGGTAAATTAATTTTAACTGTCGCCAATTAATTTATGTAACGAGAGTTAGTAAATTAATTGAATGAATTAAATTTTTTATATAGGAATCGAACTAGAGATAGGTTTTTTCGATATTTGAATATTAATTCGGTGTTGAAATTTGAGGATTGATATTGTTTTCGTTAAATTGATCCTAGCGGGTAATTTTATGAAAATAGTATAACACTGAATTTTTCATCGTGTGACATTTTTAAATTAATTTTCTGAAAAAGATATTATTAAATTTATAATTTTAACGAGAGTTAGATTATCGATTTAATATTATCTCGAAATATTTCAAATTAATAAATTGATAAATTAAAATAGTTGAAAATGCAGTGTAATCCGATCTCTTGACTTTCTCACATTATTTGACACTCGGTTGCACAATCTTTTTCATATTTTAGTCATTTTATAATTTTTAGCGTTTGGTTAATTTTTCCCTTGAAATTGTTTTAAAAAAAAATTAAAAATTAAAAAAAAGATTTTAATAAAAAAAATAAACTGGAATTGCACGTTTTCACATTAATTGTTTCACCCTGAAAGTTGGATTGATACCCGTACTTACCGCAATACGAGTTATTTTTAGACAAGTTTTGTAGGTACTCAAGGGAATTTTGAGAGTGACTTTTGCACAACAACGACCATACGCAAAAAGCTATTTATCAAATGGCGCCGTTGCCGGGGAATTAAAGCTTCTTATCAAATGGCGCCGTTGCCGGGGAACGAACCATCAACAAAACTTGTAATTTATCAAATGGCGCCGTTACCGCTTTCTTGACGTGGAGACATGATTGAAGACTTGTAATTTATTTATCTTTTTTAGTGTAGTTCTTCCTCCTCCCTCCTCCTTAGAGTGGTTGTATAGGATTTTTAAAGCTTGGTATTTATTATGGTGCATTTTGACACCGATTTTTTGTAATAATTATTCCATAAAAAAAAAAGCGAAAAGGGAAACCGGACAAGGTAGAGAGAGAGCGTCCACGGCGAGGATTTTTGAAGCCTCTCTACTTTGGGTCGGTAGGACTCCCGGTGACGACTGAGATAGGCGAAATCTCCCCCCGGTCGACTCAACTCGGTCTTCACCCCACGTGTGTAAACACCGTGGGAGGTACAATTTTTTTATCCCTCGCGACTCTCCTGCTAGCGAGTTCATTTTTTTTGTGTGATTAATTGCTCCTATGTGCTTTTAATTTCTGCATCGCACTTAAATTGAATGGTTTGATGAATTAAATTACCTAAGACCTGGACCCGGTCATTGCAACGAGAAGGGATTTCATCACCCGACTCCCTCGCTTATCCATTGTGTGCTACCTTAGCTGTCATTAAATTTAAAATCAATCAACTAGCTAGCCCCGTAAGAACACATTTTTGCAACAGGCGATCACAAAGATAAATTCCGTGAATTTTGTCGCCGCGGACTTAATTAAAATTTGACTACCTATTTCACTAATTTTGAAGATAATAATTGGCTACGTGCTCGTTAAATTTTTTTTTTGACTCGTGTGTGTCCAATTCCATTATTTCGGTAGTCAGGTTTCGTTAGTTCGCCCAAATCAAGAGTCTATTTTCTCCCATTTTTCGAAAAAAAAAATCCCAAAAATATTTTTCTTTTAAAAAAAAAAAACTTTTTCCAAAAATCCCAAAAAAGATTTTCTTTTTTTCCATATTTAAAATACCAAAAAGATTTTCCTTTTCTTATTTTCAAAAATCACAAAAAGATTTTCTTTTCTTTCGAAAAATATTTAAAAACAAAACAAAAATATTCCTCTTGTCATGGCTGAAGAACGTCCTTTACGGGAATACTTTGGCCATTTCACATTCTCTCGAAGTTTGTTTGATGATAAGCCCAAATCGACCCTTGATTCATTAATTCAGGTCTTTAACTCTCAAACGCACACCGTTGATACTCATGTGTCGTCCATGCACACATCTCATACTCCACCGCCTCCGGTGACGAGTGTCAACCCATCACATGCTTCGTCGTGCACACACTGCTTTCTTAGCGATCACTTGTCCCATGAGTGTCCATTTATATTCTCTACATCTGAATCCAACTTGGAACATGTGTATCCCTATGACACTGTTTTGGACCCACCCTCGACGTATTGTCACGACATATCTAATGTCGAGGGGTATGAGTACCCGAGCTATTCATGGAGGCCTGATCATCCTTTCATGCAATATGAATCCCAACGCCATGTTGTGGATCCTTACAGTTTCCAACAGTCGGCATCTCCACCTTGTGCACTTCATACCTATCAGTCCCTTCATATGCTCCTCATGTTGATCACACTTTTGTCCCTCACGGAGATGCTTCTCCCGTGAATGCTCCACTTGATCCTTCTCCACACACTTCATATGAGTATTCTCAACATCCTAGTGTTTCTAACGAGTTGTGTCTACCTCACCCACCGCTGCCACCCACCACCACCTTGCACATCCGCTCTCGAAAGTCTTTTACTAAAGTTCGCGCACACACTTCAATCTCAAACTGAATCACTTCAAAGGCTTGAACAACGATTATATGATTTTGAGTGTATGAACGAGACGGATTCCACCCCAAGTCTACCCTTTATTCCACCTACGTGGGATGAGGATGTGTTGTCTTGTGCCACTGATTTTGAGTGTGACCAACCCTGTTATCCTGAGAATCTCGACGTTGAGACCACCCCGTGGTCCGAGCACCAAGTTGACAATTGTGTTTACATATCCACTGTTTGTGAGACTGATCCCACACCGCCCTATTCCCTCGAACCCACCATTGCGGTTTGTCTTTCCCCTTACATAGCATCCTTACTTATGCCCGATCCTACACCTACTGAGCCCACTGTGTGTGTTCCTAAGGAACCACTTCGTCTTAGGTTAGCTCCGGCTGCGAGTGCTACCCACTGTCTTGAGATTGCATCCGAGAGGGTTTCTACCTCTTTGGATATGGATCCTGTCCCACCATGTTTGGCTCCCAATGAGTCATATATTCATGTTGATTCTTCTGTCTCGGCTTTGGATAACTCGCTTTATTTTTCCACCACCACTAATGGTGACACATTGGTGGATAAGTTGATCACTCCATCATTCACTTTCACACCTCCTCCTTCGCGTACCCTTGAGGATCACTCCGTGCCTCATGAGGAGTGTGTGTCTACTACTCGTGAGTTAGATCACCTTCCCCCACCCTTTATCCCACCCGACCCACCCTTTATCCCTTCCACCCCACCACTTGATTTGGACCTTGTTATTGCACCTCACCTATTCCCATCTATGTATTTAGGTCCTCCCCTCCACCCACCCTCCACCCTAGTGCTCCACGATCCAATTTGTGCACTTTTCATTGATCCCACCATCCATGAGAGTATTCTTGATACTTTCCTCTTCCATGACACCGAGCTTGTTATTCTATGCCCGCCACTCTCTTGTGGTGTTGATTTTTTCCATCGACAGCTCCCTGGCGTGTCACGGCGCGACCATTATCATCGTCCATTTATAGAATGGTCGTGTACTTTATTTGAGGCCCACCCCATTATTATTTCCAAACCATTTTACCTCCCCCACCAACTTGAGCACCATACTTATAGGGCCCTTGTTGCCCTCACCTTTCGGCTCAATAAGGCCCGTGATCGGTGCCTCTTCACCCTCTCCCTTGCCTTTCTCATCCTTACCCTAATACCCACCCACCCCTGGTCCACTGATGCTTTGCATCGAGTGATGCACTTTGCTATACAGGTGCATTGACCTATTTTAGCCTTTATCCAACAAGACTGACGCTTCAGTCTTGTTTGGGGGTGATACTTATCACCCCATTTTTCTGCCGCCCTGTGCCTTTCATTGTTCCTATCCTTAGGGTGAGACTGGTTCGGTTTGGCCGAAGACATTAAACTTAGCGCTACCGGGAGGCAGCCCGTCGTTCATTGTTTCTGAGTATGAGTCTTATCCTGTTTGGGGGTGGTGTTTCACACCACCGAATGATTTTCACATGCTTTATAGACTTGTGCATACTTTTGTATCGCCTATGTTCTTCAGGTTTCATCTCTGCTCCCTCAGGCGGTACATTTTCACAGCGGTTCATTATGGTAATATCTTTCCTCCCTTGTGCTTTCATTTTTATATATGGTTTTAAACACCGAGGACGATGTTCTCTTTTGTTTGGGGTGGAAAATTTATCAAATCGTACCTCTTTTTGAAAATTTTCAGAAACAAGCGATTTTAAATTTTTTGTGTAGTTAAAAATAAATTTTTATGACATGATTTGTCTATCATCCCTCTTTTAGAAATCTCGGAATACCTGTGTTTAACCCAAAAATTACGCTTTTAACCATAAATTAATTACTACCTTTTAAAGCGTACTTGCACTATGAATTCCTAAACTCAGTAATTTGCACTATCACGTTTTAAATCAAAAGTTGAATAGTAAATATATTCTCAAGAAAGCCTTAAAAGATCACTAGTGGCGACTTAAACCCGTGAGATTTGAGCTTTTCACCTTTTTGAGGGTTTTTACGTATCTCCGAGTCACAATTTGACTCAACTTTCTTTGGGTACTACATTTAGTCGTTGCATGGTCTCATCATTTTTTCAAATTTATCACTGAGAATGACATCATTTTCGAGTTGCAAGAAACATGTATCTTGTAGTTTGTCCCGAGCACTAAACCGATTTTTCCATACACTTACCATTTTTACCCTTCACTCTACATTTTCTAGCCATATTTTCCTTATCCATATATATCCCAGATACCATCCATATGTCATTTCCCATCACTACCATAATCTTTGAGAAAAAGAGTGTTTGAAAAATTCTCATGTAAATTGTCTTCATTTGTGTTATGAAAAGAAAAATGTATCGCAATAAAAAAAAAGAGAAAAAAAAATAGAAAAGAAGAAAAAGAAAAGCATGATATCATAAATTCAAAAGATGAAGACATTAGTTATTCAAAGTGTGTCATACTTTTCTCAAAACACCCCATCATTCATCTTCTTCAATTCATTATCCCTACATACCTTAGATAAACCCCATTTTCACCCTTGGTAATGCGTTAGAGCAAACGAGAAGATTGTATGGTGAATAACTCGACATTCTCGACATAGTGGTTAGCATTCCTTCATGAGATCAGATTTTTTTCACATATCCGTCCCTTTTTATAAAGTGTGTGAGACGTTTGAACTTGTTTACATTTACTCACTTCCTCACTCACTAGAGAGATACACTTACCCAATTCTCACAGAGTTCGATTCAGAGAGATATATCCAGTGAGAATTGAAGTCAAAACGTTGATTCTATAAAGGCAATCTAGGAATTACTTTAATGATACTTAAGATTGTTTCACACTAAACACGCTGAGTTTTAGGAAGGATTACACTTTTGGTATTAAGTAATTTAATATCTCATTTTGATAATTGAATACGGTGTTCCTTGATGTCCTTTTAAACTTGGGTTGTATAGCGTTTCATCATCTACTCAAATACTGCATTTAAATAAGTTTTTGAATTTTGTGGGTACATTATCTGTAAACCCTCACGAGACACCACTCGTCCTGTAGGGCAACCTATAGGGTTAACGGCTTGTTGCACATGCTAAGTGCAATCGCCAGTGCCTGCGAAAGTGGCACACTTTTGGTCACTTATCTCTATTTCTCTCTAATTTTTGTGTGACACCCCGCCAAATTAAACATCGGGTGATCAGGCCTTTATTAAATTAAAAAGGGTTTCTCAAATGGTTCATTCTTAGCATCACTGTCGAAAACTTTCTTTTTATTACTAATCCCCTAAGTAAAATTAGAACGGTGCCAAATTTTACATTTCTTAAAACAAATAAATCAACCATGCGGAAAAATAGTAAAAACAAATACCATGCTAAAACCCAAACCAACAACGTATAAGTACAACAACACAAGAGTATTATCGAATAAACCATCGGCTAAAAATACCAAATCGCAATAGAACAACTACTAATCTGAAACTAAGATCTGAGACTGATACCGGACCACAAGTCCATACAAAGAATAGTGTGAGATCCTGCACTAGATCTGAATGAGAGATATCGTCTAACCAAATCCTATAAGCATCCACTTTGCTACAGCTTCGAGTCCCTGTAATAGAATCATCATCCATGGCGTCCCTGTGGCTGGACACCTAAAAGGTTTTGAAAATATTTTTATAGCAAGAGTTAGTACTCAAAACATTTTGAAAATATTTAACAAGCGTTTATCACAATATAAAATGCGATTATTGATTACACATGTTAGGTTCTCGTACACTCTCTTGAGTTTACTCACCCCTCAGCTTTTGTGCACACCTAACGTTCTACACTTAGCCTACCTAGCCATATCTCCCAAGCTAACTAGGCCTAAGTAATCATCTGAACTTATCTATACTTAAGTTCTCACATTTCCCACACAGTACATTCATTTCATTAACATCTCGCGAAGTTTAATTAATACTCAAATAACATTTCATCTATGTTATACTTCAAGGCTATTTAGTTTCACTACTAAATTTCTACAATTCTTACAATTGTTATCTTTCCACTTATGTAATTAAGTTTCACTACTTAAGTTACTAATTAGATATGTAACATTAAACACATTATATTCATCTACTTTTTCACAACGGTAGAATATCATTAAGTGTATATATTTCACACACAATATATACTAAATATTAGTCATTTCTATTTGTCCTTTCTACACACATAAAGGACTCTTGGTTCGGAATGATTCATCGACCCCAAGTGAGAATTGGTTCGGAATGATACATCGACCCCAATTATTTATATTTACAAATTCTGGCTCGGACTCTTTCATCACGCCACCAGTTCAAAGGTTTGGTTCGGCATTTTACAACGACCCCAAACATATAATAACCCTATGTTTGTTCGGAATGTCCCATCGACCCTAACATAGTTAATTTAGGTATATATCAATCTACTAATACACAAAAGTAGCATATCATTAAGTATATATTTCACACACAATATATATTAAATATCAGTCATTACTATTTTGTCCTTTTTACACACATAAAGGACTCTTGGTTCGGAATGATACATCGACCCCAAGTAAGAATTGATTCGGAATGATACATCGACCCCAATTATATAATAACCCTATGTTAGTTCGGAATATCTCATCGACCCGAACATAGTTAATTTAGGTATACTTCTCTCGACCTAAAAGATCATATAATTCTGTAGGTACACACCCGACCTATCAATCATACTTGTATGTAATATAGTATTCTCTTATATTAACAATAATTGTTTGCTTTAGAAATTTATTTCACTTTCATATTAATTCGAGTATTTATACAACTCTAAGGTTTCTAGTTACCCCTTGTTATATCAATTCAGCATTTACCCTTACTAACCTACTGACTCAATAAATTTAAGCTCGCTCATACTTTTTCGAAATCATATTTTTATCATCTCGAATTAGAATACGTCACAATCAAGCCTATGAATCTCCACTTTAATTCTCTCACAAAATCAAGGTCCAACACTCAATCATAGACCTACTTCCATATCATTATTCTAGAAATATATTTCATCAAGGTCCCAAACACTTCCCCGATAAAATTTTAGGCATTTGAGTCTTAAAAAGAAAGATCTCACATTTTCTCGCAGCCGAAACGAATCATAAATTTTTCTGGAAGATTAAACACCCTCTAGTAAAATTTCGATTTCTCCCTCTACAGAACCCCGATTGACTTGATTCCAAGTTCATTGGATAGCTAAGAGAAATACCTTTCCAGTAATGTATGGTTCACACTCTAATTCGAAGTACAATTCAAATCGTACACGTTTAAAGTCACGTCAAAATTCTGGCAGATTACTATGTTGACAGATCAAACACCCTGTAGTAAAATATCGATTACTCCCTCTACAGAACTCCGATTGACCTGATTCCAAGTTTATTGGATAGCTAAGAGAAATACCTTTCCATGAATGTATGGTTAACACTCTAATTCGAAGTAAAACTCAAATGGCATACATTTAAAGTTGTGTCAAAAATTCTGGCAGATTGACATCTTGTGTTCCTCAATTAAACCCTAAGTCATTCAAGATTCATGTTCTTTAACCAAGAACTCATAAAGATTATATGTTAATCATCAAATATATTCAAATTTCGTTTCATCTTTACTTAGGGATTCATTCTACATGCAATCCTACCCAAACATATGATCAATTCATACATTTAGTTCAAAGATTTTCAATAGAATCAACCAATTCTTAAAATTTCCTACACATGGGTATTATAACTTGAATTTGATTTGTAATAAACACATGCCTTGACAGAGGGAAATCTGATTTTGTGGAGTTGATGATGGGTTGATATTCTTCTCCCTCCATCCTTCTTCCATGGATGATTTGGGTGCAAGATTCAAGTCCAATTCTTTAGGAATCCCTTCTTAAGCTTTGGAATTGGTTTTCTCCTTCTCTCTAATGGTATTGGTGTTTACATGGGTTTTCTAAACCTAACCCCTCTTGCATACGGCTGATAAAAAGGCTCTCAAATTCGTAGGTCTTCATACCCTCTTATTTTAAAAGACCAAAACGCCCCCGAACAGTCTCGATTTAGTCCAAAATTACCCCGAGACTCAACTAGTACCCCCGGGTATACTATTTTGACTAATTTGACCCTTACGGACTCATCTGTGACCTTTAAATTATCATTTGAGTCACTTAAAAATATTACTCGTTCTCACCCCAACACGGTCTACACGCGTTAAGTAACTATTTACCACTCGCACTAAGTAAATATAATGAGACAATATAAATCGGTATCTATCTCTCGATTAATAATCTCATTAAATTACTCCTCTTACGTAATTTAAATTAAGCAGTATTTTCTCATTTAATTCTCTAATTTAATTAAATAGATTATTCAGAAATACGGGGTATTACATACTTCCCCCCTTATAAAGAAATTTCGTCCTCGAAATTAGGATAAATCTGGTAGTAAAATTAACGGTCGCCCCAAGTACATGCTTTGCTTCATTATAAACTCTTATCGCATGTTACCCATGCTGCATATATCATAATTAAGTCTCACTACTTAATTTCTCCATAGGTCTTTCTCAATCTAACGTTAACTCTTGAAATTAAGTTCCTCCCTACTTAATTTACTATTTTGATGTATATCTCTATATATAACATCTATGTGTCTACTATCACTCTTAAGTAGGATGTTATAAGGTATATATTTCATACACAATATATACTATAAGGGAAATTGGTCCGGCAAAATCATCGGCCCCAATAATCCTATCATTTACATTGGTCCGGAAATCCCTCGGCCCCAAGGTAAATGTAATGTATATGCTGGTTTAGGCCTTCCGTCGATACCAAATTAATCATCGATTTGGTTCGAAAAATCATCGACCCCAAATCGATCCTTCATGCATTGGTCCGGAACATCATCGACCCCAATACAGAATTTAAGCACACTTATCATCGCACATAAGTAGAAAAAAAATCAATAGGTATATATCTTACACATAACATATACTATAAACACTTATTTTATAATCACCCCCCTTCTGTAACACTTTTGGGGTTATTTGCTCGGAACCCCACCTCGATCACCAATGGTGATTAATTATATTGTCTCAGAATCACATCTCGAGCACCAATGTATGTATGTATATCTCATCGCACATGAGTAGACAATTTGTGAGCCATATATTACACATTTCATATACCCTAAAATGTCATATTCTAATAGAATGTCCTCATATCACGCGATAAGGACTAAAAGTTCGAAATGTCTCCTCGAACCACCACTCAAAGTACACATATGTTCATAATAGGTACCCAAGAACCTAACCCTTATGTACAGTTTATATAGGCACTCGTACTACCTATAAATATGCTCATAAAGGTATACATGCAACCTATGATTTGATCAGTGGTTTCCTCCAAAATTCCACTATCGTAAGGGCGTATCAATCTGCCTCGCAATCATTGAGTCATAGGCGACACAACATACTCAAAATAAAACTTTATCTCTATCCCCCCCTGACCATCTCTCACAGGGTGGGATTTTAGAATTTCATCCAGATTCACAACCATGTAGAACGGCACCGTGCACTTGTGCACTCTTCCTTTTCAACTTACATACTAATCCATCTCGGTCAACCCATTCCGCTATCCCAACGAAATGTTGGTTTAGTTATGATGTTCACAGCACATCAAAAAATATCTAAGTCTGTCTCCTCATTCCATCATTGGAAACGTAGGTTCACTACCAAATTTTTGATTGCTCATTTCGTGCCCATCTTTCTCTATCAACTAGTGGTGCGTCTGAAGACAATCTCACTATGTCTCTTCCTCAACACCGTTTCCCACTTACGTCATCTTTCCTCAAGTGGTACTCTATTCCCCTTTCACTCCGGGTATATTATACTTTACAATCCGTGCACTTTTCGTAATTGGTGCACTTTAAGGGTTGATTACCTTATAAGAATCAACATTTTAGTAACGCGTAAGTCACTCTCAACACTCAGTTAAGTAGAACCTTGCGTCACTTCTTCACAACAGTTAGGCCTCCCATATCAAGAGATAACTTTTGAACGGCTTCCCACTGACTTTTATCCCATAGGGTGTGCTGGTTCTCTCAGCACAAAAATCTTGGATTATCGTCTATCTTCCATGACGTTCAATCCATTTCATCAACACGACTAGCCGCAAATTCCTCCATCGGCGTACTTAACAAATAATTTTCTCTGCATCCCTCTACCTCGGATGGCTAAGGAAGCCAATTGACTAGGGCGCCCATACACCCTTTTCTCCGTGCATATTTGCAAAAACATTGCAAACGTCGCACTTGTAACATGCTTTTCCTCAACTCTCGCCTTGTCTTCAGGGCGTGACTACAATCTTGTGGGTATTCACAATCCCCTATAGACCAATAATTAAATTCTTGCCCACAAAGTCCCACTTATCCTTTCGTGGAGAGATAAGCTTTTCAGTGTTTTCCCACAACACTTCCGGCTCTACCGATACCCTAACATCTAACGTCTCTTCTCCTGACGTGCATAAAAATTTAGTCGTATCCCCTTTCGCGATCGAACTTAAACAAGGGACTTCTCCCAATGCATTTTTACTGAGTCTTATCGGTATAACACATAGTCGAGATATTCAAATTTCATCCCCCGACAATATGTACGATCATACCCCAACATCTCTAAAGGAGCCAAGTGGAACTGTGCTTATAATATCACTAAGTCCTTAACTCTTGTTACAACAACGAGCTCGATCTCTCCGCCCAGCGATCATACGATATACCTTGATTCACATCATTAAGGTTCCTACACACCGGAATCAATCACTATGAGACATCCATAATCTCTGGAGTCTCCCACATATTAATGAAAATGATAGTTCGACCCTCTTTCAGGTGAGGTATCGTCATATACCCCATTCACTCGAGGCTAAAACTCATATACTATTTGCCCATCGCTCTGGTAGTTCAAATGGTTCCCGGACATAACACGCTTGTCCTTTCGGAATGCAAACTTATCAGAGTTATTATCTCCTTAAATAACTTCGGGCAAGATCAACACGTGTGGTCTTACGCCTCACATAAGACATCCTTTCATAAATTCCCTTATTCCAGGACACACCTACTGGTTTAGGGTATTCCTCCACTCGGACTTGGCAGTCTTGATTTTTTTGTTAACATTAATCATCATGGTTCCCTTAATTTCGCTGACCAAGGAACGCACTAATAGACTTAACAGTCCTGACTTAGGATTAAATTAAGGAATCCCTTAGTGGGTTTCCACTTATGTCTTACACTAGCCCCATTATATTCAGTCTTACTCTTTGACTAAATCCTTAAACTCTTTTAGCTTCGCCCACCTAGGAGCATTTACCTCGACTTTGTAACAAGTACCTTACTGCCTTCATACACATAAGTCGTCCAAGCAGATTTTTCTCAAAATTATGGCCGACAACAACTCGTGAGTTCATTCTCTCAAGGGATCTTTTTCCCTTATACCTGTCTCATCGGTTACAGTTTCACTTCAACCGATAAATTTCTTCCTCACAATTGGCATCTACTAGACTTTCACATGATGGGTTCAGGAATTTCCATTCGCTTCGCTTCTGAACCATCATTGGAGAAATTTGCGGTTAAACTATATGTAAGGTCCCTATTTGTATACTGACCCCCAGTCCGGATGTGGTGACTGGTATCCCCACCACGTTGCCTCTATAAAATTTACCCAAGTTTTCACTTCTGAGCATTTCTACTCTATCCTTAATGCCAAAACCCCTGTACATTCTACTTCCATTACACACTAGGAGTGACCTCGACAATGGTCATCTTTCCTACGATTACCATCCTCGAACACCCCATGCCTCATGCCGAGCCCCTTCCTCCTGCAGTCCTTCCAACACCCTCGCTGGTCTTATCATCAGGTTCGACGTATCATACCCAATCGAACTCATATATACTACACTTCATTAACTAAATAGCAGGAGAACATAAACTACAATATAGGGCTCTATATCAATTAAACGATACACTGAAAACGTAGTAAGCCGTACAGATCCTATGGACAGTAGAACCTGATGCTCTGATACCATCTGTGACACCCCGCCAAATTAAACATCGGGTGATCAGGCCTTTATTAAATTAAACCAGGTTTCTCAAATGGTTCATTCTTAGCATCACTGTCGAAAACTTTCTTTTTATTACTAATCCCCTAAGTAAAATTAGAACGGTGCCAAATTTTACATTTCTTAAAACAAATAAATTAACCATGCGGAAAAATAGTAAAAACAAATACCATGCTAAAAACCAAACCAACAACGTATAAGTACAACAGCACAAGAGTATTATCGAATAAACCATCGGCTAAAAATGCCAAATCGCAATAGAACAACTACTAATCTGAAACTAAGATTTGAGACTGATACCGGACCACAAGTCCATACAAAGAATAGTGTGAGATCCTGCACTAGATCTGAATGAGAGATATCGTCTAACCAAATCCTATAAGCATCCACTGTGCTACAACTTCAAGTCCCTGTAATAGAATCATCATCCATGGCGTCCCTGTGGCTGGACACCTAAAAGGTTTTGAAAATATTTTTATAGCAAGAGTTAGTACTCAAAACATTTTGAAAATATTTAACAAGCGTTTATCACAATATAAAATGTGATTATTGATTACACATGTTCGGTTCTCGTACACTCTCTTGAGTTTACTCACCCCTCAGCTTTTGTGCACACCTAACGTTCTACACTTAGCCTACCTAGCCATATCTCCCAAGCTAACTAGGCCTAAGTAATCATCTGAACTTATCTATACTTAAGTTCTCACATTTCCCACACAGTACATTCATTTCATTAACATCTCGCGAAGGTTAATTAATACTCAAATAACATCTCATCTATGTTATACTTCAAGGCTATTTAGTTTCACTACTAAATTTCTACAATGCTTACAATTGTTATCTTTCCACTTATGTAATTAAGTTTCACTACTTAAGTTACTAATTAGATATGTAACATTAAACACATTATATTCATCTACTTTTTCACAACGGTAGAATATCATTAAGTGTATATATTTCACACACAATATATACTAAATATTAGTCATTTATATTTGTCCTTTCTACACACGTAAAGGACTCTTGGTTCGGAATGATTCATCGACCCCAAGTGAGAATTGGTTCGGAATGATACATCGACCCCAATTATTTATATTTACAAATTCTGGCTCGGACTCTTTCATCACGCCACCAGTTCAAAGGTTTGGTTCGGCATTTTACAACGACCCCAAACATATAATAACCCTATGTTAGTTCGGAATGTCTCATCGACCCTAACATAGTTAATTTAGGTATATCTCAATCTACTAATACACAAAAGCAGCATATCATTAAGTATATATTTCACACACAATATATATTAAATATCAGTCATTACTATTTTGTCCTTTTTACACACATAAAGGACTATTGGTTCGGAATGATACATCGACCCCAAGTAAGAGTTGATTCGGAATGATACATCGACCCCAATTATATAATAACCCTATGTTAGTTCGGAATATCTCCTCGACCCTAACATATTTAATTTAGGTATACTTATCTCGACCTAAAAGATCATATAATTCAGTAGGTACACACCCGACCTATCAATCATACTTGTATGTAATATAGTATTCTCTTATATTAACAATAATTGTTTGCTTTAGAAATTTATTTCACTTTCATATTAATTCGAGTATTCACACAACTCTAAGGGTTCAAGTTACCCCTTGTTATATCAATTCAGTAGTTACCCTTATTAACCTACTGACTCAATAAATTTAAGCTCGCTCACACTTTTTCGAAATCATATTTTTATCATCTCGAATTAGAATACGTCACAATCAAGCCTATGAATCTCCACTTTAATTCTCTCACAAAATCAAGGTCCAACACTCAATCATAGACCTACTTCCATATCATTATTCTAGAAATATATTTCATCAAGGTCCCAAAAACTTCCCCGATAAAATTTTAGGCATTTGAGTCTTAAAAAGAAAGATCTCACATTTTCTCGCAGCCGAAACGAATCATAAATTTTTCTGGCAGATTAAACACCCTCTAGTAAAATTTCGATTTCTCCCTCTACAGAACCCCGATTGACTTGATTCCAAGTTCATTGGATAGCTAAGAGAAATACCTTTCCAGTAATGTATGGTTCAAACTCTAATTCGAAGTACAATTCAAATCGGACACGTTTAAAGCTACGTCAAAATTTTGGCAGATTACTATGTTGACAGATCAAACACCCTGTAGTAAAATATCGATTACTCCCTCTACAGAACTCCGATTGACCTGATTCCAAGTTTATTGGATATCTAAGAGAAATACCTTTCCAGGAATGTATGGTTAACACTCTAATTCGAAGTACAGCTCAAATGGCATACATTTAAAGTTGTGTCAAAAATTCTGGCAGATTGACATCTTGTGTTCCTTAATTAAACCCCAAGTCATTCAAGATTCATGTTCTTTAACCAAGAACTCATAAAGATTATATGTTAATCATCAAATATATTCAAATTTCGTTTCATCTTTACTTAGGGATTCATTCTACATGCAATCCTACCCAAACATATGATCAATTCATACATTTAGTTCAAAGCTTTTCAATAGAATCAACCAATTCTTAAAATTTCCTACACATGGGTATTATAACTTGAATTTGATTTGTAATAAACACTTGCCTTGACAGAGGGAAATCTGATTTCGTGGAGTTGATGATGGGTTGATATTCTTCTCCCTCCATCCTTCTTCCATGGATGATTTGGGTGCAAGATTCAAGTCAAATTCTTTAGGAATCCCTTCTTAAGCTTTGGAATTGGTTTTCTCCTTCTCGCTAATGGTATTAGTGTTTACATGGGTTTTCTAAACCTAACCCCTCTTGCATACGGCTGATAAAAAGGCTCTCAAATTCGTAGGTCTTCATACCCTCTTATTTTAAAAGACCAAAACGCCCCCGAACAGTCTCGATTTAGTCCAAAATTACCCCGAGACTCAACTAGTACCCCCGGGTATACTATTTTGACTAATTTGACCCTTACGGACTCATCTGTGACCTTTAAATTATCATTTGAGTCACTTAAAAATATTACTCGTTCTCACCCCAACACGGTCTACACGCGTTAAGTAACTATTTACCACTCGCAATAAGTAAATATAATGAGACAATATAAATCGGTATCTATCTCTCGATTAATAATCTCATTAAATTACTCCTCTTACGTAATTTAAATTAAGCAGTATTTTCTCATTTAATTCTCTAATTTAATTAAATAGATTATTCAGAAATACGGGGTATTACATACTTCCCCCCTTATAAAGAAATTTCGTCCTCGAAATTAGGATAAATCTGGTAGTAAAATTAACGGTCGCCCCAAGTACATGCTTTGCTTCATTATAAGCTCTTATCGCATGTTACCCATGCTGAATATATCATAATTAAGTCTCACTACTTAATTTCTCCATAGGTCTTTCTCAATCTAACGTTAACTCTTGAAATTAAGTTCCCCCCTACTTAATTTACTCTTTTGATGTATATCTCTATATATAACATCTATCTGTCTACTATCACTCTTAAGTAGGATATTATAAGGTATATATTTCATACACAATATATACTATAAGGGAAATTGGTCCGGCAAAATCATCGGCCCCAATAATCCTATCATTTACATTGGTCCGGAAATCCCTCGGCCCCAAGGTAAATGTAATGTATATGCTGGTTTAGGCCTTCCGTCGATACCAAATTAATCATCGATTTGGTTCAAAAAATCATCGACCCCAAATCGATCCTTCATGTATTGGTCCGGAACATCATCGACCCCAATACAGAATTTAAGCACACTTATCATCGCACATAAGTAGAAAAAAAATCAATAGGTATATATCTTACACATAACATATACTATAAACACTTATTTTATAATCACCCCCCTTCTGTAACACTTTTGGGGTTATTTGCTCGGAACCCCACCTCGATCACCAATGGTGATTAATTATATTGTCTCAGAATCACATCTCGAGCACCAATGTATGTATGTATATCTCATCGCACATGAGTAGACAATTTGTGAGCCATATATTACACATTTCACCCTAAAATGTCATATTCCAATAGAATGTCCTCATATCACGCGTTAAGGACTAAAAGTTCGAAATGTCTCCTCGAACCACCACTCAAAGTACACATATGTTCATAATAGGTACCCAAGAACCTAACCCTTATGTACAGTTTATATAGGCACTCGTACTACCTATAAATATGCTCATAAAGGTATACATGCAACCTATGATTTGATCAGTGGTTTCCTCCAAAATTCCACTATCGTAAAGGCGTATCATTCTGCCTCGCAAACATTGAGTCATAGGCGACACAACATACTCAAAATAAAACTTTATCTCTATCCCCCCTGACCATCTCTCACAGGGTGGGATTTTAGGATTTCATCCAGATTCACAACCATGTAGAACGGCACCGTGCACTTGTGCACTCTTCCTTTTCAACTTACATACTAATCCATCTCGGTCAACCCATTCCGCTATCCCAACGAAATGTTGGTTTAGTTATGATGTTCACAGCACATCAAAAAATATTTAAGTCTGTCTCCTCATTCCATCATTGGAAACGTAGGTTCACTACCAAATTTTTGATTGCTCATTTCGTGCCCATCTTTCTCTATCAACTAGTGGTGCGTCTGAAGACAATCTCACTATGTCTCTTCCTCAACACCGTTTCCCACTTACGTCATCTTTCCTCAAGTGGTACTCTATTCCCCTTTCACTCCGGGTATATTATACTTTACAATCCGTGCACTTTTCGTAATTGGCGCACTTTAAGGGTTGATTACCTTATAAGAATCAACATTTTAGTAACGCGTAAGTCACTCTCAACACTCAGTTAAGTAGAACCTTGCGTCACTTCTTCACAAAAGTTAGGCCTCCCATATCAAGAGATAACTTTTGAACGGCTTCCCACTGACTTTTATCCCATAGGGTGTGCTGGTTCTCTCAGCACAAAAATCTTGGATTATCGTCTATCTTTCATGACGTTCAATCCATTTCATCAACACGACTAGCCGCAACTTCCTCCATCGGCGTACTTAACAAATAATTTTCTCTGCATCCCTCTACCTCGGATGGTTAAGGAAGCCAATTGACTAGGGCGCTCATACACCCTTTTCTCCGTGCATATTTGCAAAAACATTGCAAACGTCGCACTTGTAACATGCTTTTCCTCAACTCTCGCCTTGTCTTCAGGGCGTGACTACAATCTTGTGGGTATTCACTATCCCCTATAGACCAATAATTAAATTCTTCCGCACAAAGTCCCACTTATCCTTTCGTGGAGAGATAAGCTTTTCAGTGTTTTCCCACAACACTTCCGGCTCTACCGATACCCTAACATCTAACGTCTCTTCTCCTGACGTGCATAAAAATTTAGTCGTATCCCCTTTCGCGGTCGAACTTAAACAAGGGACTTCTCCCAATGCATTTTTACTGAGTCTTATCGGTACAACACATAGTCGAGATATTCAAATTTCATCCCCTGACAATATGTACGACCGTACCCCAACATCTCTAAAGGAGCCAAGTGGAACTGTGCTTATAATATCACTAAGTCCTTAACTCTTGTTACAACAACGAGCTCGATCTCTCCGCCCAGCGATCATACGATATACCTTGATTCACATCATTAAGGTTCCTACACACCGGAATCAATCACTATGAGACATCCATAATCTCTGGAGTCTCCCACATATTAATGAAAATGACAGTTCGACCCTCTTTCAGGTGAGGTATCGTCATATACCCCATTCACTCAAGGCTAAAACTCATATACTATTTGCCCATCGCTCTGGTAGTTCAAATGGTTCCCGGACATAACACGCTTGTCCTTTCGGAATGCAAACTTATCGGAGTTATTATCTCCTTAAATAACTTCGGGCAAGATCAACACGTGTGGTCTTACGCCTCACATAAGACATCCTTTCATAAATTCCCTTATTCCAGGACACACCTACTGGTTTAGGGTATTCCTCCACTCGGACTTGGCAGTCTTGATTTTTTTGTTAACATTAATCATCATGGTTCCCTTAATTTCGCTGACCAAGGAACGCACTAATAGACTTAACAGTCCTGACTTAGGATTAAATTAAGGAATCCCTTAGTGGGTTTCCACTTATGTCTTGCACTAGCCCCATTAAATTCAGTCTTACTCTTTGACTAAATCCTTAAACTCTTTTAGCTTCGCCCACCTAGGAGCATTTACCTCGACTTTGTAACAAGTACCTTACTGCCTTCATACACATAAGTCGTCCAAGCAGATTTTTCTCAAAATTACGGCCGACAACAACTCGTGAGTCCATTCTCTCAAGGGATCTTTTTCCCTTATACCTGTCTCATCGGTTAAAGTTTCACTTCAACCGATAAATTTCTTCCTCACAATTGGCATCTACTAGACTTTCACATGATGGGTTCAGGAATTTCCATTCGCTTCGCTTCTGAACCATCATTGGAGAAATTTGCGGTTAAACTATATGTAAGGTCCCTATTTGTATACTGACCCTCAGTCCGGATGTGGTGACTGGTATCCCCACCACGTTGCCTCTATAAAATTTACCCAAGTTTTCACTTCTGAGCATTTCTACTCTATCCTTAATGCCAAAACCCCTGTACATTCTATTTCCATTACACACTAGGAGTGACCTCGACAGTGGTCATCTTTCCTACGATTACCATCCTCGAACACCCCATGCCTTATGCCGAGCCCCTTCCTCCTGCAGTCCTTCCAACACCCTCGCTGGTCTTATCGTCAGGTTCGACGTATCATACCCAATCGAACTCGTATATACTACACTTCATTAACTAAATAGCAGGAGAACGTAAACTACGTACGTAGAGGAGCACAACAATCCTAATATAGGGCTCTATATCAATTAAACGATACACTGAAAACGTAGTAAGCCGTACATATCCTATGGACACTAGAACCTGATGCTCTGATACCATCTGTGACACCCCGCCAAATTAAACATCGGGTGATCAGGCCTTTATTAAATTAAAACAGGTTTCTCAAATGGTTCATTCTTAGCATCACTGTCGAAAACTTTCTTTTTATTACTAATCCCCTAAGTAAAATTAGAACGGTGCCAAATTTTACATTTCTTAAAACAAATAAATTAACCATGCGGAAAAATAGTAAAAACAAATACCATGCTAAAACCCAAACCAACAACGTATAAGTACAACAACACAAGAGTATTATCGAATAAACCATCGGCAAAAAATGCCAAATCGCAATAGAACAACTACTAATCTGAAACTAAGATCTGAGACTGATACCGAACCACAAGTCCATACAAAGAATAGTGTGAGATCCTGCACTAGATCTGAATGAGAGATATCGTCTAACCAAATCCTATAAGCATCCACTGTGCTACAGCTTCGAGTCCCTGTAATAGAATCATCATCCATGGCGTCCCTGTGGCTGGACACCTACAAGGTTTTGAAAATATTTTTATAGCAAGAGTTAGTACTCAAAACATTTTGAAAATATTTAACAAGCGTTTATCACAATATAAAATGCGATTATTGATTACACATGTTAGGTTCTCGTACACTCTCTTGAGTTTACTCACCCCTCAGCTTTTGTGCACACCTAACGTTCTACACTTAGCCTACCTAGCCATATCTCCCAAGCTAACTAGGCCTAAGTAATCATCTGAACTTATCTATACTTAAGTTCTCACATTTCCCACACAGTACATTCATTTCATTAACATCTCGCGAAGGTTAATTAATACTCAAATAACATTTCATCTATGTTATACTTCAAGGCTATTTAGTTTCACTACTAAATTTCTACAATTCTTACAATTGTTATCTTTCCACTTATGTAATTAAGTTTCACTACTTAAGTTACTAATTAGATATGTAACATTAAACACATTATATTCATCTACTTTTTCACAACGGTAGAATATCATTAAGTGTATATATTTCACACACAATATATACTAAATATTAGTCATTTATATTTGTCCTTTCTACACACGTAAAGGACACTTGGTTCGGAATGATTCATCGACCCCAAGTGAGAATTGGTTCGGAATGATACATCGACCCCAATTATTTATATTTACAAATTCTGGCTCGGACTCTTTCATCACGCCACCAGTTCAAAGGTTTGGTTCGGCATTTTACAACGACCCCAAACATATAATAACCCTATGTTAGTTCGGAATGTCTCATCGACCCTAACATAGTTAATTTAGGTATATCTTAATCTACTAATACACAAAAGTAGCATATCATTAAGTATATATTTCACACACAATATATATTAAATATCAGTCATTACAATTTTGTCATTTTTACACACATAAAGGACTCTTGGTTCAGAATGATACATCGATCCCAAGTAAGAATTGATTCGGAATTATACATCGACCCCAATTATATAATAACCCTATGTTAGTTCAGAATATCTCATCGACCCTAACATAGTTAATTTAGGTATACTTCTCTCGACCTAAAAGATCATATAATTCAGTAGGTACACACCCGACCTATCAATCATACTTGTATGTAATATAGTATTCTCTTTTATTAACAATAATTGTTTGCTTTAGAAATTTATTTCACTTTCATATTAATTCGAGTATTCACACAACTCTAAGGGTTCTAGTTACCCCTTGTTATATCAATTCAGTAGTTACCCTTATTAACCTACTGACTCAATAAATTTAAGCTCGCTCATACTTTTTCGAAATCATATTTTTATCATCTAGAATTAGAATACGTCACAATCAAGCCTATGAATCTCCACTTTAATTCTCTCACAAAATCAAGGTCCAACACTCAATCATAGACCTACTTCCATATAATTATTCTAGAAATATATTTCATCAAGGTCCCAAAAACTTCCCCGATAAAATTTTAGGCATTTGAGTCTTAAAAAGAAAGATCTCACATTTTCTCGCAGCCGAAACGAATCATAAATTTTTCTGGAAGATTAAACACCCTCTAGTAAAATTTTGATTTCTCCCTCTACAGAACCCCGATTGACTTGATTCCAAGTTCATTGGATAGCTAAGAGAAATACCTTTCCAGTAATGTATGGTTCACACTCTAATTCGAAGTACAATTCAAATCGGACACGTTTAAAGTCACGTCAAAATTCTGGCAGATTACTATGTTGACAGATCAAACACCATGTAGTAAAATATCGATTACTCCCTCTACAGAACTCCGATTGACCTGATTCCAAGTTTATTGGATAGCTAAGAGAAATACCTTTCCAGGAATATATGGTTAACACTCTAATTCGAAGTACAGCTCAAATGGCATACATTTAAAGTTGTGTCAAAAATTCTGGCAGATTGACATCTTGTGTTCCTCAATTAAACCCTAAGTCATTCAAGATTCATGTTCTTTAACCAAGAACTCATAAAGATTATATGTTAATCATCAAATATATTCAAATTTCGTTTCAACTTTACTTAGGGATTCATTCTACATGCAATCCTACCCAAACATATGATCAATTCATACATTTAGTTCAAAGCTTTTCAATAGAATCAACCAATTCTTAAAATTTCCTACACATGGGTATTATAACTTGAATTTGATTTGTAATTAACACTTGCCTTGACAGAGGGAAATCTGATTTCGTGGAGTTGATGATGGGTTTATATTCTTCTCCCTCCATCCTTCTTCCATGGATGATTTGGGTGCAAGATTCAAGTCCAATTCTTTAGGAATCCCTTCTTAAGCTTTGGAATTGGTTTTCTCCTTCTCTCTAATGGTATTGGTGTTTACATGGGTTTTCTAAACCTAACCCCTCTTGCATACGGCTGATAAAAAGGCTCTCAAATTCGTAGGTCTTCATACCCTCTTATTTTAAAAGACCAAAACGCCTCCGAACAGTCTCGATTTAGTCCAAAATTACCCCGAGACTCAACTAGTACCCCTGGGTATACTATTTTGACTAATTTGACCCTTACGGACTCATCTGTGACCTTTAAATTATCATTTGAGTCACTTAAAAATATTACTCGTTCTCACCCCAACACGGTCTACACGCGTTAATTAACTATTTACCACTCGCACTAAGTAAATATAATGAGACAACATAAATCGGTATCTATCTCTCGATTAATAATCTCATTAAATTACTCCTCTTACGTAATTTAAATTAAGCCGTATTTTCTCATTTAATTCTCTAATTTAATTAAATAGATTATTCAGAAATACGGGGTATTACATTTTGCTCAAGGACTAACAATGTTCTGTTTAGGGGTGGTGTGATAAGCACCCAAAAGTGTATAATTTATGTCCCCGAATATGTGCATTTTAGTCACTCGTTTTTAATTAAAATGGGCCTTATGTTCGTATTTTATCATTTTGCAGGTCAATCAGCAGTCGCAGTATCAAATAATGCTAAATTAGTACAATTGCGACACAGAAGCGGTTAAAAGCTTGCATCGAAGAAATCAAAGGAGACCTTGAAGTGAGAAGTCCATTTGAGCTTGCGCCGATGTGATCCGATGCTCCGAATTAGTCCCGTAACCCAAACCTAAGCCTACACCGAGCCCAAACCATTCTCCGAGCCCCGTGTGTGTTAGTTTTTACCTTTATTATGTTTCTAGATTTTTATTTTTAGTCATTTTATTTTTAGGATTTATTTAGATTTATTTAGAAATTTCTAGGATTTATTTTCTATTTTTCTACTTCTTTATTTTTTATTTTGATTTTTATTAGTTTTTAATTTTTAATCTTTATTTTATTTTATTTTTATTAGGATTAATTTTTAGGAATTTAATTTTTTTTAGTTTTATTAGATTTCATTTTAAATATATATATATATATATATATATATATATATATATATATATATATATATATATATATATATTATATTCTAGTTTAGTTTTATTTTATTAGGATTATATTTTTTAGGTTCAATAGAGTTCTATTTTATGTTAGTTTGAGATGTTAGTTTTTTTTTTAGTTTTATTAGATATTTTTTTAGGTCTTTAGTTTTAGTTTTATTTGATTTTTAGATTTTTAGTTTTTATTTCTTTTATTATTATTTGAGTTTTTTTTAGGATGTTATTTTTTCTAGTTTTGTTAATTTTAATTTTTTATTTATTTATTTAGATTGTTTTAATTTTTTTAGGTGTACAAATTTAACACACACACACACACGTAACCCATAACTTAAACACTTATCTTAAACCCAACTAAACTATTCTACACCCTAAGCCTCACCCATCTTCCCATACACCCACACACACACGCACTAACTCCGACCCCACCCATCTTCAACCTCACCTCACTCTCTCTCCTGCCAACCCCCATAACCAAACCCTCCACCCTTATTTCTCCTCCATCCATTACCATACACACATCACCAACCCACCAGCAAACCCGACCCCTTACCCGCTGACCGACCCGCAAAACCATCCTCCAATGCCGTCCACGACGAAACCGCCGGCGATCCACCTCCGACGCCGCGACCCCACCATCGGCGGCAACACGACTCTGTCAGCCTCCTTCCAAACCAACACCCGGACCATACCCGTGTCACATCCGAAAACCCACGAAGCCTGAACCCGAGTTCATTCGACCCGATCGCTACCACCACTCCTGCAAGCTGATCCAACCAAATACCCATCTCAAATCCCAAAAATATCGAATTCTCACCTCATTGATTTATTTAACTCCAAATCCCACAAAATCTTCCAAACACTCTTCGTGGTTTATAAAAAAAAGAAGAAGGGAAGCTTATTGAAAAAAGGGACTCTCTCAGCACAACAAAAGAGAGGGATACGTAGAGTGAGAAAAACAAAGTGTATAATATGTAGATAGTAGGTTCATAACAAATTTCAAAAAAATACAAAAAAAAATTAGTTTAGTTTTAGAATAATTTTTAGGTTTAGTTTTTACTCTTTTTTTTTTATAATCGAGTGCTGAATATTGTAAAGAAGTTGGACGCATGTCAAGGGGCATTTCAAGACAAATTTGGGAAAAAAATTGCGTATTGTATTTCTACACTCTCTTTTCAATTTATTTTCGTTTTGACATATTATTTATTGTTGTTTATGCACACATGAGAATGTTTGGCTAAATACCCCGTTCAAGGGGTGGGATGCACTACGAATGATATTAATTTAATTAATTGGTTTCATTAATTTTATATTTGTAAGTACATTAATTTTAACTGTCGCCAATTAATTTATGTAACGAGAGTTAGTAAATTATTTGAATGAATTAATGTTTGAATTTAGAAATCGAACTAGAGATAGGTTTTTCCGATATTTAAATATTAATTCGGTGTTAAAATTTGAGGATTGATATTGTTTTCGTTAAATTGATCATAGCGGGTAATTTTCTGAAAATAATATAAATCCTAATTTTTCATCGTGTGACATTTTTAAATTAATTTTCTGAAAAAGATATTATTAAATTTATAATTTTAACGAGAGTTAGATTATTGATTTAATATTATCTCGAAATATTTCAAATTAATAAATTGATAAATTAAAATAGTTGAAAATGCAGTGTAATCCCATCTCTTGACTTTCTCACATTATTTGACACTCGGTTGCACATTCTTTTTCATATTTTAGTCATTTTATAATTTTTAGCGTTTGGTTAATTTTTCCCTTGAAATTGTTTTAAAAAAAATAAAAATTTAAAAAAAGATTTTAATAAAAAAAATTGGAATGACACGTTTTCACATTAATTGTTTCACCCTGAAAGTTGGATTGATACCCGTACTTACCGCAATACGAGTTATTTTTAGACAAGTTTTGTAGGTAATCAAGGGAATTTTGAAAGTGGCTTTTGCACAACAACGACCATACGCAAAAGGCTATTTATCAAATGGCGCCGTTGCCGGGGAATTAAAGTTTCTTATCAATTTACATGCTCATGGTTGTGGCTACGATCTTTTTTTGAAATACTGATAATAATTATATTTTGCTTTATATATATGAATAAAATATTTTAAAATGCAATACACCCGCCCGTGCATCGCACGAGTCACTACTAGTGTGTGTATGTGTGTGTGTATGTATGTATGTATGTACGTATTTCAATTTTTGAGTTGTTTAGCTTTGGAAACTTATTGGGTTTTGACATACTTTATCCATGGTAACTTCTAGGTGCTAGAGCTCGTCCACACATGTAGACTCTCTCTCTCCAGCTTGCACATATCTCCCATCCTCTCCACTCCAGACATCATCATCAGGATCATCAATGTAGGTTCAAGTCCATGATGTTATATCATTTACATTTCAGTTATACGAGTTATGTATTTTGGATTTAGTCGGTATGTACTATTGAGATATGACTTTAGCATGTATTATTGATACAAGATCTTGGCATGTATATGAAAGAGTGCGCAATATCCAATGACATAGACTTATTTAATATAGATTACAACCCACACAAATTTTAATTCCTTCAGCCCTATAACATGTAATTATGTGATTCAAAGCATAAAACAGTATAACATGCATTCAAACCAAGCAAGACAGTTTTCAGGAAAAATCCCTTCGGGCAAAATCTTTTATTCACTTTATAAAATTTATAAATCTCAACTTACAAATTTTATAAATGAATATACAATGTTTCAACGAATCTCTCGTAGGTGACCTTCGTCTTCAGCAACTATGATCCTCGCAAGAACCACACAACCACGGTCTTCCTTCAGCAATGATTCCCACAAGAATCACAATATCAACAGTTGTGGCGCCTTCTCCACAAGAGTAATTCTGGTATGAAATTACGTGAGGATTTCAAAGTGGATTAACAACTATTTATGGGAGGTGATGTGTGTGAATCAAAAGATGTTTTCCTTATTAAAAAATGAGACTTTATGAAGCAAGTCTGCAGAAATCAAAATTGTAAAAAGTTTTGTAAAAACCCTACACGAAGCAGGGATTTATAGAAAAATATGAAAATTGAGGCGGTGTCAGTCGTTCGAACGACAAGCCTTTCTCATTTGAACGTGCTTCAAATGACCTACTAACAACTTGAAATAGTACGCCATCGATTGATGCTCATTTGAAGTAGACTTCAAATGAACCTTCGAATGAGAATGCCCTTTTGTTCGAACGAGATTCCCATATCATTTGAATGACTGTGGCAAAAAAAGTGTTTTATTTTAAGTCCAAAAATGCCTCATTTTTACATTAAATAAGATAAAAATAGCTCCCAATATAATTATAAATAAACTACGAACTCTTAACATAAATTATACCATCATTAGGTGGAGTAGAGGAGCACGATGAACACGAACATAATACATGTTGAAGATGTAGATGTGCGCGTTGGAATTGATGGATATTCTTATCTTTGACACTTATTGATGACGTGATACAGAGTAACAGGATATGCCATAAAGAATGTAACCTAGATACTAGGGGCAATGTCTGAAATGTTGCCCTTACAAATACCCCCCTATGGTTATTCTGGTACAAACATAAAAAATTCGAATTACGAAAAAGAATTCTAAGACAAACATTATTCTAATACCCTTCCAAAACCCACAAATGGAATGATATCAAAATACATAAGTCTTCAAAATCTTCAACATCTTCAAATCTGAAAATCTTCAGTTCTCCTACTTTCTCTTGATCTTCTCTTTAGCAGATTTGTCTTAAGTGTACTTTGCATATGCTCATCAAATTGAACCTGCACATAATAGACAAAGAAATATACAAAACAAAGACTTTGAAATATACAATCATAATCAGAACGTATGTCTCCCCCATAAATAAAACTCCCAATCCCCCATAGTTCATTTTGCCCCTTGTTATGTTGTCTGAAATATATAAAGAAAGGAAAAATAAAGTAATAAATCGAAGTGTGTCACAAAAATTGAAGAATATCATCACAAATATAAGGCAATAAGTATCGAAAATGATAAACTAAGAAAAACCATACGAACTATTTTTGAAATTTTCAATTTTTTATAAAGTATAAAGGTATACAAGTACAACACACCATGAACTAACACTAAGATAAACAAGTCATGAAAGCGTAATGAATGGGTGTCACCCAATTTGATAGGTAAATTGACTCAAACAATCATAATATATGTGCGTGATTGATTTGAGATACTCCTAAAAATGAATTCATATGATATTGACTCAATCTAATCAACAAATCAAAGTCTAAAATGATTTTCACACCAATAACGTCCAAAACTAGTTAATGTTTTTAGAGATTATTTGGTATGTGCAAACTCACTGATCTTCTACGTTAACTCCCTCAAAATCCACTCATAATATAGAAATTCACTCAAAGAAATTTGAAGAAACTAATGCTCGTGTGTAATCAAGCATCAATGATCAAATTTAAATTTGGCCCGGCACTTATGTTTTTATGTACCGTTAATCTTTTAGGCTCTTTTAATTACAAATCGTGTCTTTTCATGCAAAGACAATATGTCTTTCGTAACCCCTTTCCATTGCATAAAATATAACAAAATTTATCAAAAATATGTTTTTCAATATTTTCCAATCCGAGCAATGGTTCTTACAAGCACAACCTTTATCTCATATGATATATTTTTCATTTTAGGCAAAATTGAGATGAAAACACCTAAACAACATGTGATCGACAACAGTAAAAATCACATAAATTCGTGTACGTGTGCATTAAAGGAGACAATGAGTCAAACATATAGTAAGTAAATGTCTAATCACAACTCAATGACTCCAACACATTATAAAGCACATCAATGAAATGATGTTATGTCTCAAAACACTATAAAAAAGTCACGTGGATAATGGAATGATATTGTGACTCGGCAATCCTAAATATCCATTCATATAAGGTGTAAACAAACTATAAAAATCTTTTTCTGTTTTTTATTTCAAAATTTTTTATTAAAAAAAAAATCTTTTTGCCTTTTTCATTTATTTAAAAACCAAAAATCTTTTTTTATTTTTCATTTATTCTTAAAAAGAAACCAAAAGTATTTTTGTGTTTTTTATAAAACACGAAAAGAGAAAAATATCAATACAATGATAGTACACACTAGCAATAGGGATATACGATATGATCATAAAAAGCACCCTATTCTCGTGAAAAGTCTAAACCTCAATCATTAGGCCTGGAAGATCTCTCAAAAGGAGATGCCATCCTATGAAAAACATCCAACAAATCTTATGAAGTCTTGACTAAATACTCTGCTTGCTCTAAAAAACTCTCAAAGTCTCTCATGTGATGTGCAGGAGCATGCGGAGTAACATGTGTACGAGTGTATGCGGGGACTCGTGTAGTAGCATATCGTGAAATATACCTATGAGACAAACACCCTAACTTAAAGAAAAATTTCGGACCTCTTTGCTTGCAATGGGAATAAAAATAAAAGGGCTTGGGTCCACCTCTCTCAAAACATTTAGGATGAGCTCTCCTACGTAGATTCAGATGCCTAGATAGGTTAGGTCGCGGGCCATATGGATCTAACATAAACTCGGGAACCGGGTCGGGCTCTACATGGAAAGTGCATGCACCATCATAACCTATTACTAAACTCTTAACATTACCCAAAGTGGGACCGAGGAATATATTTCCAACCTTCTTAGATGTGTCTTCTAAAGTGACTTTGACCTCCCGGGCACGCTCGATATCTCTCTCGAATTGGGATACATGGGCTTCAAGTTTCTCACAAGTCTCCAATGAAGATTGAAGATCTCCTCGAAACTAGCCACAGTGTTGGTCAAGTCTCTCTTCTCCCTACCTAAGACGATCAACTGCTCACTCAAAGAAACCTTCATCTTCTCGAGTTAACTAGCCGACGCCTCACACACTATAAAAACTTTCAACTCTCTTTCCAAACATAACACCCTAAGATAAAAATCTTTATTTAGCTTTTAGTTTTTAATGACTCGGTGCATAAATCACAAAAGGCTTTTTGGATATCCCCTTCACATGTAATATCATCCTCACTCTCATTAGAATGGCTCGAAGAATCATCGAGGCTTTCACGTTTACATGGTCCTCATCGTCATGCGACAAACTAGTAGATCTCATGTAACTAGCAATGAACGCAACGCACTTTCATGTGGTGATTCTCCCCTGAATCAATCGACTCGATGTCACTATCGCTAAGAGTGGGTTTATTTGTAATCTACTTTCTCTTTCTGTTTCGCATAGTGGGACACTCATGTGACTTTTGCCCTTTAGCTTCACACTCAAAACACCCTGTCTCTTCCTTTTTCTCATTGTTATCCTTGACCTCATTCTTATTTTTGTTTTTCTTAAAAATCCTTTTATTATAAAAATTTTCTTTGGAAAATTTGAGAAACTTTTTATTTTTTTTTGCAAATGAGGCGAAGTCATCAACATCAAAATCACCCTTAGATTCAAACTCATAAACTCTCTCCTTTTTCTTCTTATTAGTTTGAGTCTTTAAAGCTACCCCTATATCTTTAGGTTTAATGGTTTTAGGGAACATATCTATCTCATAAGTCTGAAGGTCTCCTACGAGTTCTTCTAACCTAAGAATGCCTAAAATCCCTAAAGAGTTAAGAACCGTAACATTAGGAATAAATCAGGAAGAGAGTGGCCTTAGAATCTTTTTAACAACCCTAGTCTCAGGAATTTTCTCACCCTAATTAAAACTAGTGATTACGATGTCCGATAACCTAGTATAAAATTCATCAAAACTCTCAGACTCTAACATAGTGATGGTCTCAAATTGGGTGGTCAAATTTTGAAGATTAGACGCCTTAACAGCGTTGGTACCCTCATGTGTCAACTAGAGGATATCCCATGCTTCCTTAGACTTAGTGAACGTAATGATGCATTGGAACTCGTCAGGGGTGATGACTTCAAAAATCTCACTAGGGCCACGGGAGTTGAAAGTACTCCACTTTAGCTCATCATCAGCCCAGGAGGCGACATGTTTAGGACTCTCAATATTAATCACACTGATCGTGGGAGGTATCCACCCTCTTTACATAATAACCAAACCCTTTCACTTATGGCTTTTAAAGTGGATCTCATACCGGATTTCCAATTGGCATAGTTCGATCCATCAAAAATTGGCATCCTATTATATAATTTCACTAGAAAATTTGTTATTATTCAAATATCAATAATTTTTAGAAACAAAAATTGGTATCAAGATTTTTTTTTGCGAAAAATCAATTACACGGTAAATTTATATAACTGGCTTTAATACCAATTTGAAAGAGTGCGCAATAGTCCAATGTCATAGACTTATTTAATACAGATGACAACTCACACCAATTTTAGTTCTTTAGCCCTAGAATATGAAACTATGTGATTCAATGCGTAAAATAGTATAACACACATTTAAATCAAGCAAGACAGTTTTTAGGAAAAATCCCTTTCGGGCAAAACTCACTTTATAAAATTTACAAATTGCAACTAACAAATTATATAAATGAATCTACAACATTTTGACGAATCACCCGCAGTTGACCTTCGTCTTCAGCAACTATGATCCTCGCAAAAATCACACAACCGCAGTCTTCCTTCAGTAATGATTCCCACAAGAATCACAAGATCAGCAGTGGAGATGCCTTCTCCACAATAGTAATTCCGATGTGAAATTACATGAGGGTTTCAAAGTGGATTCACAACTATATATGGGATGTGATGTGTGTGAATCAAAAGATGTTTTCCCTTTTAAAAAATGAGACATTATGCCAGATGTCTGGAAAAGTCGAAATGTTAAAAAGTCTTGTAAAAACCCCACACGAAGCAGTTATGTTGTGAGTTAAATTATTCACGCCATGTGGATCAATGAAACTAGTACACTGTTGACACGACTTAAAAAGTGTTCTGAAGTGCGTACTTATCTAGGCTCAAGTGAAAGCTTGTCACTCAAATAATAATCTCGATAAAACGGGGTATCGATCCTCAGGGAAATAGGACGTGGAGACGTGATGACGTAGGAAAGATTGCTAACCCTAAATTGACCCTAAAAATAAAATAAAAAGGTGATCTAAGTGGAATGAGTTTTACCAAATACGTGCAATCAAATTAGACTAATGAATAACTAAGCATGCAAAAGTGAACCAATTGTGATTGATTAACTATGAATGAGAAAAGCAAGGTCAGAATACAATCCTCCAACCCTAGTACGTTTATCGGTGATAAAACTAGCTATGAATTAGATAATTGATTAAACTCGGTCTTTATTAATCTCAAGCATTACATTTATGAGGGTACTAGCCCGCACCATACGTAATTAAGAGTAAGAATAAAGCGATGTAGTTATAGCTACACGCGCGTCGCACTCTTAAGCATCCCGGTTACCTAGGGCAAACGAGATCAAAAGTCCTATGACGATTGTGATCAGCACACAACACAGTTCAATCATTTATTTAATTTAAAAAATAATTTTATACACATGCAAACCACATCGGGTTGGGTTCATGCATCCCAACCCCTAAACGCCTAGCCTAGCATGGTGCAATTAATAAAAGCTAGGGTTTCCATGGTGCATGTAACTGAAATCATAGTAAAATTACTTTTAAGTAAGAACAAACAATTATTATTTACTGGAAATCGACCAAACATGTAAGAATTATCAAAACAAATCAAAAGAGAGGAGAGCGAATTCAACTTTATTGTCAAGATTTGAATTTGGGAATCAACACTGCAGTTTTGTGAGCTTTTAGGGTTTCCACAATTTCCTTCTCTAAAAACTAAGTAAAAATAGCTCTTCAATGTCTGGGAGGACATTAGAATATATAAGTTACAAATCTATAAGAGTTTCAACCATGAAGGACTTTGATTTAAAAATAAGATAATTGTAAATTTCGACATTCGATCCGGACTGGTATGGAATTTTCGATTCAGACCGATCTGTACCGGATTGGTTCGTTTTCTTTAATAAATATTTCGGTCCGGTGCCTTATTTTGTCCAGTGAGTTTTGGGGGTCCGGTCCGGACCATTTTTGGAAATAAATGGTTCAATCGGGTTGTTTGATTTTGCTAGTAGCCTTTGCACAGTCGGATCAGTTTGATTATGGATGAAACTGGATCGGACCGGTTGTCTGATGTAATTTCTCTCCATTATCTCTTGAATTTCTCTTCATTATCTCTCATCTTTGGACTTTCGTAACGTCTTCTACGCAACTCGGATTTGGACACCGTTTCTTCCTACATACTTATAGACATGAGGTCTTCAACTTTCATTTTGGGTTCTCGTTCAGATTCAAGGTTGAAATTAAGCTTTTGCCCTTTTGACTTTTCATCTTCTCTTCTCTTCTTTTCTTTCTATTTTTTCTTTCTTTCATGTATTAAATACGTGCACAAATGATGAGAAATACACAAAACTCGTGAAACTTGTTAGAAGAAGTCGTTAGCAATGATATGAGATAAATCCATTCGTTTTACATCGTCCGAGGTGATAAAAGCCTTGAAATTAAGGGGATAATTCAAAAGAATTTATGCCTAATCAAACTCCCTAACTTAGAACTTTAATCGTTCCGAGCAATGTAAAAGAATCAAAACATGGTCAAACGCTAACTAGGGATAAAATACCTCTTTCACGGGCAAGCGATTGCATTTAGCGTATGCAACTAGCCTTTAAACCTCTAGGTTACCCTAGTAGGACGAGTTGTGTCTTGTGAGGGTTTTCAGTGAATATACCCACAAAATTAATTTTCCTAAACTCTGAGAAATTTCAAAATACTAAAAAATTGGACAATTTAAACTCTCCAAAAACAGTCGCGAAAAAATCATTTTGTAAGGACACAAGTCTCCGACTGAGTCTCAATGTTGTATCGGCTCAATTCCGAAAAAAAAACATTTGAGTCATAGGATAGTGTTCAAGTTTATACATTCAAGCCTATGACGTGTTAGTTGAAGACGTAGCGGCCAAGATTATAAAGCTTTATCAAATGCCGAGTTTTTTGTGACTCGTTTCAACGTCAAAAACATTTGTTCCGTTTACTCCTAAGGTATGAATGCATTACATATTTATATAGGATCTTGGAACATTTAGTATTGGGTGTAAGTTTTGTTTAAACTGCTGTTTATTTTCAGAAGGTTTCTTTAAAACTTTAAAATAAAGTTTCTGGGCTAAAATCGAATTTTTAAGATTTCTGGATTTTAGTTCGAAATTGCCGTTCGAATGAATTTTTCATTCGAACGAGGTTTGCCAATGACTTGCCACTGGAACTTCGTTCGATATTGTCGTTCGAACTAGTTGGTTTGTTCGAACGAGAATGTCGTTTGAACGATTTTGGCAACGAGATTTCCCATCAGGCCACTGGAACTTCGTTAGAAGGGTCGTTCGAACGAGACTTCGTTCGAACAAAAATCTCGTTCGGACGAGATTTTCGACGGGAAATTAAATTGGCAATTTTGGGCAGTTTTTCACCTCTATCCCACTGCTTTTCCCCACTAACTTTTGACTGACTTATCAAGTGCGGGAACCAACTCTTTTGATCTAACTTTTACATATACTACAATCTCCAAGAGAGAGTTTGAGAGAAAAATTCTAAAAAGAAAGAGTTCATGTTTTAAGTGTTTATTTTTCAAGAAAAAATCTTTAAACACTTTTGTTTACACCCATAGTTTGTTTATTCCAAGTTTCTATATAAATATCTTGCTTGGAGTGTTTTGGCACCGGGTTTACTCTACCGAGTTAAAGAGTTAGCTTGGGTTTTCTTCTACATCCCTCAAAGAATAAGTTCATTGTTTTGCTGCGGCATTCTCACATGGTGAAAGGCACCATGTGTGGTTGACGGTGCTACTAATGTCTCATTGGTGAAGTCCAAGGTTCCGGTGGTGTTCCGGGATTGTTGGCTAGGCAGAGGTAGTTACAAGAAGACGCGTCGGGGCTTGAAGGAGTCGAGTCGAGTGTTGTAAGTCATCTTGCTTGTAATTGTAAATTCCGTACTTAGTGGACTTAAGGCTAGGGCCGTCCGAGATTTTTTCCCGTTGTGGGTTTTTTTCTCGTACATCATGGCGTAGTGATTTATTTATTAATTTCATCTTTTGCAAAATTCACCTTAGATGCATGCTTAGGTAAAAAGATAAAATTTGGTTTAAATCACTACTCACTTAAATTGATGCTAATTTAAATTTGGGTATATATTAATTTAATTCAAGTCATCGTTTAATTTGGTAAAATTGGTTTGGCCTATTTTGGTAATATTGAAAATATGACTAAGGCAAATTTCTAGCACTTGGGTTAAATTTGTTTAAGTGAGAAATGTATTTGTTGATTAAGCTAGTTTCACTTGGTTTAATTTTAATTTGAAAGAAATTAAAATTTTGTGTTTGTGTGTGTTTAATTGAACCATCTCGCTTACGCGTCTCAAAAAGGAAATTGTATTAATTTTCGTGGTAAGATTGAAAAATTGAGGGCCTCGTGTTTTCAACAAGTGGTATCAGAGCATTGATTTAGAAAGCCTCACGTTTTCAAATTGGTATCAGAGCCGGAGCACTAATTTATTGCGTCAAAGATCCATTTTTCGGCTTCTATAATTTTTTGTGCTCCTTGTATTTTTAGGTGGTTCATCTTTTTGACTCACTCTCAATTTTTGTTTGTATCTCTCGATGGGACGCCTTAATGATAATTTGTCCATTTCTAATGATAATGAAGTTTTTGATATTCGAGAGGAATTTAATGGGCTTAATAAGTGTAATGAAAATTTAAGAGACTTAAATGTGCGATTTGCAAAAAGAATTAAGTTTCTTGAAAATGAAAACTTATGTTTTAAATCTTGAATTGAACTTTTGCAAACCTCACTATCTGAAAAAGATATTTTCGTGAAAAGCTCATGGACATAAATTACAATTATAATGTTTTTGAAATGTCCAAGAAAGAGAGGGATAGTCGAGAAAAGACTCTTAGGGACAAGTTTGCTCACATTGAGGGGAGCGTGATAACCTTCTAGGAGTTATAAAAAATGTAAAGAAGGAGTTCCGTAAAATTGAGGAGTCTAATTTATTACTTGAGTCCAAAATTTTAAAAATGAAAAATGATTTACAAGACTCGATTAGTAGTTGTAATGGTTCTAGCTCATCTAGTTCAAATATTTTCCCTGCTAAAGCTAAGACCATTGTTTGTTTCAAAGGATCAACTTCATCCAAGAACATTAGAAAAGGTCACACCTTAGGTATCATTCCTCGTATTTTCACATGCTTGCATTGTGGTAGGAAAGGTCACCTTAGGTCATTCTGTTTTGATCTTAAAAGAAGTCCTAGGAAATCTATGTCTAGCATTTCATTGGTTCCCAAATCCCATCATTTTAAATATACATCTATATGGGTTAGGAAATCATTTTTAGACGCGCTAGATATTAGATTTGTTGATTCTCATTTGCTTTCACATGAAACCTCACTTGCTAAATCTAAAGGTTGAATGTGTTAGTTGTTTGCATACTCTAGTTTTTTTGTGCTTCATATTATATATCATTGCTAGGTGTATGCATATTTAATCATTTTCTAGTCTATGCCCCATGCTGACTCACATGCGAGAATAATGATTTTTGTTTATCTTTTGCATTATATTTCTTTCATTTTTATTTGCATTAAATGAAAAATACAAAAAGATTTTGTTTATCATTTGTGTTTTATTTTTTTAGTAATTTAAGATTAATGAAAAATACAAATGATTTTGTTTGTCTTTTGAGTACATATTTTTAGTTTTGGTTAAAAATTGTCTAAAACTCAAAAAGATTTTTTTGGTGTGTATTTTAGTTTGACACACTTTATGTGGCATATACTTGTGTTTGAATCCCATCTTTTTCGCTCCCATGTGGCTAGAACTTTTGGTTTAGATTTTCAATCCTTAAAATTTTCTTTACCATGTTTACATGGATTAGTTGGATTTTGTGTTGATATAATGGATTCTATTTTTTATATGCCTCAATTCACACATGCACGAGCTCATTTGAAATTATAACTTCATATGTATATTTGAGCTTTGTGAGGTGTTCTCCTAACAATCTTGGCATCTACATGTTATGTGACCTAGGAGGACTAGTGCATGTCAAAATCCGTTGCATGTGAGATTTGTGTGAGACATAAAAGATAATATATATAAATGTGCACGGGGAAGGGCTCCAAAAGGAAATATCATCCTTTGCGAGTAAGCCACATTTGGAATGGACCTAAAAGAAATACGTGGCCCAAAGGCCTAAAATAAAATATGGCATTAAAAAAAAAAATAATTGCCAAGGCCTAGTTTAGTTGATTTATTCATTCAAAAGATTAACATAATATGCTAATTGAGGGAGTTTGGATGATATATCAACGGTTTGCACAATGTCTGTTTATCCTAGTTGTACTTTCAATGTCATGACTCTATTGGTTTGTAGAATCATCAAAAGTCCAGGCTTGTATACATTGTGTATGTTTGTTCATTGAGTTCAATCTATATTGTCACATGAGGTTATATTCAAATGTGATGAAGTTTGTAATCAAATGAGAACTCCATGAACATATTTTAAGTGATTGGGTCTAAATTTAATTGTTGCTAGTTCACACCCCAACACTTCCGTTTCCATATGACACACTATTGCCATACGAGTGTGAAAATCTTATTTTATTTTGTGTCATGTGTGGTATTTATACCTAGTATTTGCGTATGCGTTAATGATATTTATTATGTTATCATATACGAGATATTTTATTTGTCTTTGCCTTGCTTTCTAGTCCGTATATACTTCTACTTCATAATTGGTATCTATCTTGTTGCATTATTTGTGATATCACATGCTTAATACTTTATGTATCATCTTGGTATCATTTTCGTGCATCATAGTTGGTATCTTTATTCTTTATATGGATTAGTTGTGCCTTTGTTGCCTATATGCTTTCATGTTCTTATCGCTCTAAGCTTCATGTTTAAATTAGCTTTTATCCTTTGTCTATTCCTGAACAAAAAGGGGGAGAATGATAGGGGGGAAATGGTATCTATTCCTATTATAATCGTATCTTAGTTTGGGGGAGATTTATCTGAGGGAGAGACGTCTTTCTTAGGTAAATCACAGTTGATAAAGGGGGGAATTAATTTAGGGGGAGTATTTATTTTACATGCATTTAATATTCTTGATATTCCCTATGCGTTTGTGTGACACCCCGCCCAATTAAATATCGGGTGATCAGTCCTTTATAAAAGTTATAATAGAATGTTCGGTTGGTTCATTCTTAACATCACTGTCGAAAACTTAAATACAATTAATTACCTAACATTTAATTAAGCTAGTGTCAAAACATTTTTCTAATTTAATTTGAAACCAATTAATTTCTGAACATTGAATTATAAAGCATACACAAGAAATGAATGCGGACTGAATCAAATACTGAATAATTAAGGCTGGATAAAACCTTCCAGTTCAAAGTCACAAACCAAACCATAATGAATACTCAATCTAACTAAAAGAACTACAAAGGAACTGAGTACAACCCCGCAAATGAGAATGGACGACATATGCCCAAACTGAAATATCTGAACTAGTAACTGAATGAAATGAGAGAAGCGTCTAATCTCAATGACCCGCAACTTCCACAACAGCTGTAGCTCGGTAAACCATCCAAGTATTTAGAACCGGTGTCCCTGTGGCTAGGCACCTGTACTAATATATATATATATATATATATATATATATATATATATATATATATATATATAGCAAAAGAGAGAAGAAATGCAAGAGACGGGTCAGAGCCTGATGTTTTAAAAAGATTTATTAGCAAGTATTTAAAACTGCATTAAAGCAAGTATTATATGCATATTAGTTCGAACTCTCACATGAGATTCTCACCTCTCGACTAGTGTGCACGCCTAACGTACATTTAATCCAACCTAGCCATTTGACACACTCCTAACTAGGAAAAAGGATTATCTTTCTAGTTACCCCTCGTAGTAGTATTCCGTATTTGGTCTCAACATTTATCATTTTAAATAAGTGTTATCACACTAAAGTTAAGTATTTACTTTTTACATTATGGAATATTTCACTATCTTAATAGTCTGCAATTATCTCATTGTAGATATACCATAATCATACATATATATATATATATATATATCCTTCCCTATTATATATATATATATATATATATATATATATATATATATATATATAGTGAAGGATCTTAATAGCCTACAAATATAACATTGTAAGTATAACACAAGTATACATATATATCCACCACTTTTATATATATATATATATACTAACACAGCACCCCAAGGATGCACCTGTAGTGCATTGCATACTCTGCTATCATGTCCCAGTACATCTCGTACTCAAATAAGGACTATCGATTCAGAAATCTCCCACGAACCATATAAACAAATCACACATATTGGCGGCAAACATAGTTCACATACATATGGGTCACACACATACCTACGCTCCCATAGTCAGCTGACTTATCAACTCACAAATAAGTCTTCATAGTCCTATGTTCTGAGATACAAGTCAAATATCCCCCCGAAGGTCACTCAGGATAAGACTGTCTCTACACAACCCCCCGCGATAGCAAGTAGCTAAATATGTCATACACATAATATCAAATATAGGTATACACACAACCCATCAATCAAACGGTATACACATAACGAATTATCATATTTCATACATAGTATTTTTATCACTCAATACTATCAATGTAGTTTTAAATTACGATATTCCCTCTCTCGTAATATATATATAAGGATAATATTTCACCTGAAAATCCTTAATACATAATCATGAGAAGTCCCACAAGTAACCACTAATTTTTATTCTTATAAGTTCCATATCTTCAGAACTAATATCGTAAGTATTTATCACATAATACTCTCGACGCATTTACAATTACGATTATCCCTCTCTCGTAATCTTCAAAGTAAACTCACAGTCCCAAATATTTAAATCATTACACCTAAACAACTCCCAATAATTCTGCACTATTTTGGGTTCACCGAACACTAATTTTTCCCCACTCAAATTGTCTATTTACGAAATAGGGGTAAAATAGGAAATTCTCTGAAAATTAGAAATATCGCTCGAACCAGAATAGGATCTCGCTCGAACGACATACACGTGTCGCTCAATCCAGCTTCGCGCGACATCTCTATCTCGCTCGAACGACTTCGCGCGACTTACTGATCTTGCTCGAACGACCCACTTCGCGCGACATCTCGCGACCTGCGCTGTTTCGTCCCCTACCTCCAGATTCAACATTTTCCCACCATTTTTACTCCTAAAACCTCTAAAGATCCAGCCCAAACTTCCAACAATCAGTACCAAACATTATTCTAACATATATATATGATTTCCCATAACCTAACATCATTAAATCATCACCAATCATCCATATAATTCGAAATCCCCAATTTATTATCAAGAACCCTATTTCTTAATTTGATATGCATGATTTCTAAATTAAACCCAGATTTGTTCATAGAAATCATCATAATTTCGTAGGCATCCTCTTATCTACATATGGGATTCAAATTCTTATCAAATCAGCCCTAGTTTATGATATAGTTCTCCAATTTCACCCAAATTAACTTTCCTAACAAAGGTTTATTAACCTAGACCAACATGAACACAATTATCGCTAAAGAAAGCAAGAAATAAACACTTGCCTCGATTTCAAAGGTTTGATCCGTTGGTGTTGTTGGTATGAATGCGCTCCTCGCGTTCAGATCTACATGATGGTGGTGGTGGTTGTGCAAGGTGGTGTAAATTGACTCTCCTCCTTTGGAATTTGCTCTCCCTCACCCACTGTGGCTCTCTCTTGATTTTGGTGTATCCTAACCCTAATTATCCCCAATTAGCTGATATAATATTTCTCCAATTTTCGTCCATTTAATTCCTCCAAAAATCCAAATTACAAAACTACCCCTACCGGGTGCCGACTTGGCCTAAAAATATCCCGGAGTCCAAATAGAATACCCGGGTAGAGTTTTCGGACTATCTCGACCCCTACGGACTCAACGGCACACTCAAAATGATCATACGAGTTACTTAAAATAATTTACCTTTTTTTATTCAACTTATTTAGTCCTGACACGACTCACACACGTGTCCCGACTTAATATACGAAACTATTGTATTTCTCTCTCACAACAAGTTATATAAAATCGTCATTCCATATTACTTATTCTCACAGTAATATTAATAATTACTAACTTCTCGTCACGCTAGTAAATATTCAATTTTAATCCGGATTAATAATTAATTCTCACATTTTAATTTAATTAATCCAACAATAATAATAAATCACATAATTATTTATGTCCTAAAAAATACGGGGTGTTACAGTTTGATAGTTTGCTTAAGTGTGCATGAATTCTTCTAAATATGGCAACTTTCTTCATTGGCAAAGATATTGATCCTTGGGTCTTGAGTCAAGTTTGGGTGGGATGTTTAAGTCTAGTAGAGCTTGACGGCCCTTTAGGATTTTTGTTGGTTTTTGTCTCGGAATAGCCAAAGGGGGAGATTTGTAAGGACACAAGTCTACGATTGAGTCTCAATGTTGTATTGGCTCAATTCCGGACAAAAATATTTGAGTCATAGGATAGTGTTCAAGTTTATACATTAAAGCCTATGACATGTTAGTTGAAGACGTAGCGGCCAAGATAATAAAGCTTCATCAAATGCCAAGTTTGTTATGCCTCGTTTCTATGTCAACAACATTTGTTCCGTTTACTCCTAAGGTATGAATGCATTACATATTTATATGGGAGCTTGGAACATTTAGTATTGGGTGTAAGTTTTGTTTAAACTGCTGTTTATTTTTAGAAGGTTTCTTTAAAACTTTAAAATAAAGTTTCTGGGCTAAAATCGAATTTTTAAGATTTCTGGATTTACGTTCGAAATTGTCGTTCAAACGAATTTTTCATTCGAACGAGAATTTCGTTCGAACGAGGTTTACCAACGACTTGCCACTGGAACTTCACTTGATATTGTCGTTCGAACTAGTTGGTTTGTTCGAACAAGAATGTCGTTCGAACGAGTTTGGCAATGAGATTTCCCATCAGGCCACTGGAACTTCGTTAGAAGGGTCGTTCGAACGAGATGTCGTTCGAACGAAAATCTAGTTCGAACGAGATTTCTGACCGGAAATTAAATTGGCAGTTTTGGGCAGTTTTTCACCTCTATCCCACTACTTTTCCCCACTAACTTTTGACTGACTTATCAAGTGCGGGAACCAACTCTTTTGATCTAATTTTTTCATATACTACAATCTCCAAAAGAGAGTTTGAGAGAAAAATTCTAAAAAGAAAGAGTTCATAGTTTGTTTATTTCAAGTTTCCATATAAATATCTTGCTTGGAGTGTTTTGGGACCGGGTTTACTCTACCGAGTTGAAGAGTTAGTTTGGGTTTTCTTCTACATCCCTCAAAGAATAAGTTCACTGTTTTGCTGCGGCATTCTCACATGGTGAAAGGTACCATATGTGGTTGACGGTGTTCCTAATGTCTCATTGGTGAAGTCTAAGGTTCCCGTGGTGTCCCAGGATTGTCGGCTAGGAAGAGGTAGTTACAAGAAGACGCGTCGGGGCTTGAAGGAGTCGAGTCGAGTGTTGTAAGTCATCTTGCTTGTAATTGTAAATTTCGTACTTAGTTAACTTAAGGCTAGGGCCGTCCGAGGTTTCTTCCCGTTGTGGGTTTTTCCTCGTACATCGCGGCGTAGTGATTTATTTGTTCATTTTATCTTTTGCAAAATTCACCTTAGATGCATGCTTAGGTAAAAAGATAAAATTTGGTTTAAATCACTACTCACTTAAATTGGTGCTAATTTAAATTTGGGTATATATTAATTTAATTCAAGTCATCGTTTAATTTGTTAAAATTGGTTTGACCTATTTTGCTAATATTGAAAATATAACTTAGGCAAATTTCTAGGACTTGGGTTAAATTTTTTTAAGTGAAAAATGTATTTGTTGATTAATCTAATTTCACTTGGTTTAATTTTAATTTGAAAGAAATTAAAATTTTGTGTTTGTGTGTGTTTAATTGAACCATCTCGCTTCCGCATCTCAAAAAGGAAATTGTATTAATTTTTGTGGTAAGATTTAAAAATTGGGGGCCTCACGTTTTCAATAAGTGGTATCAGAGCATTGATTTAGAAAGCCTCGTGTTTTCACATTTTCACGAGTCTCAAGCCATAGTGTGTGTGTGCGAAGCCTAAAATCGAACCGCTAATTTCCATCGATTGATCATTACGTTACTTTTCAAAAATTTGCTTTGATTCAATTCTCACGGATACACTTACAAACGAATCACTCAAAAATGTGGCTATTCTCTCGGTATGCGTGATATAAAGAGTAAATGCATTAGAACACGAACTCACGCATATAATTTTGAAAAATGGACTAATTGAGGTGAAAAGATCTCTTCATCGGATTACAGTCGTTGGGAAACGGGTAACAATATCTTATTCATGCCATTCAATCTCTTTTATTATCTTTTCTTGCCTTAGGTCTCCACGTGGTAATCAATTTCGCAATATGGACTCGGTTAGGACTTTTTCTCGGTTTTAAGGTGTATTGGGTAATATGGAAATGGTTGGGAACTTTCGAATTGGAAAATCTTCTTACGATGTCCTTTAGTGCATTTTCGAGCTTTTGCTCATTTTCTCTTTCTTTTCTTATTTTTTTTCTATTTTTCATGCTTTTCTTTTCTTGCTATTTTCGTTGAGCATACTTCATTTTTTGTCTTACCCCTTTTTGTTGCACTTTTTTGGACTAACTTCTGGGATTTTTAGCTTTCACAATTTGGTTTACATAGTCGCAATGATAAGCCCTTTGGTCCGCCACCCGGTGAGTGTTGTATTGATCGATAAACCCATTGAGGCTTGCCTCCACTGCTGAAATACGTCGATCAAATTCTGCACCTGCTGGCTCAAAATCAGAGTCGTCATCCTCATCATATTCCTCTTCGCCTTCACCCATCTGAATGTCGGCAGTCTCGCCCTCGCTCTCCTCGGACTCAGCCTCTCTCTTCTCATCCAACTCGGCAGCCTCCTCCGCCACCTGCCTTGCTCGTATGATGGCGCATTGCCGCTCACCCTTTTTGCGGGTGGCCTGCCCAAGAGGAGTGGGCAGCCGAGGAAACCTTATGTGGGTGCAATGCCGGCGTCGGCAAGAATGGACGTGATTAGCCGGGAATATGGGAGAGGGGATTTACCCTTTTCATCCAAGGCCACATAGAAAATCTCCTTATACATGATACGGGCCAAGTTGATCAGAGTGTTGAGGTCGAAGAGGTTATATACGAGGGTTGCTTGATGTGGCCGCATTGCTGAATCATTTGAGGTTGGTAGGATGTTAGCGCAAATGATTTGAAATGTGAGGGGCGTTGTGTCGTTCATACGGCCAACCGGGAATGTTTCGATGGCCCAAACATTATCAGGTGCTATGCGGGATATGCAAGTGGCTTTGTTAAGCGGGGGTAGGCATTTCGGGTATGTGAATGGGGTTGTGTGGGGGGCATCATTTTCGGCCAACTATTGGGTGAGAATGTCGAGCAAGAAGGGGATGCAGGTACGATAAACATAAGCTTCGACAATGAAATTACTGATTCGGACAAGAGTCTCATAGAAAGATTGCACCTTCGCTACCCATACCAGTGAGTGGGGCTCATTGAGGAAAAGACACCACCCCCTGGGAAGGAAGAGGGTAGTGACGCTCTAAGTTAGTTCAGCCCACAACACTTGTCACTCCATGTGAAGTATTCGGGAGTGGCTTAAATGACGGTGGCACCATAGTTGTTCTTAGTAGGACCAGTAGTGGAGAGCTGCTTCTGGTTCTTGAATGTCAGTGGAGTTGTATTTCTCCGGAACAGGTGGGTTGGCCATGTTTGGCAGAGAGATGGTGGCCGAGATGGTGTGGAAATAAGGGGGAAAGATAAATGTTTGATTAGAAGCTTGGAAGTAGTGGTGAAAGGGTGGAAGTGGCTGTGTGGATTTATAGTGGAGAGAAGGGTAGGGTTTTGGAGGGAAAGGAGTGGGAAATCGAAGGGAAATGAGTGGGGTGGGGGATGAATTTGGGAGGGAAAGTGATGGAATGGGGGTCTAGGGGGTCTGAACTTAGGGAATCGAGAGTTATAGAAACCAGACCGGGTTCCCAGGACTGGACTGGACCGAAATCCCCTTTTTTATTTTCAATTTTTGCAGAACCGGACTGATTCGATTATTATAAAAAACAGTCCCGACCGATTTCCAGAATTTTCCAGCTTCCCCCTTTCTTCTGCAGAATTCATACTTCGCCCTTTTTTTGTGGAATTATCACATCGATACCTATATATGATCCCCCTAACTTTGTTCGATGCTTGCTCTGGATGCCTAGGGTCGCTCTCAATGGAATGCGTGTTGGAGTTCCGATCCCTAACCTCTCGTGACCTAAACCTACGGACTCTAACGACTCTAACCTACGTGCAGCTACTATACACAAGAATTCACCCAATACACGTCGGGGGTGCGGCGACCTCTCTGACTCAGCTCACTCAACCCCGTAAACGGGGTTTGATAACCAAATGGTGTTGACTCATCCACGCTCACCTCTAAATATGGCTTTAGGCGCTGTCCGTTAACTTTGAATGTATTTCCCACATTTTGATCGGCCAATTCCAGAGCTCCGTGGGGGAATACCTTCTTTACTATGAATGGACCAGTCCATCTAGACCACAATTTACCTGAAAAAAATGAAGACGAGAGTTGTAGAGAAGCACTTTTTGTCGGAATGAAACTCTTTTCGTCGAATGATCTTATCATGTGCGAGTTTCATCCGTTCTTTGGATATCTTAACGTTCTCGTACGCATCATTGTGTATCTCTTCTAACTCATTCAATTGAAGCTTGCGAGCTTCACCGACTTTATCCATGTTATATTTCAACCTCTTAATGGCCCAATATGCTTTGTGTTCTAACTCTACGAGGATATGGCAAGGTTTTCCATACACGAAGCGAAATGGAGACATCCCGAGGGGGTTCTTGTATGCGGTGCGATAAGCCTATAACGAATCGTTCAATCGAAGGAACCAATCTTTTTGGTTAGGATCGACGGTCTTCTCGAGTATGTTCTTGATTTCACAATTCGTTAAATCGGCTTGCCCATTCGTTTGTGGGTGATAAGTCATCCCAAACTTGTGGATGACCCCATACTTTCTCATAGGTTTTTCAAATGGCCTGTTGTAGAAATACATGCTGTTGTCACTGATGATGGCCTTCGGAGCACTGAAGTGAGAGAGTATGTGTTCTTGTAATAAATTTATCACCACTTTGTTGTCATTCATTTTGGTAGCTATAGTCCCATTTGGATATGTAATCTACCGCAATAAGGATGTATAGGAAACCAAAGAACGGGGGAAAGGGCCCATGAACTCGATACCCCAACAGTAAAAAATCTCAATGATGAGAATCAGGGTTAATGGCATCATGTACCGTCGAGTGATAGCTCCCATCCATTGACACCTATCGCAAGCTTTGCAACACCTATCCACATCCCAAAAGATTATGGGCCAAAGAGGCCATTTTGAAGGATCTTAGCGACCATCTTTCTCGTCAAAAAATAGCCTCCACAAGCTTCTGAATGACATAATTTGATGACATTTGGTATTTCATCAACTGGTACACATCTTCGGATAATTTGGTATGCAAAATATTTGAATAGGAGGGGTTCATCATAGAAAAACATGCGTGACCAAGTAGTGAAACTCTTCTTCTCTTGCGGTGTCCAATCAGGAGGGACGGCTCCCGTTATAAGATAATTAACTATATCCACAAACCAGGGGAGAGAAGAGGTAGAAAATAACTTCTCATCCATAAAATGTTCGTCTATGGGTAAGGGATCACTACGCACGTCAGACGAAAGCCAAGATAAATGGTCGACAGTGATGTTTTCTACTCATTTCTTATCTTTAATAGAGAGATTAAACTCTTGTAGGAGTAGGATCTACCTTATAAGGTGCAGCTTCGCATCTTTCTTTGCAAGTAGGTATTTTAGAGCTTCGTGGTTGGTGAATCATGTTATAGGAGAACCGATGAGGTACGAGCAAAAATTATCTACGGCAAACACTACCGCTAACAATTCTTTCTCCATGGGGGAGTAGTTGAGTTACGGTCCGGTTAAGGTCTGACTAGCGTAGTAGATCCCGTGAGCTTTCTTGTCTTTTCTCTGGCAAAAAATAATCCCTATTATGAAATCACTCACATCACACATGGGCTCGAATAGTAGGGTGCAATCCGGAGCTTGCATGATGGGAGCGGAAACAAGCATGCCTCTCAATTTATCAAAAGCGCATTGGCATGCTACATTCCACTCAAATGGTGTGTTCTTCATAAGAAGATTACTCAAGGGTCTAGCGATGGCGCTAAAGTCCTTGATAAACATTCTATAAAACCCTACGTGGCCCAAGAAAGAGCGCACATCTTTCAGCAATTTCGGTGGGGGTAGCTCAGCTATGACATCGATTTTGGCCCTGTCAACTTCAATTACTTTGGAAGATACTATGTGGACAAGAACTATTACTTCGATGACCATGAAATGGCACTTCTTCCGATTCAGTACCAAGTTCTTTTCCACATATCGTGCAAGTAATTTCTCAAGATTCACTAGACAAAGATCAAAAGTGGTGCCGAAAATGCTGAAGTCATCCATAAAAACTTCGAGTCCTATTTCGACCATGTCGCTAAAGAGAATTAACATACACCTTTGAAAGGTCGTGGGTTCATTGCACAATCCAAATGGCATACGTTTGTGGGCTAACGTACCAAAAGGACATGTGAAAGTCGTCTTCTTTGGGTCAAGTACATCTACCTGAATTTGGTTATATCCGGAATAACCATCAAGGAAGCAATAGTATGGGTGTCCTTCCACTCTCTCTATCATTTGGTTGATGAATGGTAATGGGAAATGGTCTTTCCACATGCCCGTATTGAGTTTTTGATAATCAATGAAAATGCGCCACCCGGTGGTGGTACGTTGTGGAATAAGCTCACCCTTGGCATTCTCTACCACGATCATAGCCGACTTCTTCGGGATGACTTGTATCGGACTCACCCATTTGCCGTCTGAGATTGGGTAGATGATCTCGGCATCCAATAGCTTGATAACTTATGCTCATACTACCTCTTTCATGATAGGGTTCAATCGTCTTTATATTTCCCTCAAGGGATTCACGTCCTCCTCGAGGAGGATTTTATGGGTACAAATCAGGGGACTTATACCTTTCAAAAGTGCCATGCACCAACCAAAAGCGCTTTGGTGCTTCCTCAATATCTCTAATAATTTACCCACTTGCTCTTTATCTAGGCTAGAGGAGATAACAACAGGAAATGCCTCATCTTCTCCTAAATAAGCATATTTGACATTAGAGGGTAGTTTCTTTAACTCGAGGGAAGGAAATTTCTCATTGGAGGGAATCGTGTGCGACTCCCTCAGTGGTCGAAACCCAACTTACATCTCTCACGTCCTCATCCGACGCTCTCTCAACTCTTCTATCTCCCTCTCTAAGGCGGTGTACGTTCCCTCACTCTTACTGCTCGAAATAAGGCACACTCTTAACGTATATCCACTGAAATTATTATCTACGTGCTCCTCTACGATATCCTCAATAAGATCCACTATGTGGAAATCATCCTCATCACCCACAGTTTGGGCTATGTTGAATATGTTCGTCTCTACGGTCATGTTCCCGAAAGTGAGCTGCATTTGCCCATTTCGAGTGTTAATCAAAGCGTTAGCCATAGCTAAGAATGGGCATCCAAGGATAATGGGAACATGGTTACTCGAGGTAAAGGAGGGCTCCGTGGCCCAAATGACAAAATCTACTGGGAAGTAAAAAGTGTCAACTTGGATTATCACGTCCTCGACGATACCTCTAGGTATCTTCACGGTACAATCCACAAGTTGAAGAGTGATCTTTGTGGGCTTGAGATCCCCCAAATAAAGTTGCCTATAAATGGAGTAAGGGAGGATATTGACACTCACCCCTAAATTGAGTAAGGCCTTCTCAATTCGGTTCTCTCCTATGATGCACCAAATGGTAGGCGCACCCGGATCTTGAAACTTTGGTAGGAGTTCATTGAGTAGAATGGAGCTCACATTTTGTGCAAGGAATATATATTTTTTTACCTTTAGCCTTATTTTCACCGTCAATAAGTCTTTGATAACTTTAGCATAGGCGGGAATCTGCTTTATGGCATCAAGAAAAGGTAAATTCAACTTTACTTGCTTGAAGACCTCTAGCACATCATCACGGGGGTTTCCTTTTTGGGTAGAAACCAACCGTTGAGGAAATGGCACGGTGATGGGTGGTTTCACTATTATTTCGGGCTTGTTAGTGTCATCCTTTTCACTCTCCTTCAAGGGGGAATCTTCGACCTCTGTCATGTCAGGCGAAACCTCCTTGTCCTTAGGTGTGTCGTGTGGGGGAGGTGATAAATCAACAACTCTCCCACTGCGTAGAGGGGTAATGGCCCGACAATGCTCTTGATTATCTATGGATATAGAGCTAACACTAGTTTGACCTTGGGTAGGTGTTTGTCCTTGAGCCAGAAACTTAACCTTCTCTTGGATACTCGACGATGCTTGCGACTTAGAGATATTCGCATTTATGTTGGTGAACATGCGATCATACTTAGCGTTGTTTGCATTCTGGGCATTGATAAATTGGTGTATCATATCCTCGAGATTCCACCGTGGTGGAGTGATGTACGGTCCGGGAGGTGGTTCTTGCATATGTCCTTATATATGTGGTTCTTATTGAAAGTGAGTAAGTGGAGGTGGGGCAACATGTGAATTAGGATTCAATGTGGCATGTAACCTAGGGTGGTTTTTCCATGAAAGGTTGTAAGAATTCCTATGTCAGGCACCGAAATTACCCTTAAATCCTCCAATTCCACTCACTTTCTCTTCAAGCATCATTTTGTAGGTGGGTATCATCGTGCATTCCTCTGTTGAATGTCCCTCCTCACAAATAACACTCACCTTTTAGACAGGGGTGTGAATGGGGCCAGTTGCTTCTCTTTTCACGACCGTGAGCAGTTCTCTCATTCCCTTCTCAAGTTGATCAAATCGACGATCGTTCACAGTGTCTTTATCTATGTGGTACATACCGGATGCAGCCTAATTGGTGGGTGCTTGTCGAGAACGGTTTTGGGCATTAAGATCAGAAGTGTCCCACTCTTGAGTAGTCTCGGTGACATACTTAAGGTGGATTTCAACATCGTTCGCATCTAGATCAACAAAGGGTCCATCACACATTATTTCAATAAGTTGCTTGGAATTGATATTCAGCCCATTGTGGAAGCAGGATATGATTTTCATTTTATCCATACCATGGTGAGGGCATGAAGTGACTAACTTGTTATAATGCTGATGACATCCATCGAACATCTCAATCTCTAGTTGCTGAAAAGTTTGAATTTGAGCCTGAATGGATTTCGTTCGATGCGGAGGGAAGAATTTCTTGAGAAACTTGGACTGTAGCTCATTCCATGACGTAATCGAGTTAGGTGCTAAAGACCATAGCTAGGCCTTAGCTTTGTCCTTTAGGGAGAATGGAAAAAGTTTGAGGCGGATGACATCTTTAGTGCATGTTTGATCACTGAAAGTCTCACACGCCTCTTCAAACTCACGAATATAAAGATATGGTTTCTTCGAATCCATTCCATGATAGGTAGGAAGTATTTGGATCATCCCTTTTCAAAAATGCAATTGCCTTGCGTTGTACGAAAGTAGGATGCATCCTGGAGTGACGGATTGCTCGGGATATAAAAACTCTCTCAAAGGGCGATAAGGTGCCTCTCCCTCACTCGTACCGTAACTAGCGTGATTAGACATGGCTCTCTCTCCAATTAAATTGGTATCCTCACTCGGTGCACTCGAAGTGTATCCTTCAGAGTAACCTGATGGGTAAATCGAAGGCAAATTCGAAGGATCGCTCTAAGTGTAACTTACTGGTGAGTTTGGAGGTATAGGTGGTGACTGAGGAACGTTAGGAGTATGTGGTCTATCCGGATCGTACACAACTAACGAATTTTTGTGAATGAGATCGGGAGTTGATTGAGGGGTTCGTTGTGTATTTTGCATGAAAGGACTATGATAAATGTTCTATCTTTTTGGATTTTTTTTAATTTTTGGTCAATTTTTTAGATTAACTGGATCTAACTGAACAATCTACCTACTTCACTGGCAATGGCGCCAAAAACTTGACGTGACTTAAAAAGTGTTCTGAAGTGCATGCTTATCTAGGTTCAAGTGCAATCCTGTCGCTCAAGTAATAATCCCGGTAAGACGGGGTATCGATCCTCAGGGAAATAGGACGTGGAGACGTGACAACGTAGGAAAGATTGCTAACCCTAAATTGACCCTAAAAAGAAAATAAAAAGGTGATCTAAGTGGAATGAATTTCACCAACTACGTGCAATTAAATTAGACTAATGAATAACTAAGCATGCAAAAGTGAACTAATTGTGATTGATTAACTATGAATGAGAAAATCAAGTTCAGAATACAATCCTCCAACCCTAGTACGTTTACCGGTGATAAAACTAGCTATGAATTAGATAATTGATTAAACCCAGTCTTTATTAATCTCAAGCATTACATATATGAGGGTACTAGCCCGCACCATACATAATCAAGAATAAGAATAAAGCGGTGTTTTTATAGCTACACGCAAGACGCACTCTTAAGCATCCCGGTTACCTAGGGCAAACAAGATCAAAAGTCCTACGACGGTTGTGATCACCACACACACGATTCAATCATTTATTTAATTTAAAACTAATTTTATACACATGCAAACCACATAGGGTTGGGTTCATGCATCCCAACCCCTAAAAGCCTAGCCTAGCATGGTGCAATTAACAAAAACTAGGGTTTCTACGGTGCATGTAACTAAAATCATGGTAAAATTACTTTTAAGTAAGAATAAACAATTATTATCTGCTGGAAATCGACCAAACGTGTAAGAATGATCAAAATAAATCAACAAAGAGGAGAAAGAATTCAACTTTATTGTCAGAATCTGAATTTGGGAATCAACACTGCTATTTTGTGAGCTTCTAGGGTTTCCACAATTTCCTTCTCTAAAAACTAAGTAAAAAAAGCTCTCCAATGTCTGGGAGGACCTTAGAATATATAAGTTACGAATCTACAAGAGTTTCAACCATGCAGGACTTTGATTTAAAAATAAGATAATTGCAAATTTTGACATTCGGTCCGAAGTGGTATGGAATTTTCGGTTCGGTCCGATCTGTACCGGATCGGTTCATTTTCTTTATTAAACATTTCAGTCAGGTGCCTTAATTTGTCCAACGAGTTTTGGGGGTCCGGTCCGGACCGTTTTTGGAAATAAATGGTTCGATCCGGTTGTCTGATTTTGCCAGTAGCCTTTGCACAGTCGGATTGGTTTGATTATGGATGAAACCGAATCGGATCGGTTGTCTTATGCAATTTCTCTCCATTATCTCTTGAATTTGTCTTCATTATCTCTCATCTTTAGACTTTCGTAACTTTTGCTATGCAACTCGGATTTGGATTCCGTTTCTTCCTACGTACTTATAGACGCAAGGTCTTCGACTTTCATTTTGGGTTCTCGTCTGGATTCTAGGTTGAAATTATGCTTTTGCCCTTTTGACTTTTCATCTTCTCTTCTCTTCTTTTCTTTATGTTTCTTTCTTTCTTTCATGCATTAAAAACATGCACAAATGATGACAAATACACAAAACTCGTGGAACTTGTTAGAAGAAGTCGTTAGCAATGAGATGAGATAAATCCATTCGTTTTACATCATCCGAGGTGATAAAAGCCTTGAAATTAAGGGAATAATTCGAAAGAATTTATGCCTAATCACCTGTCCTCACAAGTAGACACCTCAGCACTTTGTCCACACTTGATCGAATCCAGACATACTTGGTCGGTACACCAACTGACCAACTTAAGAAGGTGAACCTTCAAGAAGCATAAAGGTCATTAGCATGAGAATTATCAAGAGATACTCCACATGTATTTATAAGACTAACTGTCTCATTCATTATGTACATGTGTAAATGCCTGAATGTATAAAGACATTCTAACCCTTGGCTCTGGACCACTATAATTATCTTATTTTCCTTAACTCAAGGGATAAGTCATTCTTGTACTAGAAAGACTGCATAAAACTCCATGTAACGACCAATAATAATACCATAACAGTGGACGTAGGCTTTCTCTTAGCTGAACCACGTTAAAAATCTTTGGGGTCTTATTTATTTTATTTCTAGATACTTATATAATTATCTATGATTATAGAATATGTAATTGGTGGCTTAGATAATCTTTATACCAATTTTAGACATCAACAAGGTATTTGTAAGAAAATACAAAAATCGAGGAGGCACCAGCTGTTCGAACAAGTTTGATGCTCATTCGAACGAGATCAGTTCTTTATTAGAATGAAAACCAGTTTCGTTCGAATGACGATCCTTTCTCGTTTGAATGCGCTTTAAACGACCTTCTAATAACTTTAAACAGTACGCCCTGGATCGATGTTCATTTGAAGTAGACTTCTAATGACCCTTCAAATGAGAACGCCCATTCGTTCGAACGAGATTCCCATCTTTTTTGAATTAGTGTGAAAAAAATATATTTTATTTTAAGTCCAAAAAAGCCTCATTTTTAAATAAAATAAAATAAAATAACTCCCAATATAATTATAAATAAACTACGAACTCTAAGCATAAATTATACCATCATTAGGTGGAATAGATGAGCACGATGAAGATAAACGTGATGCACGTTGAAGATGTAGAGGTGCACGTAGTAGATGCATGTTAGAGTTGTAGGATATTCATATCTTTGACATTTCATGATGACGTGATGCAGAGTAACGAGATATGCCATAAAGAATGTAACCTAGATACTAGGGGCAATGTCTGAAATGTTTCCATTACAGTATATTTCTTTGGGTTGTGTTTTCAATTTTGAAGTTCTATTAGCATGTATTTGAGCTTAGCATGGTTTTGAACCTACTTCTTAATATATCTTAGTTGATGATGCATCCATTAAGTTTGAGATTTGAGGTTTATTATGTCGTATTCATATATTATCACATGTTTCTTTTTCTTGCTGAGAATGATAGTTAAATTACCTTTACAAGTTGTATCTAAAACATGATTAGGAATGTTAGTTACATGATTAAGTATAAGTTACGATTGATAAGTTTGGTGATGGGTATTAAACATTTTAAGTATCATGTTTAGAGGATGCATACTCACGTGATATATATATGTTGTTTGCATTAGATTCTAATTGAGCTTATGATCGGTGATAACATGTTTAGACATATGATTAGTTATGTGGTTAAATGCATCATAAAATATATTTTCAATGCATAATTATGTTTATAAAAATAAACTAGGGTGTTGGTATGAAATTGGGGATGTTTGGTCGCCAAATGTGAAAATTTTAGGATTTTCGGTACATTGCTACTCTCTTGTTCAAACCCAAATTAGACATATTAGTTTTATGATATTAGTAAAACATAAATACGAAATTTGTAGATATATAAGTTATATACACATGGAATCAAAGGGTGAGTAAATTGAGGTCTGAAATAGTGATTTATGGTAATTTTACAAAGACATGACAAATCTATCATTAGTGGAATTGTTGGATTGGACCTTTTTTCCAACCAATCACACACAACCACCTTAAAATGGTTACATGGCTTCATGAACACATTTTTATGGTTATATAGCATACCTTTATCATCTTGTTTAGTTGATATTTGAATCTTATGAAGAAATATGTTTATGGAGATAGGAAAAGGAAGTTAAGGAAGAAATTGATTTGGAAAATTTCTATAAATCAAGGAGTACTTATAAGGTAATTACCTTTTTGTTAAAGTTGATCACATGAGTGAGTTTTACACTTTGTATATTTTTGTTTCTGATTTTGATAAAGATTTTAATGATACCCATATTGCCTTATTGTATTAATAAGAGGATGGCTTAAGAACATAAATAAGAACTTGTGCCAGGATAGTAAATGTTAACATTAAAGTCCAAGATTTGAATCACCTTCTTGTGAAGCTTTTTAATTTAGTAAATTCATGTGTATGATGTGTTTATATGTTAAAACATTTTTAGTATATGTTTCCATGAACTAATGTCCAAGATAAATAGTGTGGAGACTTAAATGTTATGTTATGTTCTAAAGTTCTACTTTGGACCTAGTTTTGTTAAAAGTGTCATAACTCATTGAATACTTAGGAAAATCAAGTGACTCTAGTTGGAGATGTTAGATGACACGTATGAGTATAACATAGTCTAATATGAGCATAAAATACCTTTTGGTTTGTCTTGGGGGGTGTTTTCAAGGTGATGGTTGTAAGTCGGTACATAGTTGTCATTTGCATAATCTGCTTGGATATTCCCTGAGTTTGATAAAGCTTTTGACATAGGAAATGAATGCTGAAAATTACGAAACTTTAATTTTTTATTATTCAATATGTGTACTAAAATTTGGTGGAAGATCATAGAAATTTATGATGTAAAAAAATTATGAAAAATCTTGGAAGTTGACTGAACGATAGAGGAGCCTATAGTGCGAATTTTCTATATAGTAAAGAAATTTGCATATCTTACTCTAGGAAACTTGAAAAGATGCGCCGTCTTTTCTATTGGAAACCTAATATGTTAAAGATTGAATTGTAATAGTTGATTATTATTTATGATATGATTCTTGTATGTTAAATATCTTGACTTGAACGTGGATGGGGCTTTAGTTATGGTAGATGATTTGAATGGGATCACATGATGCTTATGAATTGGGTTATGTTTAAATTATTCTTTAGACTATTAATATTCTTATGATGATACTAACATTGTAATAATGATAGTAAGGGAAGAAAAACCCATTGAACAAGTGCTAGACAAAGGCAAAGGAAAGACCCATTAAGTTGTCAAGGTGAGTGTACTCACTAGTAAGATATATTTATACATGGTTATGGATACGATCAGAATATTATTGATCGAGTGGAAAACCGAGCATTCGTGTAATACGCTAATCATTTTTATCGGCTTCCATCGCAATACAAAAAAAAACTAAACTTCAACTACTCTCTTACGAAGTATGGCGGCTAGTCTGGGTATCGAATCCACATGGAATGTTTGATAGATTTTAATTGATTTATTAGTTAAAAAATAAAGTGTAAAAGATGGTGATGGTGTGAGAAAGGAAAAATGGAAAAATAAAGAAGTTAACTAAAACTAATTGGAAAATTAAGGTAGGTACACAATCCCCCAACTCCTAGTATGTTTACTGGATATAAGAATAATTATGAATTAGATAATTTATTAAATCCAGTCTTTATTAATCTAAAGCATTATATATATGAGGGTACTAGCCCGCACCATACATAATCAAAAGTAAGAATAAAGCGGTGTCATCATAGCTACATGCGCATTGCACTTTTAAGCATCCCGGTTACCTAGGGCAAACGAGATCAAAAGTCCTACGATGGTTGTGATCATCACACAACATGATTCGATCATTTATTTAATTCAGGGAACTAATTTTACACACATGCAAACCACATGGGGCTGGGTTCATGCATCCCAACCCCAAAAAAATCTAGCCTAGCATGGTGTAACTATGATTAACTACACAAGAATCCATTAACAAGCATGTGAAAATAAGGAAACAATAATATGTAAAATGAGGAAACAATAACAGTACTAGAATTTAAGGTTACCAAGATTGAAGAACACAACCATGCAAGAAGAAATCAAAGATTGAAGAAAAATCGGAAAAACTCTTGAATTAAAGGTGCAAAATATGTAAATTCTTCTCCTAGGTATTCCTCCTTGTTTTGGAGATTTTACATCAATGAAATATGAATAAAAAGAACCCTAATGTCTAAATATATAGGCTAGAGGTCGTTTAGAAGAGTCCCCAAAATATAAAACTCTTTTGGCTAAAAGATAAGGACAAAATAAAATTCCTTATCTGACAATTTTGTCACACTTAGAAAGTGTGACTAATTTTATAACGGTTCTGGAGCGTGATTAATGGCTGGATTGGTTCGTTTTCCATTTAATTCAGATCGGTTGGGTTCATAAATTTAGCCAGTGAGTTTTAAGGCTCCGGACCGATTCAGTTATTTTTTTCTTGCGATTTTCTCTCAACTTCGAATGACCATAACTTCTTCACGTAACTCGGATTGAGGTGATGTTTTTTCCAATGTTCTTGTTATTGAAAGCTCTTAAACTTTTTAGTTGGCCCCACCTCCGGAATAAGGCTGCAAAATTACAAAAATGCCCTTAAACTCCTCATTTATTGGTTTCTTTCACTATTTTGAGTTCTCTCTCGCACTTTCTTGCATGAAATACCTGTGAAACACATGAGAAATGCACAAAATACAAAATACTTGCCAAAAAGGGTTAGTGGCATAAATATGAGATAAATCCAAGCTATTTACAATGCATGAGATCATAAAAAAGTAGAAATTAAGGGGATAGATGTGAACAATTTATGCCTAATCAAACCCCCCTAACTTTGAACTTTGCACGTCCCGAGCAATGTAAAAGCATAAGAGTATGAGTTAAGGACCCTTCAAAAACTTTATTGGGATAGAATACCCTTTTCGCGGGCAAGCAATTGCATTTAGCGTCTGCAACAAACCTTTAAACCCCTATGTTACCCTAGTAGGATGAGTTGTGTCTCGTGAGGGTTTGCAGTGAATATACCCACAAAATTCATTTTCAACTCGAAGAAAAATCAAAACACTTAAAAATTGTACAATTTAAATTACTCAAAAATAGTCACCGCAAATTCATATTCAAGAGTCTCAAATCATAGTGTGTGTGTGTGTGCGAAGCCAAAACTTAAACCACTAACTTCCACCGATTGATCATTACGTTACTTTGCAAAAAATCATTTTGATTCAAATACTCACGGGATGCACTCACAAACAAATCACTCGGAATGTGGCTATCTCTTATGGCATGCGTGATATAAAGAGTAAATATATTGGAACACAAATTCATGCACACAAATATAAAGACGAATTATTTGAGGTGAAAAGATCACTTCATCGGGTTACGGTCATTGGGAAACGGGAAACATCGTCTCTGTTCACACCAATCAATCTCCCTTCTTATTGTTTATGTCTTAGCTCTCCACCCGGTAAGAAATTTCGCAATATGGACTCGGTTAGGACTTTTCGATTTGAAGGTGTATTGGGGTAAAATTGGGAATTGTTGGGAAATTCGGAATTGGAAAATATTCTCATGATGTCCATTAGTGCTTTCCGGGCTTTTGTTCATTTTTTCTTCTATTTTTCACACTTTCTTTTCTTGCTATTTTTGTTGAGCATACTTCTAATTTTTTTTCTTGCCCCTGTTTATTGCACTTTTCTGGACTTTATTTTGGAATTTTCACTTTTCACAATTTCGGGCCAATTGGGGTTTTTCGGGCTGTCAAACGAAAGGGAAAATTTTTATTTGTCACGAATTGGGTTGCAAAAGGTTACGTTTTCACGACTTTTTCTGGCCAATATTTTTGGGTGACAAATGAGGGCCTACTTCATTGTCCAAATTGCTAATCACATTATCATATGCGTTTCGAGATGAATTTAGTTTAGAGATAGTTTAACACACTTTATTCAAGACAACCTCTCACACATTTCCCATAACCGGTCAAAATAATAAAATAGAGATCATCAACAACTTATTAAAATGCTGTAAAGAACTTTGAGTTAATCATAAACTCGGATTGATTTATAAACTCGAAAAAATCGATAGGCTCAAAATCTCACCGGGTTGATTAATCACCGCTCTTATTCGTAAAGTCATCAATTTTCGCTCAATTACCATCTTTGGTCTGTTTTGGCTTTGTGCATTTGATATTTATGACTTGAGACTAGAAATTTGTGACATTTTTGAAGCTTTTAAGTTCAAAATTTTATTTATTTTGAATTAAGATATTTTTGGATTTTTCGAAGTTTTTCAATTTTTTGTAAATTTTGGGCATTTCTGAAAATTTCTGAAGTTTTAGAACTACGCACTTGCCCCCCCCCCCCCCAACTTAGACTTTTGCATTGTCCTCAAGAAAAAAAGACTAAAATCTAACTCAAGGAAAATAATAAGTGCGAAAAAAATAAAACGAACAAATAAGCAAAATGCAGATTTTTATATAGAACCACAAATATGTGTCACAAGGGAAATGGAGAAAAAAAACCAGTAGCCTCAAATAAGAGACAAGCAACACAAACAAAAAACCATCGCAAAAACAACACGAACATAACCAAAACAACAAAAGTAGCACAGAACCGATCCGAGTTCCCAGGACCGGACCGATCCGGTTCTCAGAATCTTCCAGCCTCCCCTAACTTAAGATTGTGCTCTTCTCTTTAAACTTTAGGACATTCCCATAACTATTCCCTCGCATGATTGACCTAGAACCTACCGACACTTACTTCAGACCATATACGCTCTCTCAAAATGTGTGCTATCACTCATATCCCTAGCCTCTCATGACCTATACTTACGAACTCTTAACTACCCTATCATGCTCATAGCTACTGTACACAAGAATTCACCCCATACGTGTCGGGGGTGTGCGACGACCTCTCTGTCTCCTAAAAACTTACCCGGACCCATGAACGGGGTTTGATGATCTCCTCGTCTCCCCCGTCCTCACATCATAAACCAATAGTCGAAACAAGTTGGAACCCTTCCCAAAACTAAAGGCGTCACCTTGAGATTCGTGATATCTGTCCTGAATGGGATCCTCATGGTGCTCCATTGAATTACAACATACATGTCCTGGCGTGGGGGTAAAATATCGATGATAATTTGGAAGATATGATAAACCTACATCTCTCTTAACTTCGAAAATGCATGGGTCAGTCTCTAAATCGGATGAGTCTCTACTCCTCTCCTCTATCGTATTCGAAGGCTCGAGAGGTAAGGGTGGATGTGCACGAACAATGAATTTATATATCCTCTCTTTCCAATCACTTTCTTCTATATGTTTACATGAGTCCAATAGGGATTGTACTTCTATAGTAAATCTCTCATCCGCCAACCAAAATTCTTTCTCAAATTCCTCTAGGCTCATGTCTCCAAATTCCCCTTCTCGCTCGCTCTCGAAATACTCTCTCACTGTCTATTCTAGACGTTCTTTCCCGCTACTGACCATGCGCTCTTTCTCGCTATCAATGGCGGTCACTAGACATGATGCCCTCACTTTTCTTCAGTGTCCGAACTACCGCTCTCACTTACAGTAATAAGACATACCCCTACCAGCTCTCTCATGTGATCACTCTTGACATTCTCGTTTACTGTCTCTTCCATAAGATCCGTTTCCCGCGCTTCGCTCTCATCACCCTCGGGCTTGGTGTTGTTGAAGATATTGGTGTCGAGAGTCATGTTTTTCATGCCCCCATTATGAGTGTTAATCAATGTGTTAGACGTAGCTAAGAATGGGCGGCCAAGGATGACAGGAACATGATTACTCAGTATAGCGAAAGGCTCCTCATCCCAAATGACAAAATCCACCGGAAAGTAGAAAGTGTCAACTTGGATGATCACGTCTTCAACGACCCCCGAGGTATCTTTACGGAACAATTAGCAAGTTAGAGAGTCATTTTTGTGGGATTAAGGTCCCCCACTCCTAGCTGCTTATAAATGGAATAGGGGAGGATGTTAACACTCGCACCAAAATCTATTAGCTCTTTCTCAATTCGATTCTTCCCCATAATGCATGAAATAGTGGGTGCTCCAGGATCTTTAAATTTTTATGGAAGGTCGCTCGATAGTATTGAGCTTACAGTTTGTGCTAAAAATACATTTTTCTTTACCTTTAACCTACGTTTCACCGTAAGTCCTTAAAGAACTTAACGTACACGGGAATTTGCTTTATGGTGTCGAGGAAAGGTAAATTCAGCTTTACTTGCTTAAAGACCTCTAGCACATCATCACCGGGTTTTCCTTTTTGGGGAGGAACCAACTATTGAGGGAATGGCGTGGCAGTGGGTGGTTTCACTATGACTTCAGGCTCACTAGTGTCATCATTTTAACTCTCCTTCAAAGGGGCATCTTCGGCCTCTTTCGTGTTGGGCTAAACCTCCTTGTCCTTAGGTGTGTCATGTGGGGGAGGTGATAAATCAATAACTCGCCCACTATGTAGAGTGGTAATTGCACTACATTGATCTTGATGTTCATTGGAGGTAGAGCTAACACTAGTTTGACCTTGAGGAGGTCTTTGGCCTTGAGCCCCAAACTTAACCTTCTCTTGGATACTTAATGATGATTGAAACTTAGAGATATTCTCATTTATGTCGGTGAACATGCGATCATACTTAGAATTGTTTGCATTATGGGCATTGATGAATTGGTGTATCGTATCCTCGAGATTTCTCTGCGGTGGAGTGATATTTGGTCCGGGAGGTGGTGCTAGCATATGTCCTTGCATATGCAGTGCTTGTGGAAAGTGAGGAAGTGGTGGAGGGGCAACGTGTGAATTAGGATTCAACGCAGCATGTTGTTGTGCATAGCTAAAACCAGGATGGTTTTTCCACGAAGGGTTGTAAGAATGTCCGCGCGGGGGACTGAAATTACCCTTAAATCCTCTTACACCACTCACTTACTCCGGAAGCATAACTTTATACGTGGGTATCATTGGGCATTCCTCTGTTGAATGTATGGACTCACAAATAGCACACACCTTCTCAATGGGGGCGTGGAATGAGGCAGTTGATTCTCTTCTTCCAACAACGAGCAATTCTCTCATGCCATTCTCAAGTTGCTCGAATAGACGGTCATTTAAGTTATCTTTATCTACGTGGTATAGATCGGATGCCGATGGAGTAGTGGACGCTTCTCGAGATCGGTTTTGGGCACTGGGGTTAGATGTGTCCCTCGCTTGAATAGTCTCGGCGACATACTTAAGGTGGATCTCAGCATCATTAGCATCTAGATCGATAAAGGGTCCATCACACATTATTTCAACGAGTTGTTTGGAGTTTGTATTCAGCCCATGATGAAACAAATAGGTGATTTGCTGTTTATCAAGACCACGGTGAGGGCATGAAGTGACTAACTCGTTAAAACGCTCATGACATCGATCGAATGGCTCATTTTCTAGTTGTCGATAAGTTTGAATTTGTGCCCAACCAGGATAAGACCATCAGATTCCCTTATTTATGCCCAACTCTAGCTACCATCAGATTCCCTTATTTATGCCCAACCAGGATAAGACCTCCTTATAACCCCCTTCAGGTTATACATTTACAAGGTTTTGTCATTTGGCCTCAAGAACGTAGGAGCGATTTATCAAAGGTTGGTCACCAGGATGTTTGTAAGGACATAATTTTAAAAATGTCCGGGGTAGAATCTAGGAATTTTCAATTTTCTCTTAGATCACAGTTTGTATGTCTTATACCGCTACATTCGACACGTCAACATGATCATCCTCGACGTCCTTTATCCGAGTTCAATGCATCCAATATCTTCACGTGCATCATGCTTCATGCGACGTGCTGCTCATCTCATTCCCACTACTCCACTACGCTTTATCGATAAAATGGTTTATTGGAGATTTAATATTTGCATAAATATTTGGAAAATTTTTAGAAATTTATTTTTGAAGTCTGGATTAATTTTTTATCAAAAGCATAATTTTTTCTAAGTGTAGAAGCGAAGTGCCTTGAATGACGAGCTCACTCAAACGACTTTAAAGGTCGTTCGCGCGAGATAGGTATGTCACGTGATCTCATTCGAATGACATCTGTGCTTCGTTCGACCGACATGGCTATCTCGTTCGAACGAGCCACGGCCTCGATTTTCGTATAAATACCTGTACACCTTCTACACGATTTTTAAGTCTTCTGTAATCTCAAAATTCTGCGAAAATAGTCTAGAATAAGACTTCATCATTTTAAGGTTTTCTAAACCTTTTTGATTCATAAAACCATTCCCATATATGTGTGTGAATCTTTAAACCTTCAAGAGGATCATTTACTCATCTGGAGTAATTTATGAGGAAGACGTTCTCTTCTTCATTGCTACCCTAATGAAAACGGATAGTTCCAGCCGACGACATCAAAACCGACACCCGAGGGTATTTCTGTGTCACATATTTTCATTGTAATTTGTGTAAGCCATTTTCTTACAAAATTATAGTGAAAATAAAAGGTTTTGCCCCTTTGGGGGATTTTTCCTCATTTGTGTGTGTTTGAATGTTCTTGCTTGATTTTATCATCATCAATCACACCTAGATGCATGTTTAGGACTTAATTGATAAAAATTGAGTTTAATTAAATAACTTCCTTATTTGAACGCAAGCGCACTCTTCTTAAATTGGTATCAGAGCCAATTACACAACTTTACCGTGTAATTTTCTGCAAATTTTTTCTAAGATATCAATTTTCTAAAAAATTGATTTTTGAAAACGAGTGTGTTCATAATGGAGAAGTTATATAATAAAATGCTAGTTTTGACGGGACAAACTATGCATACTGGAAAGCCCGCATGAGATTTGCATTAAAAGCTATTGATGAGCGTGTCTGGATTTTGGTTGAAAGAGGGTGGACACCTCCCTCCATCACTCTTGAAAACGTGACCAATTTAAAACTTGTTACCCCATGGACTGAAGAAGAATTTAAATGGTCATCTTTTAATTCTAAGGGTTTAAGTGCTATTTCTGGGTCTGTCATACCTGATGAGTTCAAACGCATAATGACGTGCACCACGTCAAAAGAGGCATGTGATGTTTTGCAACTTACCCATGAAAGAACTAATGCTGTGAAAGAGTCTAAACTGCAAAATTTAACAACCCAATTTGAAACAATCACCATGCTTGAATCTGAATGTTTTGATGAATTCTATGCTAGACTGTCTGATATTGTTAACACTACCTTTAATCTTGGTGAACACATTCCTAATGCTAGAGTTGTTAAAAAGATTCTCATATCACTACCTAAGCGTTTTATCCCTAAAGTCACTGTGTTAAATTCTATGGGTAATTTAAATACGGTTAAATTGGAAGAACTTGTAGGAGACCTGCAAACGTATGAAATTGATATGTTTCTTAAATTTGTCAAGTCTAAAGATAAGAGAATTGCACTTAATGCCCAGGAGAGAAAGAGTGAGGGGTCGGCAAGAAAGAGGGGAGAGTCATCTAGAAAAAGAGAGTTTGTTTAGAGAGAGAGAGAGTTGTTTTGAGAAAGAGAAAGGGGACTTGACTAAACAAGTGGCTAGTCTTATGAGTGAGCTCCATTCCTCCGTGGAGACTCGAAAGAAACTTAAAGACCTTGTAGCCCAGCTTACTCAGGATCCGGAGAGAGCACGGGAAGTCAAGGTACAAATCGAGGACATATCTGGGAAGATGGGAAAGATGCTCCTCGACCCCGCTTTAGGTTTTGGTGATTGGCAGGGAATTGGTTATGACAGTGCTTCCACGTCCCAAATTGCACCTGGACCAGTTCCTGAGTTTACTACGATTCCTTATGGCATTCGTCAAAAACCTCGAAGGAGAGTTTGACCAAGAAAAGCAAACCAAGGTCCACCTTTGACTATGTTCTTTTGTACATATTGCAAAAGAAAAGTCCACCTCAGGGAGTTTTGCTATAGTATGGGTTGGACACGACGTACTACTGCTCCACCACAACATACTGATGATTTTTCCAGTCTCCGAGAGCGAGTTGAGTTTTTAGCTGCCACATCACAGAGTTTAATGGAGGAATTTCGACGGATGTCTTTGCCGTCAATTAATGCTTCTCACATTCCGGCTAAAATCAACAACAAAAAAAGTAAACAAAAGGTCACCACTTCTTGGGTATCTAAGAAAGATAAAAAGGCCCTTGTTGTTCATGTTGCTCTCAAAGCACATAATACCTCACAGTTGTATTTTGATAGTGGATGCTCCAGACATATGACAGGTAATGCCTCATTTTTTGCTTCTCTTGAGGATTATAAGGATGGTAGAGTCACCTTTGGAGATGGGAGCAAGTCTAGCATTATAGGACGAGGTACTGTAGAGTTACCAGGATTTCCTAAGCTAGAAATTTTTTTGTACGTCAAAGGTTTGAAAGCAAACCTTCTCAGCATTAGCCAGCTGTGCGACGCTGACTTTACCGTAAAGTTTGATCGGAACGCATGTAATGTCTATAATCAAGCATGTAAACTTTTAGTGCGAGGGGTAAGGACAGAGGATAATTGCAATGGGACTGAGCCCAAGTCCTCACTTGTCTGCAACAGTGCCACAATCACTCATATGGATCTGTGGCACCAATGTCTAGGTCACGTGACCGTTAGAGATCTAACTAGTTTAGCTAAAAAGGACCTAGTACGTGGCTTACCATTACTTGGAAAACCAACTTCGACGGTTTGTGGACCCTGTGAGTTGGGAAAACAAATTCGTAGCCCCCATAGGAAGTTGCATTCCATTACCACCTCTCGTGTACTTGAGCTTATTCACATGGATCTTATGGGTCCTACTCATACTGAGAGTCTGGGTGGTAAGAGTTATATCCTCGTGATGGTGGATGAATTCTCCAGATACTCGATTGTACGTTTTCTGAGGGAGAAATCCGATGCTGTTGAGTTTTTAACGACCAAGTGTCGTGTCCTATAAAATCAACACGGAGTCACTATTAACAGGATACGTAGTGACAACGACACTGAATTTAAGGAAGCAAAGGTAGATCTTTACTGTGATAGTATTGGGATCAAACATGAGTTTTCTTCTGTGAAGACTCCTCAGCAAAATGGGATTGTTGAGAGAAAGAATAGGACAATTCAGGAAATGGCTAAATCTATGCTTCTAGGTCGTAAGGTTTCTAGGAGATTTTGGGAAGAGGCAGTGTCTACTGCATGCCACACGGTGAATAGGGTTTACCTGCATCCACACACACTTAAGACGCCTTATGAATTGTGGACTGGAAAAAAACCCAACCTTGCATATTTCCGTGTTTTGGGAGTAAATGCTACATCCTACAGGATAGAGAGAAATTAGGAAAGTTTGACTCCCGAAGCGACGAGGGAATTCTGTTAGGATATTCATCGAATAGTAGAGCGTACCGGGTTTTCAACCTGAAGAGCTCTAAGGTTATGGAGTCAATAAACGTCACCGTACAAGATAATGAACCTTCGACGTTTATTGATTTTAGCCTTTAGTGTGTGGATGAGGATGTTTCTGGCAGTAATTTACTTGTACCTCACCCACACTCTGTGGACCCTACTCATGTGTTAGGGGACACACCTGCTTCGGTTCGCAAGAGTCATGACCCTTCTACCATTATTGGTGATCCCACTCTAAAGGTTAAGACTCGTGCTCAGCTAGAGAACGTTGTTAGCCATTTCTGCTACACGTCCAAAGTCGAGCCCAAGAACTACAAAGAAGCACTCAAGGATGAACACTGGATATCTGCTATGCAGGATGAGTTGCTTCCATTTAAAAAGAATAATGTCTGGGAACTAGTCCCCCGACCTAGTGAGACTAATGTGATAGGTACCAGATGGATTTTCAAGAATAAAATGGATGAAAATGGTACCATAATCAGAAACAAGGATAGGTTGGTCGCTTAAGGCTACACACAGATAGAAGGTGTAGATTTTTGGGGAGACATTTGCTCCTGTTGTGAGGCTTGAGTCCGTTCGCTTACTACTAGCCATCGCATGTCATCTGCGCTTCAAGTTATATCAGATGGATGTCAAGAGTGCCTTTCTAAATGGCATTCTACACGAGGAGGTTTACGTGGAACAACCAGAAGGGTTTGAAGACCCTAAGCACCTGGAGCACGTCTATTATCTGAGGAAAGCCTTGTATGGTTTGAAGTAAGCACCCCGTGCTTAGTATGAGAGGCTTACTTCCTATCTCTTAACCCGTGGCTTCAAGAGAGGGGGAGTTGATATGACGTTGTTCATCAGGAGAGATGATGATGCTATTTTGGTTGCCCAGGTCTATGTGGATGACATAGTCTTTCGATCCACATGCTCCTAATATGCTCATCACTTTGAGGAGGAGATGAAAAGTGAGTTTGAGATGAGCATAGTTGGTGAGCTTACTTTCTTCCTTGGTCTCCAGGTTTGTCATCTAGAGGATGGGATGTTCATCTCCCAATCTAAGTATACTAGAGACCTTGTAAAGAAATTTGGGTTAGACTCCGCTAAGCATGCACGTACACCTATGAGTACCACTACCAAGATTAGTAAGGACACTTCAGGCAAGAACGTAGAGCAAACCGTGTATCGGAGTATGATATGTAGTCTTCTCTACTTGACTGCCAGTCGTCCCGACATAGCCTTTAGTGTTGGAGTCTGTGCGCGATATCAGGCGTCCCCAAAAGAGTCACACTTACTTGCTCTAAAACGTATTATTAAATATGTGAGTGGGACTCTCTTATACGGTATTTGGTATTCCATTGATACCGATGATCGTTTGTCCGCCTATTCGGATGTCGATTGGGCCGGGGATGTAGATGGTTGTAGGAGCACTTCTGGTGGGTGTTCCTATTTTGGTTCTGCTCTTGTCTCCTGGATGAGCAAGAAGAAAAATTCTATCACTTTGTCCACCGCGGAGGCTGAGTAGATTGCCACCGGGAGTTGTTGCACGCAACTCTTATGGATACAGCAAATGTTGGAGGATTATGGGATTTCATAGGACACCATGACTATTTCCTGTGATAACACGAGTGCGATACACATATCCCTCAATCCCGTCCAACATTCGCACACAAAGCATATTAGGATACGCGAGCACTTTATATGTCAGTTAGTTGAGGAGAAAGTCGTATCCCTGAGTTTCATACCCACCGACCCTCAGTTAGCCGATATTTTCACGAAACCTTCAGATGTCCTTAGATTTGAGAGTCTTAGGAAGTCTTTGGGGATTTGAATAGTTGATTGAGGGGTTGGTCCGTGTCTAGGATATGATGCTTTTTCATGGTCATATCATATGCTTCCTATTGCTAGTTTCTTTTATTTGTATTATTGCTTTGTTGTACAGATATGTATTTATTTTCCTGAAAAATCCAAAAAGATTTTCTTTTATAAAAATTTTAGAAAAACTCAAAAAGATTTTTGTATTGTATTTGCACCTTTTATGGATGAGCATTTAAGATAGCCGAGTCAGAATTTCATTCCATTTATCCATGTGACTGTTTGATAGAGATTTGAGACGCTACATCATTTCATCCATGTGCTTTACATTATTTGGAGTCTTTGAGATGTGATTAGTGATATCTTCCTACATGTTTGACTCCTATCTTCTTTATTGCACACATGCACGACTTTATTTGATTATTGTACTTGTCAATCACATATTGTCTTGAGTGATTCCAGCTCAATTCTGTCTATACAACTAATCATATGCGATAAAACTTGACAAGATTGGAATGTATGTAAAAACCGTTTTGGTGAGACTGTGTGTTTACTTGTAAACGGGGAAGGGCTGTAAAAGGTTCATTTAGCCTTTGCGATTCTAAGCCACCATTAAAAAGGACCTAAAAAATTGAGTAATTTTATTATCTAGGGTCCAAAGAGGTTAAAAGAGCCCGAAAAAAAAATTAAAGGCAATAAAAAGGAAAATATGCCATCTATGGGCCACTAGGTTTCATCATCAATTCTCCAAAGTTTGAGAATTTAGATTGCCTCTATTCAAAATATATATCTGAGGGAGTTTGGTTGGAGAGTATAAACGAGTTTGCACTTCCTTGAAAGTCTTGAAAAAGTATGAAATAGTTTTGAACGTTATTGGTGTGAAAATCACTTTGAGCTTTGATTTGTTGATTTGATTGAGTCAATGTCTCATAATACCACCTTTTTACACCAAAGGAATATTTTGAGTTCATTCGTTAGGAGTATTCGATATTCATCGTGCACATATGTCATGTTTGTATGCATTGATTTTCCTATCGAATTTGATCACACAACTTCATTTATGCTATCATCGACTTGGTTGTTTTTGTGTTCTTTCATGGTGTGATTCTTTGTTGTATAATATGTGTGAAATTTTTTGAAAAATACAAAAATAGCATTTTATTCCCGTGTGTCATTCTCCATGTGCTTTTATCTCTGTTTCTCATATCTGTCTATTTGGGGACATCATAAAAAGGGGGAGAAGAACTATGGGGGAGAATTGTTTTGATGTTTGGTTGATTTATGAATGATTTGCTTAAGCTTAATTGATCATCAATTTATGCATATCATTATATTTCAAATTGTTGCTTGTCACGGGTATTTGCTTTATCTCATGTGTGTAGGTATAACATTGTTCATTATTGGATTGCACACCCTGATGAGAAAAGCTTTGGAAGTTTCTGAAGAGCTGAAGATTTGAAAGACATGTCATTTAGTATTCTCAGTTTGAGGGTTTAATGGGGATATTATCTTGTATGTCATTTGATTGCAAAATTCGGATTTTTTATGTATGTACCGACATAGACATAGGGGGAGATTTGTAAGGACATAATTTTATAAATGTCCGGGGTAGAATCTAGGAATTTTCTATTTTCTCATAGATCACAGTTTGTATGTCTGATACCGCTACATTCAACACATCAACATGATCATCCTCGATGGCCTTTATTCGAGTTCAATGCTTCCAGTATCTTCACGTGCATCATGCTTCATGCGACGTGCTGCTCAACTCATTCCCACTACTCCACTACGCTTTATCGGTAAAATGGTTTATTGGAGCTTTAATATTTGCATAAATATTTGGGAAATTTTTTGAAATTTATTTTTGAAGTCTGGATTAATTTTTTATCAAAAGAAGAATTTTTTCTAAGTGTAGAAGCGAAGTGCCTTGAACGACGAGCTCGCTCAAACGAGTTTAAAGGTCGTTTGCGCGAGATAGGCATGTCGCACGATCTCGTTCGAATGACATATGTCCTTCGTTCGAGCGATATGGCTATCTCGTTCGAACGAGCCACCGCCTCGATTTTTGTATAAATACCTGTACACCTTCTACATGATTTTTAAGTCTTTCTGCAATCTCAAAATTCTGCGAAAACAGTCTAGAATAAGACTTCATCTTTTTAAGGTTTTCTAAACCTTTTTTATTTACAAAACCATTCCCATATATGTGTGTGAATCTTTAAACCTTCAAGAGGATCATTTACTCATCTGGAGTAATTTATGAGGAAGCCGTTCTCTTCTTCATTGCTACCCTACAGGAAAGGGATAGTTCCAACCGACGACATCAGAACTGACACCCGAGGGTATTTCTGTGTCACATATTTTCATTGTAATCCGTGTAAGCCGTTTTCTTACAAAATTATAGTGAAAATAAAAGGTTTTGCCCCTTTGGGAGATTTTTCCTCATTTGTGTGTGTTTGAATGTTCTTGCTTGATTTTATCATCATCAATCACACCTAGATGCATGTTTAGGACTTAATTGATAAAAACTGAGTTCAATTAAATAATTTCCTTATTTGATCGCAAGCGCACTCTTCTCAATGTTCATCAAACAAATGGGAGAAATAATGGAGGTTTACATCAATGATATGCTAGTCAAAATCAAGAACAAAAGTGACCACCTTATAGACTTAGCCAAGAAATTTGAGATCCACATGATATACCAGTTGAAGCTTAATGTAAGTACGTATTCATTTGGGGTCCAGTCAGGAAAATTCTTGGGATATCTAGTTAGTAACAGGGTAATCGAGGCCAATTCGAATCAAATTGATGCTATCACAAGAGTCCATCCTCCTCTGACGTTGAGGGATGTCCAGAAGCTCATCGATATGATCGTAACACTAAATTGATTCATTTCCAAGCTTCGTAATGCTGCCGACCATTCTTCCAGTTACGAAATAAGGATAAGAACCTCACGTGAAACGATAACTGTTCACAAGCTCTGGAAGAGATCAAATCCTACCTTAGCAAGCTACCCCGTTGGTGATTTCAAATGATGGAGATCTATTATTCCTTTACCTCGCAGTTTCTAGCCACACTATAATCTCCACCATAGTATGCGAGAAATAGAAAAGTCAACATCCAATTTACTATGCCAGCAAGAGACTTTTAGATGCAAAATAATGATACTTGCCTCTGAAGAAGCTCGCCTATGCGCTAGTAGTTGCCTCAAGGAAGCTGAACCATTACTTTGAGGCCCATTCTATAACCGTAATCACCTCTTACCCTCTTAAAGTTATTTTGTGGAAGGCCGACCTTTCTGGACGACTCTCAAAGTGGTCGGTGGAACTTGGAAAGTTCCATATTCACTTCCAACTCAGGATGGTGATCAAGGGACAAATCTTAGAAGATTTCATTACTGAGTTCATAGGTGATCAGCTAATAGACCAACTGGATAATGAACAATCAACAACATAGGAAGCGTAGTTTAAAGACTGTACCTTGTACATTGATGGAACATTTAATTCCAAGGGGCCAGGGATAGGGATCATTGTCATCACACCCGAAGACACTGTGATTGAGCAAGGAATCAGATTGGGATTTAGGGCCTCCAAAAATGAAGCTAAGTACGAAGCATTGATTGTCAGTTTGCAAAAAACTAAATTATTCGGGGCAAAGGACCTCCATGTGTTCGGTGATTCCAAACTAGTTTCCAAGCAAGTAAGTGGGGACTTCAATGCCAAAGATAATCGCATGGAGAAATACCTGGCCATAGTGAGGGGACTCATGGTAGATTTAAGAAGGTGGAAATTCAACAGTTACCCAAGCGGTATAACAACCATGCTGATGCCTTATCAGCCCTTAGTTCAACAATCAATTATGAGCTAAGAAGAACTATCCAAATAGATTTCCTTGCGCAGTCAAGTATTAACCAAGCAGTTATAGCCGATAAATTCCTCCTCACAGATAAAGCCCCTAGTTGGATGGTTCCCATCATAAAATATCTACGGAGTGACATACTCCCAGATGATAAGAGGTGAGCCCACCAAGTTAGGGTCAACGTTGCTTACTTTTACCTCAATCCTGAGGGGAAGCTATATAAGATATCATTTATAGAGCCCTACCTCCAGTGCTTTCACCCACGAGACACCCAATAAGTACATAGTAAGCTTCATGAAGGCATATGTGGGAATCACGCAGCTGGGAGATCGTTGTCCTTTCGAACAATAAAGGAAGGACACCGGTGGCCTCATATACAAAGGGACGTAGAAACCTATGTTTGTAAGTGTGAAAAATGTTAGAAGCACTCCTATATGGTCCATCAGCCTGCTAACGACCTGAAATCCCTGACCATCCCATGGCCTTTCGCTCAACGGGGATTATATATAGTGGGACCACTGTGTCCATCCCAATCTCTCCATTTCCCTGGTTGGGGAAAAGGGGGGATGAATGGTCTCGCGCCCTCTTCCTCTAGGAGCGCTTCAGTCGTCGTCGATGTGGGATGATGTAAAAAGATGGAGTCGCCAACCTATTTTGCACAAAATAGGCAAAAGAACATGTCGTCGCCTCATAAAAGCAGCATCAAAGACAAACTGGTGCTTACGAAACCAATAGGTCGAAAGTTCAGGGCTAAGTTATGAAATGGGAAGGTGTTAGGCACCCATTCCGCCCTTTCAGTCTTTCATGGGATTGTGTTACTATTTTCCTTAATTTCTCCATGAAGTGTGTGTGCGTGTATATGTATATGGAGATCAGAATCACCCAACTCATATCATGGGAAATATAAAGTGAGGTCATCCATAGCAATGTTCCCGAAATAATATCTAAAAATTACAATGTATGCGTTTATTGAGTTATTGATCATTATGATGAAACAATAATATATGCGGGATAAAACGCCACTAAGGATGACAAATATAATATATATTAAAATGATGTATAGATGAAAAGGAGACAAATTTGAAAATGGAAAATTCGACTCGAGTTTCGGATTTTAACCTGAAATGCCTACGGAGCCTATAAGGCATCAAAGTCCATATGGTTCGTATGCGGTATAGAGGTGGGGTTTATCTCATTGATTCTAATGGGAAATTATTATATGCATGTGTGTAGAAAATTTATTTTAGTTTTGAGAAAATGTGATGGGTAATCCCATCGAAATTTATAGGTACAACCCTCTTTTTGTTATTTTTTTAATAGAAAATAAGGTATGTGCAATATAATAATAAAGGATGAGGTATTATAAATTAAAGTAGAAGCTAAATTAAGAATTTGTGTAACTAACGCAAAAGTAAAGAAATTTAAAGAGAGATAAGGGAATTTGGACCTTCTTTGGAAATTTTGAGGGTTGATGTTGTTCCTTGATGAGCTCATTTGCAAGTTGAGATGAATGTTGGATGAGAGAGAATATTTTTGCTAAATTTTGTATGAATATAGTGGGAATGAAGGATGGAATGAAATTCTTCTCAAGGACACTTCGTTGATTGCAAGAGAATATCGTTGAGACCACTAATTTTGATGGATCTAAGGTCTGTCTTGGGAGTGAGGTCATATCCTCTATTTATAGGGTAAGGGTGGGTGCCGATCGTCATAGCCCTAGCCCTGCCAATCAATAAGTAACCTTAGGTACACTGCTGATAGGCAGGGAAATGGACCTATGAATTAGTAGTCTCATACAGTTTTTTTCAAAAAAATGGTCGTAGAATGCAATTCGTTGATCTAAATCGTGCACGGGGCATAATATAAAAAATGTAATTCATAAAACTTTAAGAGTCCTTTGGGACTCTTTCGGGTCCTGAAGTTTCCTTTGGATTAAACAGGGCTCGAAAACGCTCGTCGATCCTTTGAAAGGGAGATAATCGGACGAAAAAGGATCGTTCGTCCGAATGGTAAGTCGGAATTGTGCAAGAGAAGGACTTTTGGAAAGGTTATGTGAGTACATTCAACATTCCAAAGAGAGTTGCTTGTTTCAGAGAGTTGACTTTGGTAAAATGGTGCTCGAAAGCGCCCAGTGAAATTTCAGAGTAAAATGGATCATTCGTCCATACTATAAGTTAGAATCGTGAATGGGACAGACCGTTAGAAAGGATTTCTATTGCCCTTCAAAGATTCATTCAGTCCCGTTTGAGCTAAAGAGTAAACCTCTGTCAAACGTAGCCCGGGAGTTCCCGATCGCCTTCAGATCAATTTTTGAGGGAAAATGGATCGGACGGTTATGCCATTTCACACACGGGGCAGACTGTTGAAAAGGTATAAAGATCTTTCGTTCTGAGATGAGGTTAATTAGGTCAAAATGGGGCTCGGGAGCGCCCGATGACCTCTAGATCGATTTTTAGTAGTAAAATGGTTGATTCATCCTCACCACAAGTCAGAATCGTGCACAGGGTGGACCGTTGGAAAGGGTATTCAGTGACCTTGAAAGATTCAAAGACCTTTTGCTCTAAAAAAAGAGTTGACATGATTTAAATGAGGCTCGGGAGCTCCTGATGACCTTTAGATCGGTACTCGGAGTATGACATAGGGTTTGTAGTAAAATGAGGAGGTACTAGGGACCTAAGGAGAAACTTAGGGTGTTATAGAATGTGGTGTTTATAGATCCCTTTGACGGCTGAGAATGGAATAAGTGAAAGCCAACGAATAGACACCACATGACGTTTAGGAAATAGGTCGATTATGAGGATCTAAAGGAATGGGGATGACCGATTTAGAGGGCTGAGGCTGATTCTGAGGACATAAAGAAATGCCGGGGATGGACTATTCTAAGGGCCGAGGTCGTTGCTAAGGACCTAGGGTAAGGAGCATCCAATTCTGAGGGTCAAAGCCAATTATGAGAGATTAAGTAGGAGCGACCAATTCTGAGGGTCTAAGACAATTTTGAGGGCTTAAGTAGAAGCGACAAATTCTGAGGGCTAAGGTCAATTCTGAGGACCTTAAGTAGAAGTGACAAATTCTAAGGGTTAAAGCTAATTATGAGGGCTCTGAGTACAAGCGACCAATTCTGAGGATCGAAGCCAATTTTGAGGGCTTAAGTAAATGCTACCAATTCTAAGGGTCGAGGTCAATTCTAAGGACCTTAAGTATACGTGACTAATTCTAAGGGTCGAAGACAATTCTGAGGGCTTAAGTAAGAGCGACCAATTCTGAGGTTCAGAGCCAATTTTGAGGGCTTATGTAAGAGTGACCAATTATGAGGATCGAAGCCAATTCTGAGGGCCTTAGATGGGAGCGACCAATTCTAGGGGCCTAGGTCAATTATGAGGACCTTAAATGGGAGAGATCAATTATGCGGGCCGTGGTCAATTAAAAGGACCTTAAGTGGGAGCGATTAATTCTGCGGGTCAAGGTCAATTCTGAGGACCTTAAATGGGAGCAACTAATTCTACGGGTTGAGGTTAATTCTGAGGACCTTAAGTAGGAGTGACCAATTCTGTGGGTCTAGGTTAATTCTGAGGACCTTAAGTGGGAGTGACCAATTCCGCGGGTTGAGGTCAGTTCTGACGACCTTAAATAGGAGCGACCAACTCTGTGGGTCGAGGTCAATTTTGAGGACATTAACTAGGAGCAAGGTTCTAAATAACGCGGGGCATGATCGAGGCATGGGGGTTAAGCCTTAAGCCTTAGAAGCCTAGGCGGGCCTTAGGCTTAAAAAGGCGTGAAAAGGCGTTTAGGCCTTCTTAATATATTTTAATATTTTTTAACCATAACAAGGCTATTAAAATACTAAAATTGTACGTATAATAAAAATATGTCTGAATATTTGCAAATTAAAATACTATTTGACTATTTTGGATGATATAATGGTCCGATTTGTAAAAAAAATCTTTAAAAGGCGATATCGTTTCACTAAAGCATTGTTATTTTTAGGAAAAAGTGCGCCTTAAGGGTTTTACCAAGAATAAGGCGTGAAAAGATCAAGGCAGGACGTTTCTCCCAAGCCTCAAGCTTAGGCAGGTTTTTTAGAACAATGAGTAGGAGTGACCAATTCTGCGGGTCGAGGTCAATTATGAGGCCTTTAGTGGAGGATAGCTCTCCCGGGGAGTTTTTGAATTATCCTTCAGAGATTTTCTGGGGATAATTTTTCTTTGGTTTTGAGATTCCACTTTGGAATTTTTCTAAGAGAAAGTTTAATCATGGAAAACTCCACTGTGGGAAGGGGTACTCCTGTTTTGGGAAAACAATTGTTTTTAGGATTCTTGCTGGGGTCCAATTGAATTTTGGGAATTTCACTGGGGGAATAATTCCAAAAAATGTGGTATTAATCTAGTAGGGGATCTTAGAGACTTTTGAAAAAATGTTTTTCTAGGTAAAAGAGGTTCTAAAATCTATTGGGAAATTTTAGGAATTTTTCAGGATTTTTTTATTTTTTGGGGGATTTTTTGTACGAAATTTTAGGGAGGTGCCGACCGACAGGGTGTAGGGGGTGCCAAAAGGGAGTGGCACGGCGTGTTGGACTACCTCGGGCAGGTGAATGAGTGGTGGCATGGTCTTTTTATTCCATGATTGGGTTTTCCTGACTGTTAGCCCTTGTCCTTTGCATACGTGGTTTTACGAGGTGTTGGGATAAATTCCCACCTGATAGGTTTGAAGGATGAGTCTAATGGAGGCTTATGCCATATGTACCAGTGACGAAAGTCCAACTGATAGTCGAGGCAATCTTTCTCTTTGGCAACGGTGCGTCAGGTCTTGAATGGTCTGACGAGCGATCCGATAAATTCTTATTTCCACTTGTAGATCTTCTTTCTTTGAAACCCTTTTCAAATATTGATTTTTCGCTGGGAATCTTGCAGGTGACCTCCTATCACTTGTGGATAGCCATTCAGCACACGGGGGTGACTGGGGGGAATGCATAGCTGCGTCGGCTCTTGGTACTTGAGTTTGGGTATGTCTAGTACTTGGGAGAGAGAGGTGTAAGACAGATCATAGAGGATGAGGTGATGTTGCCACCTGCGATGCCCACAACATACATGAGGTGGGTGTGAGATATGTCGGAGGAGGCAAGAATTATGATGATGGCCGGCGATCCTTGTTCTTTGTATATTGACATGACGATGGCCTATGATCATCTAGATTTTATGTCGAGCTGGGTGATGCCGCCCAACATCTTTGATGTGGTGAATCTTCCTCCACCTCCAATGGCTTCTAATAGGGGAACGAGTTGACTAGTGGGGTTTGCCCATAGTACGGGTGGTGCATCTTCATCGATAGTGGCAATGACATCAGAGGTTCCATTTCTGCGATGGACCCGGAGGTGCTGGGGTTGACTGAGGATGTCCTTGAGCCAAAAGTATACCTTTGACTTCTTTTGACGTTTGTCTTTATATTTTCTTTCTTTTGCCTCAGACTGACTGATTTGCTCTTTTCTAGTTTTACAGCATGTCTGGGTGTTGACTACTTGGCTATGGGATATTCGAGATTGGGTGGCTTCTACGACAACACATATTTGGGATTCTATCCTAGTTCCTTCTTGCTTGGTGTCGTCTGCCTCATCTGAGGAGGGTCTTAGTTCAGGGAGTGGAGGCACACCATCTCGACGCAGTGGAAAATGCACGTGCCGCAGGGATGGATGGTCTTAGAGAGACAGAGAAAGAGGGAGAGAAGAAAATGTGAGAGAGAGTGTGGGGGATCGGTCTAAGTGCCGATGTTTTCTTTTCTATTTTTCCTTACCTGCAAGGCAAGTGTAATAAAGCAATATATATGAAATGGAATGGGATTTTATCTTTTGTTTTAATGACTTAATACTTATGCACTTTTTACTTTGTTTGCTGGAACCATAAAAAGAATTTAAAATAACTCATGGGAAAAATTTATTTTAAAACAGGTTGCGTAAAAATATAGGGAGAAGGAAATTCTGAACTCCTTAAAATAAATTTTTTGTATTGAGTTTTTTATTTGGACAAAAAAAGAAAAAGGAAACTTTCCAAAAATAACGAGTTGTCCATCATCATATCCCTTATCCTGCCTATCGGTAGGTCAGTTCAGTATAATCAACCCAAGGCTTTGATTGCACTTTCCTGCAACTTGGAGTCCTTTGGTGGGACAGATTCTTCATTTTAGTTTGTAGGACTTTTATCTTTGGCCGAGCTTTTCAAGTATAAAAAGGGGCAGTGGTGGAGTATTTTCTTCACCCATCCACATTTCCTTTCTTTTGCTCACTTCTTGATTCATGTTTCATCATTTTGCAGTATGGCTCTTCCTTGAAGTGTTGAATTCGCCTCTTACCTTCAAAACTCAGAGACAATGTGCTCATATAATGTATACTACGATGCTTTCAACATGTGTCGGGTTTCGTTATGGCGCAACCAGGATATTGAATGGAACATGTTGATGGCGACGATACAATTCTGGTACCCTGAGGAAAATGTCTTTGATTTTGGCTTAGACAAAGTCTGCTCGACTTACGAAGAGTTCTCTGCCATGCTGGGGATAAATCCCAATGTTGTGGAGGCCATGACTGAATTTTATCGATCTCCTCGAGAGTTGTTAGCAGGACTTCTCCATATTTTTCCCTCGGCGACCCGATCATTGGTTATAGGAAGAATGATCTCTCTCTTGGCTGTGCTACATTTTGTGCATTTATAGGAAGTTGGTGATGCGGGCTATGCTGCAGCCATCGTCCTTAGCTTAATTTCAAAATTATTATTGATGATCGGGGACCTATTGGTGGACCCTCAACTTATAGCCATCACTTTACGGATGTCATACCATCGTAACCCTGCAATGGTGATACTGGCAGAGACCCTGAACGGTCTATATGCTTGGTGGGAAGGCCATTCTGACTTTTTAAGGGGCATCCCAGTTATGTGGTTCATGTGGTAGTCTGAGAGATTCCGTTTGGCGGTCCTTCCTGAATATCCCTTGGTGGTTGTGCTAAACTTTTTCGCTCGCTACTTTATCATCTTAGGCCTGTACATTGAGATCTAGGATAACTGGCTTATGTAGCACAGGGTTCGGTATTTGAGCTGGTCAGTGCCCTGGTGGGGAGAGTTGTAACCCATTCTAGAATTGGAAGAATACCAGTATGTCCGATTAGTTCACCTTAGGCAAACTTCTTTCTATTTTCCCTGGCGGATCCTACGTCAAGTCGGGTGGGCGCAGATTGTGATACCTCAGACTCTAGACTTCTTTCATGTGGAGGATTTGACCAAACGCATGCGCATGCGATTGGACTCTTTATGGGAGAATCGTCGACCATCGACCTATCCTTCCTAATATACTACATGAAGTGGTGGAGGAGGGTAGTTGCCAAGATGCTGGCCGAGGAGACCGAGCAAAGGTGGTTTATAATGTTTGACACCTTGGAGAGAGGTGTAGTGGTTTTCCCTAGGTTGGACCATGCTTATCGTTCCATGGAGCGCCTATGTTATTCCATCCATGCATGGTAGGTTTGGGGACCCCAAGATGTAGAAGATAATGGGGCTGGTTCTTCTAGCAGCTGCAAGTAGGATCCATGGGGAGTTTTATTTCTGAAGCTGGTTTTATGTAATTTAGGAGTTTTTTTTGGAATAATTTGGTTTAGGGTAGTTAGATTGGCGTGGGTAGTTTCTGGACTCCCTACACTGATATTTCGTGTAATTGTATCGATTCTCCCTTTATGAAATAAAGAAGTTTTTGATCATCTAGTTGTGCCTATTGATGAGTTTTACATTTGAATTATCCATACCAATCGCCAAGGCATATATAATCCTTTTGTTCTTGTAAATGATAGAATGACCTGTCGTTCTCGAAGGTAAGAAAATAATAGTATTTTATGTAAAATAAGTGGGTTGTGATAATGTGAAGCGTACGAGCTTCCTACGTACCTCTAGGGGTTTTGAAAATTTTCATTTTTTTGAAAGCAAATTTTTTTTAGAGGACACGTAGTTTATGTAGAGGGAAATGAAGATATTTTTTTAATAGAAAAGAGGTGAGAGGAGTCATAGCACGCCCATATCTTTTATTGGGGGTTGAATTTCTTGAGACGGTCTAAGTTAACTGGATGGGTCATCTCTTATCCGTCAAGGTTGGTGAGCATAGCGATGCCACCGAATATGATCTTCTTCACAATATAGGGGCCGCTCTAATTGTTCTTAAATTTTCCCCTGGGGTCCTAGATGTGTTCTACAATTTCTTTAAAGGCTAAATCACCTTCTCGCACACAACGGTCCTTGACCCACTTGCTAAATGATCATGCTATTCGGTGATGGTATCCTTGTATGTGATATAGAGCCTTCAGTATCCATTCGTCCATGAGTGATAACTCATCAAGACGACTTTGATGTCAGTCTTCCTCGCTGACTTTACTTTCGAGCATGACGCATATTGAAGGAATTTATAGCTCCACAGGTAAGACTGCTTCCATGTTGTATACCAGAGAGTAAGGGGTATCCTCAGTATATGTTCGAACTAAAGTGCGATAGCCCCAGAGGGTGTAAGGGATTTAATCGTCCTAATCTCGGTAGCACCCAATCATTTTACTGATGATTGTTTTGAGGTTCTTATTGGCGGCTTTGACTGCACCATTCGTTTGTGGTCGGTAGGGAGAAGATTTGTCACTAGATCCTATACTAATAAACCACTTCTATGGCTTATTCCTCGAAATGTAATCTGTTGTCTAACACTAGTTCGTGCGAGACCCCATATCGGTAAATGATGTTCTTTCGGATGAACCTGGCCACTTTTTTAGCATTTCGCACTGCATATGATTCAGATTTGACCCATTTGGTGAAGTAATCAATGGAAACCAGAATGAAATCATGTCCATTGGAGGCCTTGGATGTATCCTTTCGTATAATATCAATGGCCCATGTGGCGAACGACTAAAGAGAAATTATGTTGTATAATACCCGCAGAGGCAAGTGCTTGAGATTGGAAAACTGTTGGCATTTGACACATCTTATGGACATAAGCGGTAGAATCTTGGACCATGGTATTCTAATAGCAACCCTGTCGGATGATTTCCTTGGCGAGCATATGGCCATTCATATGGCTCCTCAACCCCCGTTATGGATTTCATGCATCATCTCTTCAATATCTGCACCTACGATGCAATGTAAATGGGTTCCATCGAAGTTTTTCTTGAATAATGCTTTATCACAAATAATGTACTGGGCGACCAGTTTGCGAAGGGTTGATCGGTCTTTCTTATTGGCATCTTGGGGGTACTTACCATGCTTGATGAGGCGTTAAATGTTGTAAAACCAACAATCGACTATGTCAGGATTTTCTTCCGTGATGAGTTCGATATGGTAGTAGTGGGTAGGTTTATCTTGCTTTTGGATTAGGAAAGGGGCCATTTTTATTCCTTTGGGCATGTTGATTAGGCACATATTCTTCATATTTATCTCCTTAATTTCGGTATTTTTATGATCCCGTGCAGTGTAATTAGCTTGGATTTGTCTCTTATTTATGCTAATAACCTTTTTTGGCAAGTATTTCTTGTTTTGTGTATTTCTCATGTGTTTTACAGGTATTTCATGCAAATTGGTGCGAAAGAGAACTCAAAACAGTGAAAGAAACCAAGAAATGGAGAGTTGAAGGGCATTTTCGTAATTTTTCAGCCTTAGTCCGAAGGTGGGGCCAACTATAAAGTTTAAGATCTCTAAATTACAAGAATACTGGAAAAAACGGCACCTCAATCCGAGCTACGGTGAAGAAGTTACGATGTTTTGAAGTTGCGCGATAATGAAAAGTCTGGATGTGCGGATTTCTGTAATTAATTATGCATTTAATGCAGTGCAACTCTTGGAAAACTTGTGCCACAAGCGAAATTTGATGCCAAATTCGTGCAACTTGGTGATATAAAAGACCAAGCCCTACCTCATTTTCAAGGGGAGTGGAATTCTAGAGAGAGGGAGTCAAATTCTAGAGAGTAGAATAGAATTTTAGAGAGAGAAAGTCAGATTTTAGAGAGTTTTCTTAGTTTTTCTTTACATAGAAATTTTCATAAACCCTAGTTTGTAAGGTTGAAGAAGAAGAATATTTCTGGATTCAATCATCTCTCTTCCCTAGTGCAGATTTCAAGTATCAAATTCCATTCTCTTAGTTAATCTTAATTTTTATTTTCAATTTAATCATCTTTTCTTGTTTTGTAATTTTTGTTTTTACCATGTTTCTTAGATCTACAATTATATGCATTGTTATGAAATTGTTTTCCCATAAAATCATGTCTAGCTAAATTTTTAAGGGTTGGGATGCATGAACCCATCCCAATGTAAATTACTTATGTAGAAAATAGAATTTAAATTAACAATTTGAAAGAGTCGTGCGAGACAATTTTACAACCATTGTAGATCTTTTAATCTCTCTTGCCCTAGGTACTGGGGATGTTTAAGAATACAATGTGCATATAATTATTTAGCACCGCTTTATATTTATCTTTGATTTCGTATGATGCGGGCTTGAACCTCATATACGTAATGCTTAGGATCTATAAAGACTGGATTCATTCCAATTTATAATTTACAATTCTAGGTTTCTATACGGTAAATTACTAGGGTTAGGGGGATTGTATTCCAACCTACTTTCTCATTCATCTTAATTAATTTAACTTCTTTATTTACTTATTTTTTTCCCTTTTCAATCATTAATCATCTTTTTGTTTTTTTTCTTTAGAAGTAATAAATCAATTAAATTCTATAAATCATTCCCTGTGGATTCGATACCCAGACTCGCCACTATACTCCGCAAGAGTGTAGTTAAAGTTTAGGTTTTTTTTATTGAGGTTGGAAGCCGATAACAACGACTAGCGTATTACATGGACGCTTGATTTTTCCACTCGATCACATGTCGACCATGGAGACTAAGGTAACAAAGGCATCGGTTAAGCTATTCCTTGATCGGGGTAGGTAGTGGAAGGTAATATCTAGGAATTGGGAGGCCAACTCTTCTCGGTGGGTGTGGAAGGGTAGGTGCTTATCATTCCCAATTGTCCATCTTCTGAGTACTTGACCAATGATGAGGGTTGAATCCCCGTAGACATCTAGGCATCGAATTCCTTTCTTGAGAGTGATTTTGAGGCCTACCGATCATGCCTCGTATTCGTTCATATTTTTCATGCAGGGAAAATCTAAATTGATGGCAATGGGAGTATGGGGGTCATCAGGGGCGATTAGGAGTATCCCAATGCTGTATCCTTTCTTGTTGGCAGCGCCGTCAAATAACATTTTCCATCGGAGATCTTCTTGAGAGGCACAAAGGATGCTTTCATCTAGGAACTCAGAAATCCAAGCATCAACTTCTTCCATGGGGTAGTCGACAAGGTAATCAGAGATGGCTCTCCTTTTCATGGATATCTGTGTGACATACACAATATTGAATTCGACTAGAAGCATTAACTACCGGGCCATTCGGCTAGATAGGGAAGGTTTCTCAAGTAAGTATTTGATAGGATCCATTCGGGATACAAGTTTGATGGAAAAAGCGAGCATGTAGTGTCATAAATTCTGAGTGACACGGAAAAAGGAGACATATGCCTTCTCCAAGGCAATGTTTTTGACTTCGTATCCAACAAACTTATGACTGGAATAGTAGATGGCCCTCTCTTTGCGGGTTTCTTTGATGTATTGGGCTAATAGAGACCCAGTTGCAATGTCTGTTTCGGTTAGGTATAGGAGTAGAGGGAGACTAGGCTGAGGTGGCATGAGTACCGGAGGTTGGGTAAGGTATTGCTTGATTCGGTCAAAGTTTTCTTGATAGGCCTCATTCCAGAGTTTGGTAGAATCCTTTCAAAGGAGTTTGAAGATGGGTTCACATATGGAGGTCAAATTGGCTAATGAACTGGCTGATGTATTGTAATTTTTTTAGGATTCCTCGAACTTCCTTCTCCATTTGGGGTAGTGATATTTTGAGTATGGATTTCATCTTGGAAGTATATACTTTAATTCCTCTTTCGCTAGCCATGAATCCTAAGAGCTTTCCTTTAGGCTGTGGGTTAAGTCGCATCTGGTATCACCGTAGTCATTCGAAGAACTTATGAAGAGCAGGAACATGATCTTCCGGAGTCTTATACTTGATGATCATAATGTTCATGTAGACCTCAACTTCTTCGTGTATCAGATTATGTAAGATGGTTGTGGTAGCCCTCTGGTAGGTATCCCCTGCATTTTTTATACCAAATGGCATAACGGTGTAGCAAAAGGTTCCCCAAGGGTTCATGAATGCGATTTTCTCTTGATGATTTGGGTACATCTTGATCTGATTGTATTCGACAAACCCATCAACAGATGACTTAAGATCATGATTGGTTATGTTATCCATAATCATGTCAGTATTGGGTAGCGGGTCATCATCCTTCAGAGAGGCCTTATTCAAGTCTCGGTAGTCAATGCATTCCTGATTTCGACACGGGTATGATATTGGCTATCCATATGGCATATTCGATCACACGAATGAAACCCTCATTCAACTGTTTGACCACTTATTCTTTAACCTTGAGCAACCATTCGGTGTGGAGATTTCTATTTGACCAGTTTACATTATGGGAGAGTTGGAATCTCATGATGAGCTATCTCAGGATCAATGCCAAGCATGTCATGGTAGGACCATGCCAAGATGTCCACTAATTCCTTAAATAATTCTTCAAGTTGTGTGCACTCATGTTCGTCAAGGGTGGCCCCTATCCTAGTCTCGCATAGTTGGCTACTAGAATCGAGATTAATAACAACAATTTCATCTTCATTAATTTGAACGTGGTTATGTTATTTGTTATTAACCTTATTTAGATCAGTTAAGAATTGTTCATTCGTAAAATCATCATCATCAAAAGTTTTATTAGAATCAAGACAATTAATGTAAGGCATAACAAGATACTCAAAATGTTCGTTTATTTTATTCATAGGAAAAATAGCACTGTGGACCTCATCAAATTAGGTCTCGGTTACATCGTGATCAAATTAAGGAATAATAGAAGAAAAAGATATAGGATAAACATGTGGTATGGGTTGCATTTTTGTGGGTGGAACTGGCACAACATTCTAGTTGAGTAGGGGTGTATCAGCAGTCTTGATGAGGTTGGATGGATATGATGAGCTAGCACTTAAGTGGATCATACAGAGTGTCAAATCGAGTGTTTATAAATTGAACGAATCCTCAGAGTCACTTCCCCTGGAAATTTTGATAGCAATTGTAGAATTTTTAATAAGCGACTGCACATGGTGTTGGGAATCCTTGGCCCATGAATAACTGTCTTAGAAGAAGATCTCCATTCCTGGCTTTATCTTCTTGTCCACATGATCATACCACGATTCGGGAAAGTCAAAAAAGGAGAAATCTTCGCCCTCTCTGATGAATCTTCCATTTAAGGAATGTCCTGGGACAGTCTTGGCACTTTCTAGAATTCTCTTCAATCGAGGTTGGTAGTGTATTATGAGTTCTTTTGCTGATGGATGATAACCCATGCTATATGGAGGAAAGGCCTTTTTTAGGACTATAGGTTCTAATATTCCCTGTTGTTGTCGACCTAGCCTGAGCCCGAGCATGAAGTGCATATTTTTTAACATCTGTATCACATTGACGTTGCCGTAAGTGCTATTCTTTGGGCACACTCTATCTTTGAAATTATCCCCTGCTAGGAGTAGAAGTGGTTCGGCTTAGAAACTTGACATGACCATATCATTCACCCCATTATATATCTCAAGTACTGGGTTATTGGTGCTCGCATTCCCAGTGTTATCATCATCACCCAAGATGGTGATTACCTGCCCATTAGTGAAGAATTTCAATTTTTGATGGAGAGAGGAAGACACCCCTTTGATGCTGTGTAGCCATGGTCAATCGAGTAATAAGTTGAAGAAAGCTGGTATGTCGATGACCTAAAACTCCGTAATGGGGTTTATTGGGCTAACCCCTATTGCAAGTTTTATGGATCCTATCACTTCTCAATGGGTATTATCATAAGCACGCACCGCGACGGGGGTTAGAGCAAGGTCGCTTACTTTCAAACCAAAGAAATTGAGGGTTCTTAACGGATAAACATTAAGTTTCGATCCACAAGCAAGAGGGGGATTATCTTCCCCATGACCACGATAGAGATAATGAGAGCATAGTTATGATTGAGACCAATCTTAGGGATTTCTTCCTCAAAGAAGGAGAGCATTCTGGTAGCTGTTAGAGACCCGATCATGTTTATGGCTTCTTTTGGAGTAGTAGAAGGAGGGAATATGGGCCCAATGGGTAATTTGATCAAAGCATTGTGATATAGTTGGGAAGATATAAAGAGTCCTCATATAGTGAAGTTAGCCGAAGTTTTCTTCAGTTGATCGAGGATCTTGGTCTCCTCGAGGATCATTTATGGCATAGGAAGTCTCTCAACACCTTTTCCCCTATCCTTTGATGTTGATTAAGGGCTAGGAATCTGGTAATGCCTCCCAGACCTAGTTATGTGATGTCTCTTCTTCTATCTCGGGCTGTTCGGCCACTTTGTTGATCTCTCCTAGCATATCCTCAAAAGATATCATTCCACATACGTTGATCACTGTGCTAACCCTTTCTGGATTTTGCCCTTCATTTGAACTATCAAATTCATCCCCCATCTTATGGCAACGATGTCATCTTTCTATGAGAAGTCGATGCATTCCATAATCTCGGCGACTTCTTTATATAAATCTTTCCATTCAGTAGAGAGATGCATAAGTGAAGGGACCAACCGCCCTTATATTTTTAAAGTGTCGAGTAGCTCGGAGATACTGCAAATCTCACTAGTTTATCGGAATAAGTCTGTCATGATCTGGATAGCATCATCCAAACTGACTTCACCGGCGGGTACCACCCAATTGTCTGACTCTCGAGCCCACTTTCGAGCTTCCAATAATAATGCCCTGATCTTTCGATGATCAATGGTCATTTTTAGGGCAATTTCATCCCAAAATCCAGGAGTTGGTTCAGTACCGCTGGTAGTTCCATATCTTTCCCTACGGAATGGGTACGAATGACAATATATGCTCTTGTAATAAGTGACAAGGCCTGATCGTCAAAACAGGTAGGGTGTAGGAGAAAATATGTTCAAACCTTGAGGGTTTTAGGGGAATATACAAGTATAGTGGGTGATTTACTGGGTACAATCTGAGTAGATGGGCCAAATTCAGTGGCTTCTTCTAGGAAGATGGCATTAGTATGGTTTGAAAGTGGACTGTGAGTGGTGTTTGGCTAGTGGGGTGCTAACGCCCCGGTACATTAGACCTTGGATTATGTTGCACAAATGGAAACATTAATTGGTGGTGTGATGGGCAACTTGATGGAAATCGCAATGGGCATCTGGTTTAAAAATTTTAGCAAGCGAGTTTTGTAAGGGATGAGGGTCCAATGGCTTGTTAAAGTTTTGGATAAAAAGGGCTTAGTAGACTTTAAAGAGGGGAGCATGAAGCTCGGTGTATTATTTTCTGACTGATTTTGGGCGATTTTTTGGTGCCCATGAAGAGGCATGTGGGAGGTATTATTGATGGTTGAAACTGCGGTATTGATAGGGTTCTCATATTTTCTGGGAGTGTACTATCCGGACACTTTCTTCGGCACAACTTCTGTCTTGTCAAGATTTTCTTGGATCTCCACTTCTTCTTCTCGAAGGGCTCAGAAATAGGGGTAGTACTGTCCACCCATCGTTGCTCGAACATGGGGTAAGAAAATTTTCTTCACAATACTGACCTGCTCCTCTTCAGAAGGCCGATTAATCATGGTGGCCACTATCTCTCTCCACTTTGCTATGAAGTTACTAACAGATTCCCCAGGATTTTATCTGAGAAGTTCTAAATCATAGCGGATGACCTCCAACTCTTCATTGTACTTGTACTGTGACATGAACTCACGGGCAACATCCTCCAAACTAGGGATTCTGGATTTATCCAGGGATGAAGAGCGTTGTCTTATAGAGTCTGCTGGAACATCTAGGCCATTATTTCCTCGGAGTCACCTAGAAGAGTCATGGCTCGGTGGTAACTTTAGATATGGACAATTGGGGGCCTGCTACCCCCGAACTTCTCAATGTTGGGCATCTTGAATTTTTTTGGTAGACTTGCTTTAGGGTAGGGAGACATATGGGTGTAATCCATGTAGTTCTCAGAGATTCAGACTCAGTCAACATTCTTGGTCAACAACTTAAGGTCCTCCTTGACCTTGTTCAATTCTTCTTCCTTCGGATTAATAATCACTGGAAGGTTAGCCCCTAACTGGGCAAGATTCGACATAAGGATCTGAGCTGACGGTGGCCTATTAATGGGAGGGGCACGTGGAGAATGCTGATACCCTTCGGGGACACAAATAGGCTCAGGTGCAGGCGGACCCATAGCGCGAGGGAAGTGGACCTTGGTCTCTTCGGGGATAGGGACCCTATTTCTTTATATCTTGTGAACCTCGATTTGACGATTGTCAATCTTGGTAGTAAGCGGGCTAGAACTATCATCAAATCAGACTGTACATTTGGTACTTGGTTTGCGTTCTCCATAGATAACGGGTGAAGTTGGATCTCGAACTCGGAGTAAGTAGAGAGAGGATTGATAGAACCTCAGGGCGGTTGAACAGAAGATCGAAGCCAGTAGGGAGCCAGGCCAAGGGTCAGGTATGCGATCGACCTGAGAAAGAAAATGATTTGAATTTATTTTCAGAAAGAGAAGAGGAAAAGAAATGAGAACGTATGTGCTCGCGTTCAAATGATCAAATTATATATAAAACCCTTTTAACACAACCAAACCCTAAACATGCAGCAGTATGTGATTGAATAAATTGATAATCTACGCAAGAACATTCAAACACATGCAATTAAGGAAAAATCCCCCACAGGGGCAAAACCATTTATTTTCACTATAATTTGTAAGAAAACGGCTTATAATCGGATTACAATGAAAATACAAGTTGAATAAGAATTACCCTCGGGTATCGGATTCTGTAGTCGCGGCTGGAATTATCCCTTTCCAGTAGGGCTGCAATGGAGAAGAAGAACGGTCTCCTCCACAAGGGTTGAACAAACCAAAGTTGTGTTCTTGGGTTGCAAAAGGATTCACAAATATTTGGCAAGGATGTTTGAATCAAAACATGAGTCTTGGGACTCAAAAAATATGAAGACTAGAGGTATTTGGACTCTCAAAAACGTCTTCTAAAGTCTTGCAAAACAACTCCCCCGAAGTTGGTATTTATAGGGAAATACATGAAGAGACCCACGATTTTAAAACTCTGAAATTCTATCCAGCGTACAGGTACCCTGAACCGATTCGGGTACACTGCGAACCGGTTCGCCCCCCTGAACCGGTTCGGGCTGGGTTCGGGAAAGTGTGCTGGGAACAGCGGCTTTAAACACTTAGAAAAATTCCCAGTATTTTCAATGTAAATATCTCCATTTTCAACGGGCCATAACTTGTTCACCGTAGCTCGGATTGAGGTGCCGTTTCTTACAGTATCTTTGTTGCGGCAAGCTCTTCAACTTTCCAGTTGACCGGTCCTCCGGACGGTGGCTGTAAAATTACCAATTTGCCCTTGCACATCCCTATCATGCCTTGTTTCACTGATTTGACTTCTCTTGCGTACCACTTGCATTACGAGCCTAGAATCAAGGAACGTGAAGTCGTTGATGCAAATGAGGGACAATTAATTGAGATAATTCATGCTTGATTCCCGTTATTTGGATAGAGGCCGTCATGTGAGATCCTGAGGTGACGTGCCAAATGTAGCGGCGTACGACATAAATAAATGAAACATATCGGACATGAGAAAAATGTCCTTACAAATCTCCCCCTATGTCTATGCCGGTACATACATAAAAAATCCGAATTATCAAATATGAAATTGCCTATACAAATCTACCCTCCCATGAACCCAAAACTGGAAAAGGTACAAATGAATAGTCTTCATCGTTTGTTCTTCAATTCTTCAGGAATCACAGATCTTTTCTCATCAGGGTGTGCAATCCAATGATAATCCATGTAGTACCTACACACATGAGACAAAGCAAAATACCAAGTGACATATCGAGTTTGAAATGATGAGATAAACATATATATATCAATTTATGAGCAAACTCAAATTTCAAATCTCCCCCATAATAAGATAATTCATTCTCCCCCTTTTTATAATGTCCCCAAATAGACAAATGAGAGAAACAAATCAAATAAGAAAGAGCGGGGTGACACTAGGATAAAACCACACCATGAATGAACACAAAGCAACCAAGTCGATGATAGCGTAAATGAAGTGGTGTGATAAAATTCGATAGGAAAATCAATGCATACAAACATGGCATATGTGCACGATGAATATTAGATATTCCTAGCGAATGAACACAAATGCTTCCTTTGGTGTAAAATAATGACAATATAAGGTATTGACTCAATCAAATCAACAAATCAAAGCTCAAAGTGATTTTCACACCAATAACGTCCAAAACGATTTTATGCTTTTTCAGGACTTTCAAGGAAGTGCAAACCCGTTTAAAAATTCTCCAACCAAACTCCCTCAGATATAATTTTGAATAGAGGCATTCTAAATTCTCAAACTTTGGAGAATTGATGGTGAAACCTAAGTGGTCCATATTTGGCATGAAGTGATTTTTATTGCCTGTAAATTTTTTCGGGCTCTTTTAACCTCTTTGGACCTCGGATATTAAAATTCCTCCATTTTTTAGGTCTTTTTTAACGGTGGCTTTTGCGCAAAGGATAGATGATTACCTTTCGCAACCCCTCCCCGTTATACAAAAACACACAGTCTCACCAAAACGGTTTTTACATGCATTCCAATCTTGTCAACTTTTATCGCATATTGTACATTGTATAGACAGAATTGAGATGGAAACACTCAAGCCAATATGAGATAGACAAGTGCAATAATCAAATATAGCCGTGCATGTGTGCAAAAAAGGATATAGGAGTCAAACATGTAGGAAGATATCACAAATTACATCTCAAAGACTCCAACCAATGTAAAGCACATGGATGAAATGATGTAGCCTCTCAAATCTCTCTCAAACAGTCACATGGATATATGGAATGAAGTTGTGACTTGGCTATCTTAAATGCTCATCCATAAAAGGTGCTTAAAAGTACAAAAATATTTTTGGTCTTTTTCAAAAATTTTATCAAAATAAAATCTTTTTGTGCTTTTCTTAAACAAAAAAAAATCTTTGTGTATTTTTCAAAATATAAAAAGCAAAAAGAATAAAGCAAAGCTGTACAGCTAAGCAATGGTACATATAAAACAGACTAGCAATAGGAAGCATATGATATGAACATAAAGAAGCATCCTATTCTAGACATAGACCAACCCCTCAGTCAACTGTGCAAATCCCCAAAGACTTCCTAAGACTCTCAAATCTAAGGGCATCTAAAGGTTTCGTGAAAATATCGGCTAACTGACGGTCGGTAGGAACAAAACTCAGGGATACGACTTTCTCTTCAACTAACTGACGTATAAAGTTCTCACGTATCCTGATGTGTTTTGTGCGCGAATGCTGAACTGGATTGCGAGATATGTGTATCGCGCTCGTGTTATCACATGGTGTCCTGTGATATCCCATAATCCTCCAGCATTTGCTTCATCCACAAGAGTTGTGTGCAACAACTCCCGACGGCTATGTACTCAGCCTCCGCAGTGGACAAAGAGATGGAATTTTGCTTCTTGCTCAGCCAGGAGACAAGAGCAGAACCAAAATAGAAACACCCACCAGAAGTGCTCCTACATCCATCTACATCCCCAGCCCAATCGGCATCCGAATAGGCGGACAGATGGTCATCGGTATCAAAGGAATACCAAATCCCGTATGAGAGAGTTCCACTTACGTATTTAATAATACGTTTTAGAGCAAGTAAATGTGACTCTTTTGGGGATGCCTGATATCGTGCACAGACTCCAACACTAAAGGCGATGTCGGGACGACTGGCAGTCAAGTAGAGAAGACTACCTATCATACTCCGATATAAGGTTTTCTCTACGTCCTTGCCTGAAGTGTCCTTACTAAGCTTGGTAGTGCTACTCATAGGTGTACGGGCATGCTTAGCGGAGTCTAAACCAATTTTCTTCACTAGGTCTCTAGCATACTTGGATTGGGAGATGAACATCCCATCCTCTAGCTGACGAACCTGGAGACCAAGGAAGAATGTAAGCTCAGCAACCATGCTCATTTCAAACTCACTTTTCATCTCCTCCTCAAAGTGATGAGCATGCTGGGAGCATGTGGATCCAAAGACTATGTCGTCCACATAGACCTGGGCAACCAAAATAGCACCGTCATCTCTCCTGACGAACAACGTCATATCTACTCCCCCTCTCTTGAAGCCACGAGCTAAGAGAGAGGAAGTAAGCCTCTCGTACCAAGCACGGGGTGCTTGCTTCAAACCATACAAGGCTTTCCTCAGATAGTAGACGTGCTCAGGGTGCTGAGGGTCTTCAAACCCTTTTGGTTTTTCCACATAAACCTCCTCCTGTAGAATGCCATTCAAAAAGGCACTCTTGACATCCATCTGATACACCTTGAAGCGCAGATGACATGCGATGGCGAGCAGAAGACGGACGGACTCAAGCGTCGCAACAGGAGCAAATGTCTCCCCAAAGTCTACACCCTCTATCTGTGTGTAGCCTTGAGCGACCAACCTAGCCTTATTTCTGATTATGGTACCATGTTCATCCATTTTGTTCTTGAAAATCCACCGGGTACCTATCACATTAGTCTCACTAGGTCGGGGGACTAATTCCCAGACATTATTCTTTTTAAACTGAAGCAACTTATCCTGCATAGCAGATATCCAGTGTTCATCCTTGAGTGCTTCTTTATGGTTCTTGGGCTCGACTTTGGATGTGTAGCAAAGATGGCTAACAACGTTCTCTAGCTGAGCACGAGTCTTGACCCATAGAGTGGGATCACCAACAATGGCAGAAGGGTCATGACTCTTGCGAACCCAAGCAGGTGTGTCCCCTAGCGCAGGAGTAGGGTCCACAGGGTGTGTGAGAGGAACAGGTAAATCACTGTCAGAACAATTCTCATCCTCACACAGAAGGTTAGGATCAATAACTGTCGAAGGTTAGTCATCTTGCGCGGTAACGTTTATTGATTTCATAACCTTAGAGCTCTTCAGGTTAAAAACCCGGTATGCTCTACTATTCGATGAATATCCTAGAAATATTCCCTCGTCGCTCCGGGAGTCAAACTTTCCTAATTGCTCTCTATCCCGTAGGATGTAGCATTTACTCCCAAAAACACGAAAATATGCCAGGTTGGGCTTCTTGTCAGTCCACAACTCATAAGGAGTCTGTAGTGTGTGTGGACGCAAATAAACCCTATTCACCGCGTGGCATGCAGTAGACACTGCCTCTGCCCAAAATCTCCTAGAAACTTTACGACCTAGAAGCATAGATCTAGCCATCTCTTGGATCGTTCTATTCTTCCTCTCAGCAATCCCATTTTGCTGAGGAGTTCTCACAGCAGAAAACTCATGTTTGATCCCGAGGCTATCAGAGTACAAATCCACCGTTGCTTCCTTAAATTCAGTGACGTTGTCACTACGTATTCTGTTAATATTGACACCGTGTTGATTTTGCAGGACACGGCACTTGGTCGTTAAAAATTCTACAGCATCGGATTTCTCTCTCAGAAAACCTACAATGGAGTACCTGGAGAAATCATCTACCATCACGAGGATGTACCTCTTACCACCTAGACTCTCAGTACGAGTGGGAACCATAAGATCCATGTGGATCAACTCAAGAACACGAGAGGTGGTAATGGAATGTAACTTCCTATGAGGACTACGAATTTGTTTTCCCAACTGACAGGGTCCACAAACGGTCGAAGTTGACTTTCCAAGAGATGGTAAGCCACGTACTAGGTCCTTTTTAGCTAAACGATTAAGATATCTAACGTTCACGTGACCTAGACGTTGGTGCCACAGATCCATGGGAGTGATCGTGGCGCTGTTGCAGACAAGTGAGGATGTGGGCTCAGTCCCATAGCAATTATCCTCAGTCCTCACCCCTTGCATCAAAAGTTTATAGGCTTGATTGTAGACTTTACACGCGTCTCGATCAAACTTTACTGCCAAGTCAGTGTCGCACAGCTGGCTAATGCTGAGAAGGTTTGCTTTCAAACCTTTGACGTACAAAACATTTTCTAGCTTAGGAAATCCAGGTAACTCGATAGTACCACGTCCTATAACGCTAGACTTGCTCCCATCTCCAAAGGTGACTCTGCCATCCTGAAAATCCTCAAGAGTCGTAAAAAATGAGGCATCACCTGTCATATGTCTGGAGCACCCACTATCAAAATACCACTGTGAGGTATTATGTGCTTTGAGAGCAACATGAACAATAAAATCCTTTTTATCTTTCTTAGGTACCCAAGTAGAGATGACCTTTTGTTTGACTTTGTTGTTGTTGGTTTTAGCTAGAATGTGAGAAGCATTCACTAACGACAAGGACATCCGTTGGAATTCATTCATCAAACTCTGAGTCGTGGCAACTAAGAACTCAACTCGCTCTCTCAGACTAGAAAATTTATCAGTATGACGTGGTGGGGCAGTAGTACGTCGTGTTCGACCCATGCTATAGCAAGATTCCCTAAGGTGGCCTTTTCTTTTGCAATAAGTACAAAAGAGCACAGTCAAAGGCGGACCTTGGTTTGCTTTTCTTGGTCGAACTCTCCTTCGAGGTTTTTGACGGTGACCATAAGGGGTTGTAGTAAACTCAGGAACTGGTCCAGGTGCAATTTGGGACGTGGAGGCACCATCATAACCAATTCCTTGACGATCACCAAAACCTAAAGCGGGGTCGAGGAGCATCTTTCCCATCTTCCCAGATCTGTCCTCGATTTGTACCTTGACTTACCGTGCTTTCTCAAGATCATGAGTCAGCTGGGCAACAAGGGCTTCAAGTTTCTTTCGAGTCTTTACGGAGGAATGGAGATGACTCGTAAGACTAGCCACTTGCTTAATCAAGTCCCCTCTCTCTTTCTCTAAAACACTCTCTCTCTCTCTAAACAAATTCTCATTCTCGACACATGTAGATTCTCTCTCTCTCAGGGCGGTGCAGGTGGAGAACTCTCTTTCTCTCGCTTTCCTTAAATCTTCCTCTAAGCAGGTGATCTTAAGAACTAACGCTTTGTTACGCTTTTTAGTTTTAAAAGACTCAGAATATAACTCAGCGTAGGCGCGTTGTATATCACTCTCGCTCTCACTTGTGTCATCCTCCCCCTCACTCACATCGATCTCACTGTCGAGGTGTTCCTGTGAAGCATCATCCTCAACGTCGTGAGGAGAACTAGGAGTGCTCACTTGGCTGGCCATGAATGCGGTGAAGTTACACTCATGCGGTGACTCATCTCCTGAATCCACCATCTCGACCTCACTGTCGTCATTAAGGGTAGCATTAAGGACAACTTTCCCTTTCTCTCTATTCAGACGATTGGCACACTCAAAAGCTCTATGACCCCTACCATCGCACTCAAAACATCTCTCACTTTCTTTCAGAGGAGGATTTTTGGAATCTTTTTCATTTTTCTTTTCAAGCTTATTTTTCTCAAATTTCTTTTTATCTTTAAAATTGCCATTTTTCTTAAATTTGAGAATCCTCTTGAAATTTTTTGCGAAAAGAGCCAATTCATCTAAGTCAAAATCGCACTCAGAATCTGACGTGTCAGTCTCTCTCTTCCTAGATGACTCTATCCTCTTTCTAGTTGACCCCTCACTCCTTCTCTCTTGGGCTTTAAGTGAAATTCCCTTATCTTTAGATTTAGCATTTTTAGGGAACATATCAATTTCATAAGTTTGCAAATCTCCTACAAGTTCTTCCAATTTTAGCGTATTTAAATTGCCCATAGAATTTAGCACAGTTACTTTAGGGATAAAACGCTTAGGCAAAGAACGAAGAATCTTTTTAACAACTCTAGCATTCGGAATATGTTCACCAAGATTAAAGCTAGTATTCACAATGTCAGAAAGTCTAGCATAAAATTCATCAAAGCATTCAGATTCATGCATGGTGATTGTTTCAAATTGAGTTGTCAAATTTTGCAACTTAAACTCTTTCACAGCATTAGTTCCTTCATGGGTGAGTTGTAAAACATCCCATGCCTCTTTTGACGTGGTGCACGTCATTATGAGTTTGAACTCATCAGGTGTGACTGACCCAGAAATAGCACTTAGACCCTTAGAATTAAAAGATGACCATTTAAATTCTTCATCAGTCCAAGAAGTGTCAGGTTTCAAGTTGGTCACATTATCAACAGTCACGGTGGGAGGAGTCCACCCTCGTTCAACCAAAATCCAGACACGTTCATCAATGGCTTTTAAAGCCGACCTCATACGGGCTTTCCAATAAGCATAATTTGTCCCTTCAAAAACAGGCATTTTATAATATGAATTCTCCATTTGAACACGCACTTTTTTTTAAAAATCAATTTTTTCAGAAAATTGATATCTTAGAAAAATTTTGCGGAAAAAGGAATACGCGATAGATTAGCGTAACCTGCTCTCATACCAATTTGAGAACGTATGTGCTCGCGTTCAAATGATCAAATTATATATAAAACCCTTTTAACACAACCAAACCCTAAACATGCAGCAGTATGTGATTGAATATATTGATAATCTACGCAAGAACATTCAAACACATGCAATTAAGGAAAAATCCCCCACAGGGGCAAAACCATTTATTTTCACTATAATTTGTAAGAAAACGGATTACAATCGGATTACAATGAAAATACAAGTTGACTAAGAATTACCCTCGGGTATCGGATTCTGTAGTCGTGGCTGGAATTATCCCTTTCCAGTAGGGCTGCAATGGAGAAGAAGAACGGTCTCCTCCACAAGGGTTGAACAAACCAAAGTTGTGTTCTTGGGTTGCAAAAGGATTCACAAATATTTGGCAAGGATGTGTGAATCAAAACATGAGTCTTGGGACTCAAAAAATATGAAGACTAGAGGTATTTGGACTCTCAAAAACGTCTTCTAAAGTCTTGCAAAACAACTCCCTCGAAGTTGGTATTTATAGGGAAATACATGAAGAGACCCACGATTTTAAAACTCTGAAATTCTATCCAGCGTACAGGTACCCCGAACCGGTTCGGGTACACTGCGAACCGGTTCTCCCCCCTGAACCGGTTCGGGCTGGGTTCGGGAAAGTGTGCTGGGAACAGCGGCTTTAAACACTTAGAAAAATTCCCAGTATTTTCAATGTAAATATCTCCATTTTCAACGGGCCATAACTTGTTCACCGTAGCTCGGATTGAGGTACCGTTTCTTCCAGTATCTTTGTTGTGGCAATCCCTTCAACTTTCCAGTTGACCGGTCTTTCGAACGGTGGCTGTAAAATTACCAATTTGCCCTTGAACATCCCTATCATGCCTTGTTTCACTGATTTGACTTCTCTTGCGTACCACTTGCATTACGAGCCTAGAATCAAGGAACGTGAAGTCGTTGATGCAAATGAGGGACAATTAATGGAGATAATGCATGCTTGATTCCCGGAATTCGGATAGAGGCCGTCATGTGAGATCGTGAGGTGACGTGCCAAATGTAGCGACGTACGACATAAATAAATGAAACATTTCGGACATGAGAAAAATGTCCTTACAAGAAACTTTCAAAAAGGGAGGAAAATGTTTTTGACCGTTTTTTCTCGAAGGGAAAAGACAAATATTTTTGGCACATTTTTTTGATAAAAAGAGGGAAAATGTTTTTTGATGTTTATGAAGAAAGGAAGGAAAATATTTTTTGACATTTTGAAAAGAAAGGAAAAATGTTTTTTTTACACCTATGGTAAAGAAGGAGGAAAAAATGAGAAAAGGGTCTCAACATTATTATTATTATTATTATTATTATTATTATTATTATTATTATTATTATTATTATTATTATTATTATTATTATTATTATTATTATTATGTTTTCACTTGTATTAGGTTTACCTAAATGCAAAAAAGAAATGTCAGACACGACTCGAGCCTGGGAAAATTGGGTTTGAAAAATATGTAAAACATGGTTTGACCTACTGCCAGGCTCATGGACAAGGTCTTATTTTGAAAAAAGAAGAAATCGCGCAAAATTTTTGGAGGCATGACGACCCATCATTTTGGCAGAGTTTCGAGTAGTAACCGACAAACTAAATATGAGTGCCCTAGGTTTTGACGCCTATATGTGGGTACACATTTGTTGGGTTAATTGGAAGGTTTTCCCCCTTTGGCATGACTTCCACGACATACGTCTTGCTTTTGAGGACAATCAGTACGTGTGGACAAGCCATTTGATATACTCGAGTGTAAGTGAATTGCCTCATTATATACCTCGTGGGGACATTACGTGTGAGAGAGAATTCGATATACTTGACATACGTGAACGATTTCCTTGTGATATACCTCCCATCATGACTTCGATCAAGTAATATGATGCGGGGGGAACCATTCGATATACGTCAAAGGTACTTGGGCAATGGAAGGTGAGAGTCATATCGCATAGGCTATCTACAACATGCCGGACCAGCGCCTATCACGAAGTGACCCCCCAGTTACGGGACAAAATTTGGTCAATAGCCATGCTCTTGGTGATGTAGAGTGCACAATGCATGATTCTTGATTAGTATATTATAGAGAGAGTATTTTATTTTACATGATGAGCATTATACTAATCGTCACCCCCTGACCCCCTTTAGGATATAATTAACGAAATAGTTCACAAACCACACTTATTATTTATTTATTCATTTTGTAATACACATTAAAACAACTTCAAGGTTAAAATGCAGAATAATAAAAATTCAATCATTTTAAGGAGACATAATTTAAATGGACCTCACATACCATTTAACTTAATTACAACTAGTACAATGTATAAAACAAAACTAACAAGTCCCTAATACTATTTACTCAACCTCCTAGACCTAGCAGTGGCAGCTTCAGGACCTGAAAATGTAAACATATAAAACCATAAGTTTAAAAACTCAGTGCATGTACTACATCTTTATATAGTAAAAGTACTATTTTAACATCTCAACATATCAATATATATCCATCTCTGTGCCAATTTAGGCCATATAGATATTCGGAGTTAATAAACCCCACATCTCCTGCCCGTAGGTAATAATCATATCCATAGGTTTTAATAACCTAACATCTCCTGAATTGCATAGCAACTCAAAATATCTTGGCTTTTATAAAGCCATACCATCTCAACATCTCTTGACTTTTAATAAGCCCTAACATCTCAACATCTCATGACTTTTAATAAGCCATATCATCTCAATATATAATACATACACATCATATCCATAATCAACTCAGTAAGTACACACATATTGGGTTGTTAACTATGTATTCTCGTTTCCTTCTGTTGGAGCTGAATAGGGTTGATTTGACCTTACACCTATTAATCCAACTAAATCAATACTGAATCTCAATCATAAGTATTATCTTAATATATCTATGTAACTTTCAATGACTATACAACAACAATATAATTCTACTCAAATCACATTCCATGAAACATGTGTAACGACGAAACAATGGTATATATGTTGATAAGGTTATGAACATTCAACCATAGAAAATACCTTTTAAGGAATTTATAACTAAAATTAAGTAAACATAAAAGTATACTTCTCAATTTATATACACATGAAACATGTACTCAAAATACCCTTAGGAAAGAGAAGATAAAAACATTCTTTCATGTGGTATCCAGTATGGCCTCAAATTATTGTCCTCTATACTTAACCATCCCATATTCATAAATAGCACACAAACATGTGTCCAAGCTTATCAATATGAAAACATATCTGAATATACTTTTCGTTACAAGTGACGGTGTAATTTTTCAAGCTTCCTAGAGCAAGTTATGGCCATTTCTTTACAACACAAGAAATCTTCCCTACAAACTCCTCTATTGTTCCTTCAACTTCCAAGAATTTTCACAAATGGCCTATAAACACCACTTACCTCACATATGAATCAATACATATTATCACAAAGGGTGATGGAATTTTAATCCCTAATTCATGATTTATATACTTTGAAATAAGTATAATACAAGATTAAAATAATATTAATCACAAAATTATACCTTGGAAACACTTTATGGATTTTCTTGGAATTTTCCTAGCTTTTCCTGTAATCTTTCTTCCTTAAACTTCTACTTTCTCTTTCCTTAAGCTTAAATCTCTCCAAAACTGAACCTAGGGTTATATTTGCAAAAGAAATAAGTTAAAGGGGGAGGTTTAAGTCGGCCAAGGCTTCCTCCCATGCTAATCAATCAAATTAAAACATTTGGTTTACTAAAAGATAATTTACCACTTAAAGAAAATGGTCAGATTTGCCCCTTGTTCGTAAATTCGGCCTTACTTCTTACTCGGATATCCGTTTGATGCACCGTTTGTTGTGTTACCACCCTAACTCACATGTATACAACTATCTAGTTTTCACCTCAAGTCATTTGTAATGTTATAAGGGTCAAAACTAGTCTTAAACAGGAATATTTCTATCGAAAATAACAAAATTTTTTGTTCGTACATAACTCGACATTTCACGATTTATGAAAGTAGGATTAGACTAAACATAATCACTTAACATTAGATATAGTAATAACATATTATTCGTATCACATTAGATAAGCATGATTTAAATATAATTTATCATAATTATATCCGGGTTGTCACAACTTCCCCCCAAGAAAATTTCGTCCCCGAAATTTAATATAAAGGTCACTTACCAAACAAATGGGGATACTGTTTCTCCATGCTATCCTCCGTCTCCCAAGTTGCTTCTTTAATTCCATGGCTCATCCACATAACTTTAACTAAGGGAATAACTTTTTTCCTTAATATTTTCTCCTTACGATCAATAATTTTCCCCGATTCCTCGATGTACGACAAATCTTCTTTCAGTTTAATAGGTTGGGTTTTCAGCTGATGAGATGGATCCGCTAAATACTTACGAAGAATCGATACGTGAAACACATCATGTAAATGAGATAAATCTGGAGGTAATGCTAATCTATATGCCAGGTTCCCAAGTCTTTCCAACACCTCATATGGTCCAATGTATCTTGGACTTAGTTTCCCCTTTTTTCCAAATCTTATGACGCCCTTCCACGGTGAAATACGTAGAAATACAAAATCTCCCTTTTGAAATTCTAATGGGTAATTCCTTTTATCTGCATAAAAAATTTTCCTGCTTTGAGATATCTTTATTCGTTCCCGAATCATTTTGATCTTTTCAGTCGTCAAGATTTTCCTTTCACCTACTTCATCCCAACATAATGGCGTTCTACATCTCCTCCCATATAAAGCTTCATAAGGAGCCATGCCAATGATGGACTGATAACTATTATTATACGCGAATTCCATCAATGGAAAATGATCATCCCAACTACCTTTGAAGTCAAATACACAGGCTCGCAACATGTCTTCTAATATTTAAATCGTTCTTTCTGATTGCCCATCGGTTTGTGGATGAAATGCAATAATAAACTTCAAACTTGTGCCCATGGCATTCTATAACCGAGGCCAAAACTTAGAAGTGAATGTTGGATCTCTATCTGATACTATTGACACTCGTGCCCCATGCAAATGGATAATCTCATCAACGTACATACGTGCATACTTGTCAATAGTGTAGGTGGTCTTAACTGGAAGAAAATGAGCTAACTTCGTCAATCGGTCTACAATCACCCAAATAGAATCATGCCCCTTTAGTGACCGGGGTAATCCTGTAACAAAGCCCATCGTTATATACTCCCATTTCTATTTCAAAATAGTCAATGACTGCAATAATCCTGTCGACTTCTGATGCTCCACCTTCACTTGCTGGCGTACTAAACATTTAGCTACAAACTTTGCAATATCACATTTCATATTATTCCACCAGTAATACTCTTTCAAATCTCTATACATTTTGGTACCTCTAGAATTCATAGTGTAAATAGAACTATGTGACTCTTGTAATATATCCCTCTTTAAGAATGGATCATTCGGTATACAAATTATGTTTTTATAACACAACAATTCATCATTCTTAATTTCAAAGTCATTCTCTTTACTATACAGGATTTCCCGTTTCTTCTTCTCAAGGAATGGATCATTGACTTGGTTATTTCATATGCGTTCTGCCAGTAAATGTCACACTATAACGTGTGCAATTAATGCCCCTATTTCAGTTAAGTTCAACTCTACTCCCATCAGCCTTAGTTCCATAATATTGCCAACCTGTGCACATTGAATACGAGATAACCTCCCCAATGACTTCCAACTTAGAGCATCTGCAACAACATTGGACCTCCTGGGATGATGGTGAATGTTACAATCATAGTCTTTAATTAACTCCATCCAATGTCTTTGTCTCAAATTCATGTCTCTCTGTGTAAATAAATACTTCAAACTTTGATGGTCAGTGAAAATTTCACACATCTCTCCATATAAATGATATCTCCATAATTTCAAGGCAAAAATAATAGTCAAAAGTTCTAAATCGTGTGTAGGATAATTACGCTCACGCGTCTTTAACTGTCTAGATGCATAAGAAATTACCTTTCCATGTTGCATGAAAACACAACCCAGACCCTGATGTGAAGCGTCAGTATAAATCACAAAACCTTCTCCACTTGATGGAACAGTGAAAATTAGAGTTGATACTAACCTATTTTTTAACTTTTCAAAGTTGTGCTGACATTCATCACTCCACATAAATTTCACTTCCTTTCGGGTTAATTTAGTCAACGGTAAGGCTATAGATGAAAACCCCTTTATGAATCTTCTATAATATCCAGCCAATCCTAGGAAACTCCTTATCTCTGTTACATTTCGTGGTCTTTCCCATTGCACAATTGCCTCTACCTTCTTAGGGCCAACATAAATTCCATCTCCCAAAACAACATGCCCCCAAAAATACTACCTCATTCAATCAAAACTCACATTTGCTAAACTTAGCAAATAATTGACTATCTCGCAAAACTTGCAATACAACTCTTAGATGCTTCTTATGTTCCTCTTGGCTAGGTGAGTATATCAAAACATCATCGATAAAGACAATCACAAATGAATCTATGAAAGGATGAAATACCCGATTCATTAAATCCATAAACATTGCAGGAGCATTTGTTAACCCAAATGGCATTACCAAAAATTCATAATGACCATAGTGAGAACGAAAAGCTGTCTTAGAATGTCACAATCTCTCATCCTTAATTGATGATAATCCGATCTAAAATCAATTTTTTAAAACACTTTAGCACCCTGTAATTGATCAAACAAATCATCAATACGAAGAAATGGATATTTATTTCGAATGGTTACCTTTTTTAACTGCCGATAATCAATGCAAAGTTGCCTGGTGTCGTCTTTCTTTTTCACAAATAATACCGGAGCACCCCATGGTGATACACTGGGTCGAATAAAACCTCTGTCTAGCAAATCTTGCAGTTGAACATTTAACTCCTTTAGTTCCACAGGTGCCATTCTATATGGAGAAATAGAAACTGGAGCAATACCAGGCACTAAATCGATAGTAACTCTACCTCTCTGTTAGGTGGCAATACTGGTAACTCATCTGGGAACACATCTACGAAATCCTTAACTACTGGGATATCTTCTAATTTTTTCAATTCCCTGTTTGTATCCACAATATATGCTTAAAGCCCTTGACAACCCTTATTTAACAATTTCCTCTCCCGAAGGGCATAAATAAGACAGTTTGGAACCACATTTCTTGCCCCAATAAATTTGAATTCTTCCTCCCCTGACATATTAAATGTAACCTCCTTACGAAAATAGTCAATTGATGCATGGTAGGAAGATAACCACTCCTTACCCAAGATAATATCAAAATCTCGAATATCTAGTGGAATTAAATCAATGGTCAACTCCCTCTCCCCCACATACAAAACACATTTTTTATACACAAGCTCCACTAACATCACATCCCCCATAGGTGTAGAAATATATAAACCATAATATAGATAAGAACATGGTCTACCCAAATGCATGGTAAATGACAGTGATACAAATGAATGAGTAGAACCTGGATCAATAAGCACGTAAGCATGTTTGTTCATGACAGAAATGTACCTGTCACCACCTCTGGAGTAACCTGAGCATCGTGTAAAGTCATAGCAAATATACTTCCTGGAGCCCTGGATCAACTAGCCTGTCCTCTACCTCCTCCTCTTCCTATGCCTCCAGGTGATGAGCCTCGACTAGTAGTAGCTGATTGAATCCCTCCCAGTAGCATAGGATAATTCTTTTTAGTATGACCAATTTGATGACAGTGATAACACTCTACCCCCTTTAACTTTGGACAATCTGGACTGATATGGCCCTCAGCTTTGCAAAAATAGCATGTAACAGTCTTAGACTTCCCATTGTCATTCTCTTGTTGTCTATTTTATTGGCCCATCGATCTTGCACCCCTTAAACTGTTTGGTGTCCTATTCTGAACATAATTTCCAGTCCCTCTACCGCGCTGAAATCTTTGACTCCCCTATTTTGAGTATTCTATATTGCCTTCCTTTTGCTGATATGGATCAAATCTACTCCTCTTTACCCTTTGCTCCCTATTATTTATTGCATCATTAACATCTCCTTCAACCATCATAGCTTTGTTAACTAAAGAAGTATAATCTACCATTTTAAGTGCAGTGAGTCTAGACTTGATAACCAAATTTAACCCATCCTGAAATCTGGTGCATTTGTCCTCCTTATTTTGCAAGAAACGTAATGAAAATCGAGACAAAGATATAAATTTTGTTTCATACTCCCTGATCGACATATCCCCGTGAGTCAATGATAAAAATTCTCTCTCCTTTTTCTTTTGATACATACGAGGAAAATACTTTTCAAATAAGACTTTAATAAAGGAATCCCAAGTAATTACCTCACCTCCCCTCGGAGTAAGCAATAAATGTTTGGAAGACTCCCACCAATATTAGTTTCTCCCTTTAACATAAAACTAGCCAAAATTACCTTCTGCGCACCAGGTACATTCATCACCCCGAAGATAGTTTATGTGTCTCTGACCCAAGCCTCAACTTCTAAAGGATCTATCGAACCTGAGAATGCTCGGGGGTTCAATTTGATAAACTTCTCGTACAGAGTATTCTTCTCCTCTCCTTGTATTTCCCTTTCTCTTCTGGCCAAAGTTTGCTCCTGCAAGTTTTTGGCTTGTTGTTCTGCTATTTGCGTCATAAACATGTTTTGTTGTTCTTCCATTAAAGTCACGGCATGAGCCATTCTCTGCATATATGTAAGTTATTGAGGTTCCCCCTCTACATTATTTGGATTTTGTTGATTTACTCTATCTGAAGACTCCTCATCCACCCTCTCATGAACATTTGCTCCTTCCATATCTTACTATCTGTCATAAAACACAATTACAGAAACAAGAGTACATCATTTATATCTAACATAATGGTTAGTATTTCTCACTAGTTAATATAAATGACCCACACCACACTATTTCTGCCACCGCCACATCTAGATTATCTAACCCCAGAATATAAAAACCTAAAGCTCTGATACTAAGTTGTCACCCCCTGACCCCCTTTAGGATATAATTAACTAAATGGTTCACAAACCACACTTATTATTTATTTATTCATTCATTTTGTAATACACATTAAAACAACTTCAAGGTTAAAATGCGGAATATTAAAAATCCAATCATTTTACGGAGACATAATTTAAAGAGAACTCACATACCATTTAACTTAATTACAACTAGTAAAATGTACAAAACAAAACTAACAAGACCCTACTACTATTTACTCAACCTCCTAGACCTGGCAGTGGCAGCTTCAGGACCTGAAAATGTAAACATATAAAATCACGAGTTTAAAAACTCAGTGAATGTACTACATCTATATATAATAAAAGTACTATTTTAACATCTCAACATATCAATATATATCCATCTCTATGCCAATTTAGGCCATATACATATCCAGAGTTAATAAACTCCACATCTCCTGCCCGTAGGCAATAATCATATCCATATGTTTTAATAACCTAACATCTCCTGAATTGCATAGAACCTCAACATATCTTGACTTTTATAAAGCCATAACATCTCAACATCTCTTGAGTTTAAATAAGCCCTAACATCTCAACATCTCATGACTTTTAATAAGCCATATCATCTCAATATATAATACATACACATCATATCCATAATCAACTCAGTAAGTACACTCACATTGGGTTGTTAACTATGTATTCCCGTTTCCTTCTGGTGGAGCTGAACTGGGTTGATTTGACCTTACACCTGTTAATCCAACTAAATCAATACTGAATCTCAATCATAATTATTATCTTAATATATCTATGTAACTTTCAATGACTATACAACAACAATATAATTCTACTCAAATCACATTCCATGAAACATGTGTAACGACGAAACAATGTCATATATGTTGATAAGGTTATGAACATTCAACCATAGAAAATACCTTTTAAGGAATTTATAAATAAAATTAAATAAACATAAAAGTATACTTCTTTATGTATATACACATGAAACATGTACTCAAAATACCCCTGGAAAAGAGAAGATAAAAACATTCTTTCATGTTGTATCCAGTATGGCCTCAAATTATTGTCCTCTATACTTAACCATACCATATTCATAAATAGTACATATACAGGTGTCCAAGATTATCAATATGAAAACATATCTGAATATACTTTCCGTTACAAGTGACGGTGTAATTTTTCAAGCTTCCTAGAGCAAGTTATGGCCATTTCTTTACAACACAAGAAATCTTCCCTACAAACTCCTCTATTGTTCCTTCAACTTCCAAGAATTTTCATAATTTTTCTCCACCATTAATTACCATGATTTTCAACGTATTTTTAGTACACCTACTTAATAGTGCATAATTAAATTTTCATAATTTTTTGACTTCATTTGCTATGTCAAAAGATTGACCAAACTCAGGGTATGCCGAAATGAAATAAACAAACAACAAATATATACCAACTTGCAACCATCACTAAGGCCTAACCATAATGATTTTAATTCTAATTTTAGTATATTATATGAATATTTGAGTCTACTTTCATATCCAATTAGAATTTCTGAATTCTAGTTAGCACACAAAATTATATGCAAGTTTGAATACAAGGGGTTTCAATACAAACCAATATGTCCTATAAACACCACTTACCTCACATATGAATCAATACATATTATCACGAAGGGTGATGGAATTTTAATCCGTAATTCAAGATTTATATACTTTGAATAAGTATAATAAAGGATTAAAACAATATTAATCACAAAATTATACCTTGGAAACACTTCAAGGATTTTCTTGAAATTTTCCTAGCTTTTCTTGTAATTTTTCTTCCTTAAACTTCTACTTTCTCTTTCCTTAAGCTTAAATCTCTCCAAAACTGAACCTAGGGTTATATTTGCTGAAGAAATAAGTTAAAGGTGGAGGTTTAAGTCGGCCAAGGTTGCCTCCCATGCCAACCAATCAAATTAAAACATTTGGTTTACTAAAAGACAATTTACCACTTAAAGGAAATGGAGAGATTTGCCCCTTGTTTGTAAATTCATCCTAACTTCTTACTCGGACATCCGTTTGATGAACCGTTTGTTGTGTTACCACCCTAACTCACATGTCTACAAATATCTAGCTTTCACCTCAAGTCATTTGTAATGTTATAAGGGTTAAAACTAGTCTTAAACAGGAACATTTCTATCGAAATAACAAAATTTTGTGTTCGTACATAACTCGACATTTCACGATTTATAAAAGTAGGATTAGACTAAACATAATCAATTAACATTAGATGTACTAATAACACATTATTCACATCACATTAGATAAGCATGATTTAAATATAATTTATCATAATTATAGCGGGGTTGTCACACTAATGGGGAGAGTGTACAAGTATCAAAAGTAAATCTAACATGGAGCATGAAGATTATACTAAGCATGGATATGTGAGAGTGTGTGATGGGTGAATATTTACATGTGAGTGTGTGCTAGTGACAACTAAGCATGAATGTTCTAAGTGGCATGTGATACGTGCAAGTGATCATGGATATGTGTTGTAAGGGGAGGTGTGTGCCAGTGACACCTAAGCATGGATATTCTACGTGGTGTGTGCAACATGTGGATATAAGTGATCTTATGTGCAAGTAGTGTGAAGTGTACATGAAGAGTATTTTACAAGTGTGTGAGAGAGGAGTGATAAAAGCATGCGATAAATATATGAAATAGAGGAGAAAATGGAATATACATATAGGTGCATATGCACACAAGTAGAAAACAATAACACCCATGCAAATAGAGCCCTCTTATGAAAAAATTTCCCCAGCGGAGTCGCCACTGTGGCCATCCCAATCTCTCACTTTCCATGGGTGGGTAAAAAGGGGGTATGAATGGTCTCGTGCCACCTTCCTCTAGGAGCGCTTCGACCGTTGCCGATGTGTGATGATGTAAAAAGATGGAGTCGCGAGCCTATTTTGCACAAAATAGGCAAAAGAACATAGCATCAAAGAGAAACTGATACTTACAAAACCAATAGTTCGAAGGTTTGGGGTCTGAATTACGGAATGAAAAGATGTTAGGCACCCATCCCGCCCTTTCGGTCTCTCATGGGCTTGCGTTACTATTTTCCTTGATTTCTCCGTGAAGTGTGTGTGCGTGTATATATACATGGAGATCGGAATCACCCAAATCATATCATGGGAAAGATAGAGTGAGGTCATCCATAAGAATGTTCCGAAATAATATCTAGAAATTACGATGTATGCGTTTATTGAGATATTGATGATTATGATGAAATGATAATATATGCGGGATAAAACGCCAATAAGGATAACAAATATAATATATATTAAAATGATGTATAGATGAAATTGAGACAAATGCGAAAATGGAAAATTGGACTCGAGTCTCGGATTTTAACTCAAAACCCCTACGTAGCCTATAAAGGCATCAAAGTCCACGTAGTTCGTATGCGGTATATGGGTGAGGTTTATCCCATAGATTCTAACGAGAATTTATTATACGTGAGTGTGTGTAGAAAATGTATTTCAGTTTTTAGAAAATATAATTGATAATCCCGTAGGAATTTATAGGTGTAACCCTCTTTTTGTTTTTTTAATAGAAAATAAGGTATGTGCAACATAATAATAAAGTATGAGATATTATGAACTAAAGTAGAAGCTAAATTAAAAATTTGTGTCACTAACGCAAAAGTAAAGAAATTTAAAGAGAGAGAAGGGAATTTGGACCTTCTTTGGAGATTTTGAGGGTTGATGTTGATCCTTGGTGAGCTTCTTTGAAAGTTGAGATGAATGTTGGATGAGAGATAATATATTTGCACAATTGGGTATGAATGTAATGGGAATTAAGGATGGAATGAAATTCTTCTCAAGGACACTTCGCTAATTACAAGAGAATGTTGCTAAAACCACGAATTTTGATCGATCTGAGGTCTGTCTTGAGAATGAGGTCATGCCCTATATTTATAGGGTAAGGGGGTGCCGATCGTCATAGTCCTAGCCCTGCCAATCAACATGTGACCCTAGGTACACTGCCGATAGGCAAGGAAATGGACTAACCAATTGACAGTCTTGTGTAGATTATTTCAGAAAAATGGTCATGGAACACAGTCCATTGATCAAAATCGAGCATGGGGCATACCGTTAGAAAGGTAATTCAGAGACCTTTAAGAGTCCTTTAAGTCAAATAGGGCTCGAAAGCGCTCGTCGGTCCTTTAGATGGGAGATCGTCAAACGAAAATGTTTTGTTCATCTGAGCGCTAAGTCAGAATTGCATACGGGGAGGACCGTTGGAAATATTATGCGAGGCATTTCGACATTCCAAAGAGCTTTGCTTGGTTAAGAGAGTTGACTTTGGTAAAACGGGTCCCGAAAGCGCCCGATGACCATTCTGAGTAAAACGAATTGTTCGTCCATACCGTAAGTCATAATCAAGCATGGGATGGACCTTTGGAAAGTGTTTTTAGTTCCATTCAAAGATTCATTCAGTCTCATTCGAGCTGAAGAATTGACCTTGGTCAAATAGAGCCCGGGAGTGCCCAGGAACCTTCGAATCAATTTTTTGGGGAAAACAGATCGTTCGTCCGAATGGTTATGTCATTTTGTGCACGGGAAAACCGTTAAAAATGTATTTTAGTGCCCTTAGAAGATTTAAGGAGCTTTTGCTCTGACGATGAGGCTGATTGGGGTCAAAATGGGGGCCGAGAGCGTCCGATGGCCTCCAAAACGATTTTTGGTATTAAAATGGTCCATTCGTCCTCACCGTAAGTCAGAATCATGCATGGGGCGGATCTTTGGAAAGGGTGTTCAGTGCTCTTTGAATATTAAAAAAGATTTCGCTCTGATGATAGAGTTAAATGATGTCAAACAGGTCCCGAGAGCGCCCAATGGTCTTTAGATCGGTACTCGAAGTATGACCTAGGGTTTATAGAAAAATAAGGAGGTACTAGGGACCTAAGAAGAAACTTAGGGGGTCCTTGAATGTGGTGTCTACAACTACTACCTACCTCACCTGGGAATCATAAGTACCTTCTAGTTGGTACGGACTACTTTACCAAATGGGTAGAGGAAGAACCACTGGCGAACATCCGAGATTCTGATATGATAAGATTCATCTAGAAGAACATCATAACACATTTTGGCGCACCAAGAACTATCATCACTGATAACGATATGCAGTTTGAAAGTTGCATTTTCAAGGTTTTTGCAATGGACTTGGTATCAAACACCACTTTAGTTACGTGGCATTTACCCCAAGCAATGGAAAGGAAGAGACTTTTAACAAAACCATGCTCGATGGACTGAGAAAATGACTGGAAAGAGGTAAGGGGGACTGGGTAGATGAACTCCTTTATGTTCTTTGGGATTACTGTAAAACTCCTAGGAAACCTATGGGGGAAACACCTTTTGTACTCGCCTGTGACATGGAAGTTGTTATCCCTTTGGAAGCACGTCTCCTAACTATAAGAACCACCTTAGTCGACTAAGGTCTCAAAAATGATGCACTACTCACTGAACTTTACCTAGAAGATGAGCAAAGAGAGCTTGCCTTAATTAAGTTATCTTCCTACCAACAACAACTGGCCAAGAAATACAACAAGGGGGTCAACTCGATGAAATTTTTCATAGGTGACTACGTCCTGAGGAAAGTACTTGGCAGTGCCTTACATCCATCAGACGGTAAATTGTGACCAAACTAGGAAGGACCCTTCAGAGTAATCAGGGAGGATCATTTGGAAATGGTAGAGGATAGGGAGATACCAAGAGCATGGATGCACCCAATCTCAATAAGTTTTACTTCTAGACCTTCTTTATCTTCTATTAGCGCATTTAGTTTTAAAAAAAATTCATTTTCTAACTTTTGTTGCTCATCAGATAATATTTAATGAATAAAAGTCGGTTGTCCCCTCCATTCTTGCATTTTGCATTGGCTGCTTAACTTCTCTTGACTACAACTCATTAATATGAACCTTTTTCCAAATGATAGCTCCCTCATAAGTTATTCAACTTATTTTCAAAACCTCACATGTCAATAAGGGTCTATAGTAGTTGGACAAGTCAATATAAGCACTTTAAATTACTACATCCCTTAGGTCTTTGTTATGAACACGAGAGGCCTCATGGGTTGCCCTAATAACAACAAAAGCCCTACAGGGTATCCTTAGGCAAAAAAGCCAACTTAGGTTGGTCGCTAACTTCGTTGGTTGCAAAGAGCTTGCTCGGGTGGATATCCCAACTCCTAGGAACATCTCTTGACATCATCCTACTTAGTGTGACGACACAACCTAAAAGGTAAAGTGGATGAAATGACATTGCTAAGGCATGTGGGACTGGGGTAATGTTCAAACACCAAACAAGATGATTTAAAATTAGTTGGTTAACTATTAAGCACAGAATAACGAAACTTAAGAAATAGAGGACCCAAAGTGGTTAGTCAATATTATTTCCTCAGTAATTACATAAAACAATAACATAGGTTTAGTTAGCTTGAGCTCGAAACATTCAATATTGGTAGAATAACATCTTTACATACATCGTAAGTACATCTTCATCAAAATCAAAAACTAAAAATGGTAAGTTATGATGGCCCAGGATGGCGAGCAACGTAGTCTACAACACGCACCCTTCGACCATCATCTCATCTCTTCTCCATGATCTTTTGAGTAATGTTCCATGAGCCAAACAAGAATGGCATGTATTGGGACCCATTTGTCGGTCCTCAAAAATGAGTTATGAGGATAAACTGAGCACTCAATCTGGTACTTATACCATAAATTATATTCCTTAGGTTCTCTCACCTCCCTAAGAGAACTAAGCCATCCCTAGGCAAAAGCAATGTCTTCTGCTTCCTTCAGTTTTGTTGGGGAATTAGTCCAGCCTTAATCATAACCATCTGCCCAAGATTGATGAGGTCCCATCCTAAACAGATGCCTCAGATGTGTCACATCTCTTTGAAGACCAGCAGCAGGTAAATAAGCTCACTGAACGCCCCCCCTTCATCTAAAAAAATTTCCTTTGTAGAGCTTGGTCTCCAACTTGAGCTATTCCAACTAATAATGAAGAAGATTCTCACAAAACTAGAGAAGACCCTGATGGAATGTTCTTTCTTAACCGAGCAACCTCTTTCTTCAGTCCTTCATTCTCTTTCTGAAGAAATTCCCCCACTTGATTGACTTATGGCATCCAGGATCTTGGATTTGAGAGCATCCACCTCCACCTGAACTAAAGCTCCAATCTCTTCTATTTCTTCAACTCTATCTTCTAATTTGGCGACCAACTCCAACTAATCTTTCAACTACTGGTTATTTGTCTTCAAATTTTTGCAGATTTTTATAAAAACTCTGTGAGCCTGGACACTGATGCTCGATCCGAAGATCTGCCTTAATCGAGAATTGGGGGGAATATACTCATCTAAGTCAATGGGATACAATCAACAGAACAAATAATAGATTTAACAATAATTAGTAGTAAGACAAGACTAGCATGGAGAGGAAAGTATGCTTTTCATTAAATAAGGAAAATGCCAAATACAAGTTTGAAAAAGTTACAAAAATAACACCAATAGAAAAAAGGAAAAAAACTAAAAAACTTTAAGAAGACTACACCTGATTCAAAGTTGTTGGCCCCTTTCCCTTGTCAGCAGTTGGGGTAGATGGTTCGCCAGCAACCACAATCTCACCAAGTCCACTTGCCAATGGATTCACAGGAGGATCTCCGATAGTTGGATCAATGGGCTCCATCTCAGATTGAACAGTAGCTTGGTCGGCCTGAGGCTCCTCCACATCCATAGAGTTGGAACCTGATATGTGCTGGGTGAACAAGTAGGAATCAGTACGAACTACAGTGGAGACCAGGGCTTGATCCCTGCCTTTCTCGAAACCTACTCACAAAACATAAGCTATTTACCATTCAGTAGCATCATAGGCTGCCTCCTAGCCTTCATTCTACCCACCTTTCTGAATGGTTACAACCTCTCCTTCTAAGTTCGTAACCTTGGCTGATAACTCCTTATTGGACTCAACACTTTCAACATCTTGGCAACCACTATACTATAGGTGATTAGGCATAACTTCTTCATATTTATCCCCTTCATTTCGGTTATTTTATGGTCTCATACAGTGTAAATAGACTGAATTGATCTCATATTCATGATACTAATCCTTTTTAGCGAGTATTTCTTATTTTGTGTATTCCCTGTGTGTTTTACAGCTATTTCATGCAAGTGAATGCGGGAGAGAAACCGAAACAATGAAAGAAACAAAGGAAATGAAGTTGAAGGGAATTTTCATAATTTTTCAACCTTAGTTCGGAAGTGAGGTCAACTATAAAGTTAAAGAGCTTGAATTCACGAAAACACTAGAAAAAATGGCACCTCAATCTGAGCTAGGGTGAAGAAGTTACGATCGTTTAAAGTTGAGAAAGAAATATAGAAAAAAGATAAAAAGCAAGCCAAGGCAACAAGAATTTTTGAACCCCGAACCGGTTCGCTATTAGTCACACCCAAGAACTGTGACAGAACGTTAGTCATGCCAAAAATTTACGATAAATTTATCTGAAGCGGTATTTTTATTTTGGCCTTATCTTTTAGCCAAAAGAGTTTTAAAGTTTAGGGACTCTTCTAAACGACTTTTAACCTATATATTTAGTCATAAGGTCTTTGAAAGAGACTTCATTCATGTAAAAGCTCCTAATCAAGAAAGAATATTTAGGAGAATAAATTACAAGTTTTGCACCTTCAATTCAGAAGCTTTTTTGGTTATTCTTCAAGCTTTGATATTTTCTTGCATGTTGATGTTCTTCAATCTTGGTAACCTTAATTTCTAGAATTTTTTATTATTGTTTCATTATGTTTGCATGCTTGTTGATAGATTCTTACTTAGATATTTATGACATCATGGATGACTAGATAATTAGAGGGTTGGGGTACATGAACCCAACCTAGGTATTATGGATAGATATAAGGTTGCCTACAGATCGCTTAACTCCTTCGCCAACTGTTTTCTGAGAGCGTCCAGGGCCTTCTTCTTATTTTGCTCGAATGAGGCCTTAGCATCAACAAAAGTTTTTTCAAAATTCTTTAAGGCCTTCTCCAACTCATCATTTCTCCTCGACTGGTTGGCCCGACCACGCAGCAATATGGTAAAGTCAAAAATAAATTGTAAAATGAAGAGAAATGTAAGACAACTTACAGGAATATGAGAGAATAATTAGAGAAACATAGAGAAAAAGAGACATACCAATGCAAGCCCTTGCACAGACTTATGGGCTAATTGTTCGGACCCCATCTTTATTGACTACTCGTGGTTAGTAGCGAGCATGGCCCTCTCTAACAAAACGGGGGTGAGCTGGGGGGTGTTAGCAACACTTTTTCCCCTGGCAACAATGATGAAAGAAGGCATAGCGGGGAACTTTAGGGCTCGTGCCCTATCTTTTCTTCTTCTCTTTTTCTTTCATTTTCTCTCTTCCACTTTATATCTTCTTTTCTCTCTTCTTCTTTATTTCTTCTTCTTCTCTCTTTTTCTTCTTCACCTCGCCATCCTTGGCTCCTGACTTGGAACCACCAGCCATAGGGGAGTCCCCATCCTTTCTTTTTAGGGACTTCATCCGATCAGACAACAGATCGTCATCATCACCAGGGAGAATCAAACACCTTCTTTTTGGGGGTGCCATTTCTTCTTCTTCCTTTTCTACTTATTTTTCTTCACTGGTTTCTTACTCATTGTCTCCCTCTGAGTCATCATCCTCACTTTCTTCTTCCTCTCTTTCCTCTTCCTTGATTTCTTCTTCTAGATGAATTGGCTGAGAAGGACCACCAACTTCTTCTTCTAGAACCTCCAAATCAGGGATGGAATCAACTGGCCTAGTAGTGAAACTGGAGGTAGTGTTCTTATACTCAAGTAGATAAGTAGTTGACCGTAGATGCTCGCCATCAGCAAGAGTATCCCTAGCCCTCCAAGCTTTTAGAAGATCAGTAACTTTAAGCTAACGAAGAACAGGATCTTGATTCTTTTCCATAGCTTAAAAAATAACCAGAAGAAATATAAGAACACGAAGAGGAACAAGTGAGCAAGGAAGGAAAAAGAAAGACAGTGTTACCAACCTATGTACTCCTCCCCAAAGGTAGGGATCTGAGGTCCCTTGTACCTTATTCCCTCTAATTGGGAAGGATACTGCCAATTCCTAGAAATAAAGCCTTCACTCTAGTAATCTTTATGAGAATCAGGAAAATTTACAACTAATTCCTTGTCAGCACTCCTAGCCTTAAAGTATAGAAGTCCACCTTTTGTGCACGAAAATACATAGCAATAACAAATTTCCGCAAGCCCTAAGTGGATCTCGTACAATTTGTTTATCATATATACTCCATTCACAATTTTCCAAACATTTAGAGTGCACTAAGAGGGGATAATGTCACACTATTTGAAGAAATGCAAAAACAGGAGATTTAGGGGAAATGTCAACCCTCCCTGAGAAACCAACAAAGTATAGATCTAGTAACCATCATCTATGGTACAAACGTTATGAGGAATTTGGGTATATTCAATATCCACCCAGTCAAGAATATTTTAATACTTTTAAACTCAGAAAGGGAATTATTATCAAGAGTCGCAATTATCAGAAAAACACTATCAACACTACAAGAAAGTTCATAAAAGAGAAGAACCAGAGAAGAATTAGAACTGAAACTTAAAAGTATTGATGAAGCCTTGAAAAAATCACTGAAGAAATAAAGCTCTGATTTTAGAGCAGAAAAACAAGGGAAGAAGCTTAGGGACAAAGTTCGCACAAAAACACAACCAATAATAGTGAACTGACAGTTAAGTTGCAAAGTTTCAAATATCACAAATGATGAGTCGCGCCTCCCTAGAAAGATCTTGACACTTCATTTCCTCTTAAAGACAAGCGTACCACTAGCAATCATCATCAATTACAAATATGTCATGCCAGTTTTTTATAAATATCACTCCCAGGCTTGGGCCTATGTTAAAATATCTTAGCCCAACTCATCAGCCCAAAGATTTATGGGAAATTGTAGGACCCATTGATTTAGCCTATAATGATAGCCGACTGCATAAAGATGACCAACCCAATGTTCCTAGCAGGCTGCCCATCCCAATGCACCTAGAAGGATACGCGACCCAAATCATAAACTTATTTTACTCATGTGTATTCTACATGCACTAGAAGACTCATGGATATATTCTAATTAGTTCCCAACAATCTCGCAAGAGATATTCAAGGATACTAAGAGTTATCAACATGTTAATTGCGTTCCTTATATAACTCGAACTCTATAATTCATCTATAAATTGTAAACCCTGGCCCGAGGCATAGGGGCATGTAACCGAAGATTTTGAGAGACACTTAATATAAACAGTAACCTTCCCGTGAATGTGGGCAAGTTATCGAACCACGTACATCGTTATTTTGTGTGTGACTTTTTTTTTTCTACATCTTGTGATTATTTTTGTGGAGTTATCATTGTGATATTTTCTATACTCACACCTTCATATAAAAATAGATTTTTGGGTAATCTTGACTTAACCCCCAAATTTTAATGTCTCATTTGACTTACCCCTCGTTTTCATAATCCTTTGACTTCTCTCAACATAGGGGGTTAAGTCTAATTTGAGATTATGAACACGGAGAAAAGTCATATAAATCCTTAGATGTACCCCTATTTTTATGTAATACTAGCATACAACCCACGCGATGTGTGTAGTTTTAAGTATTGTGAATGAGTAAGCAGATGCATAATTATTTTTAATTTATCACAAAACTGTGACACGGTCTACTATTGGTGAAAACACATAAATTTATACTTCCATTCATGCACTTACACGATTGAATACTAGCATAATAAACTGGACATAAGATGCATATAGCAAATTATTCATTACGAAATACCAAGTTCCAAAGCAAATGTAAGATTAAGAAAAAGAGCGACATTCAATTAAAAGTTTATTAAGTTGGCGTAAGTGAACCAAAATTCAAAATATAACAGAAGATCAAACTGCTGTGCTCATAAGCTATATATGCTTTTAAATTTATATGAGTCTTTTGCTGGAAAAACTATTAGTCCCCGTACTTCTATTTGTTCCTACATTGAGACTAACAACCATATGTTGATGTTGTGTTAGAATAGCAAACAAAGGTTGAATCAAAAGTAATGTGTCATTAATATTCATTTGCATATATAAAGTCATCAACACTAAGTTGTTATTTTCAATTCATTATGTTGGAATAGATGAAACTAAAGCCAAAAATTTTAAAAGACATAAATTCCAATAAGGATGTGTGGCTTCCCTAATATGTAATGTTTGTTACTATTGAAACACATATAGAGTAAAATAAAACCCAACTACTATCATTCGTGTATGTGTGTATATATTTGATTATGTTGACATTGAAGTCCAAAAATGCAGAAGTTGAAGGAAAAATAATAACAACAAATACTCATTTAATTAACTTCTTTAGAATCAAATATGTTTGACACATTGACCAATCTTGTGCCATATCAGATGCTATGTATTAATTATTGAAAAAATGTTTTTACTTTTACATATCTGAAATTAGTAATTTCTTTTACATATCCTAGTTTATCTACAATGAATAACCAGTCCATAAAAACCATCAAATATAAGTCACTATATTTTTCAAAAATTAGAAATTAAGAGCGTAGAACAAAGTACAAAACAAACTAAAAATTGCTAAAAAGTAAACAACATGCAAACCTATAAATAAATTTCATAGAAGAAAATAAATGGAACATGTATACGTGGAAGTAAGCTTCGTCGGTGATCGTAGATCGAATTTGAAACAAATATTTGGGGAGAAAGCACAAGTTGAGATGGGAATGAGGGTGTGTAAAACCCTAACATGAAATCTCTATAAATACATTCGGTCCTCTTCAGTTGGATGGAAATTAATGGTTTGTAAATGGACGATTTTGAACTTTACAAATTCCATTGAAGAAGAGGGATGGGTAAGAGAAATTGGGTGATAAGTTTTGCTCAGTTTAAAGAGAAAGAGGCAAATTGCAAGATGGGTTTTTCTATGTTTGGAAGAGAAAAAGGCAATTCATTTTGGTGAGAGAAATAAATAAATTAATGGGTAAATTCTGCATGGAGAGCTTAAACTGTGAGAAGACTTAATTGTACTCTCTTAAGGTGTGTTACTTGAATAAAGAGGAAATCTGTCAAGGAAAACAAATAGGCACATAAGATAGAGGGAAGTGGAAAGGATAGATAACCTTAGTTACCATTGCTCACGTGGCTCTCTGCAAATGTGACAAATGTTGTCACCGTGTTTCGCTGTCAATTTTAGTTATATACTATAATTTTGTGATAACTCCCAAGTATAGAGAGTGTATTAAAAATATTAACGAAGTGGAGGTTAAGTCATATATCACATTACAAAGTGAGGGTTAAGTAAAAAAAATATAATTTTTTTTTAAAAAAATATTACTTAGCGTAGTATAAAATTTAAGATAAATTACACTATATTCTCAGAAACTATAGTGATTTTGCATAGCAGATAACCGTAATCTATTTTGTTCGAACAAAAAACCCTTGAATTTTAAAGTGTGGGAATTAGTGTCCAAAAGAAACAAACCCCAAATATGGGCAAAATCACTGAATATATGTTCCCTCTCTCTATGGTCCCTACGCAAACAACACCAAATCATCTCTCTTTCTTATACCACCTAACCACAACCATCAATTACTCTGCTTTTGTATTTTCACTCCTTCCCACCAAAATCAAAGTTTCCCCAATTTCTCCTTACACCCTATTAATTCTGCCATTTTAAATATGGAAAATGCTATGTGTCCCAAGCAACTCCCCCAAATCATCCCCCAAATAGCTTTAAGTGTTATACCTTATGGTATGGATCCCGCCAGGGCACAACTCATCAATCCTATTTGGGGGAGATTTGGGGGAGTTGTTTGGTACCCATAGCACCACTCTTTAAATATACCTCACTCACACTCTAATCAAGTTCGAGGTATTTATAATATTTTTGCATCCTATTAATTGCGTATGTATCAGTTATTTTTTAATTTATTTCTTGATATTAGTGTTTGATAAAATGCCACTATTAAACACTTTCTTTCATCCGTCTTCTCTATTTATACAACTGAAATCACAATTCTTCTAACAAATTAAATTATTTTCACTCTCATGGCTCTGCTTTATTGATATGCCACAAAATGGATTGCTTATTCTGCATACAAGCGACTTCGTAAATTATTGAATCTTTTAAGGGGAAACATTGGTTATTAGGGTTTGACAAAAAAATATGGTTTATATTGGGGAAGAAGACGAAGTGAGATGAGATACCCTTGAAAAAAAAGGGTATTTTGGTCAAAAAATATTTTGGGGGTTAAGTCGAATTAGTAAATTAGATTATTTTAATAGATCACTAACGGTGTCAAAAATTTAGGGGCTTTGTAAAATAGTTTTTTTGGCTTTAGTCCCATCTACAAAGATTTGTTATGCACCACTTTCATGTGTATTTAAAATTATAAAAAGTCCCATAACCATCCAAAACCGCCTATAACTTCTCTATAACAAACCATTTTCCCTTTTATAAAGAATGACACGCGTTACATATTTGTTATAATAGGACCAATAATTAAAAAAAAAATACGGGAGTGACCACAAGTAAATCTTTAAAAATGGGAGTAAATACTTAAGATCCCTACGTAAAATAGGTTAAGAAAGTATTAAGAGGTGAGGGTTAAGTAAAAAAAACCTGTAATGTATTATTATTTTTATTTCAATTTCATTAATATACAATTTTGACTTTTTATTACATTTAATTAATGGTATCGGTTTACCGCATATTTGACAAATTGAGAGATGAGGACTACTATCAACAATTTAGGTGGTTGTGAGGTTAAACTTAATTTGGCATAAAGCTAGCTTTCACTTTAGGTGTTTGTGAGGTTGAACTAAATCTAACGCTGCTTTGAAAAATATAATTTGGATTTCAGAAAATGTTTTTTGAGTTTTTGAAAAATAGTTTTATGAAAATATGTAGCATGGAGGAATAGCAAATGATTAAAACATTCTCAACTGTTTCATTGTGCTTTGATGAACCCGGTGAGGTTTGGTTAAATAATTGATATTTGAGGTATGTTTAGTATTTGTTATGGTTTTGTAGCAAGCATATACGTATAGAATAATAACAATTGCAAACATATAGCATTGATACATTTTTAGTTTCATAGTTTGCCATCAGTTCTTTAAGTGGTTTAATTTTTTGGAAGCTTTTATGTTAACTTATATTTTTTTCTTTATATTTTAATTGCATAAATGATTATTCATATATTTTGTCTTGATTGCTCACCTTTTCTGAGAGAGGTATTGCAAACTATATGGTATAAACTGTATGGATTGTGAAATGTTGATGTTATTTTTGGGTATTTGATTTTTGATAATGAGAAAGATAGTTAACAATCCTTTTATTTATTTGTTTTTGTAGCAGAAGATTGGTCTTCACAATTGGGCGGTATACTAGTTTATGTATTTGCCCGTTACATTATTCGAAGTAGATATTTAGGGACAACTGGGTAGCCTATAAATAAAGGTGTATTTACCCATGAAGGTTAGGGAAAGGAGAAACAAATTTAGTTAAAAAAACCTGCATTTGGTATTCTGGGGATATAGAAAATAAGGTAAACAAGGATGCGTAGCTGCTCACTGTGTGACAAATTTGTTGTATCAATCTCACCCAACTATTTGTAGGAGGAGCTGAAAACATTACCCCAAGTTTGAAGTAATAGCCGATTTCCAAATTCAAGGCCTATCTCCTTTGTTATTTTAAATTGTACCTCACCGGTGGTGAAAACATTCCCCGCAATGGATTCACATATGAAACTAGACTTGTTCCCTAAGGAGATTCATCAAATGCATGCAATAACAATGTTTACGTGTGTGACCCAGCAAACCTTTCTTCTTCTTGTAACGTTCAACATCAAATCCATCCTTTTCTTGCGTAAAAAATGAATGCTAAGATGGTCGTCGTCGATAATAAGGTATACATAATTCGTTATCTTACTTTTTTATCTAAGAGCTCTTGAAGTTTCACCCCTTTATTCGAGTGTTATGACCCAAATAAAAATTTATCATGTATGTATTGTTCTTCATGTATGTATTGTTCTTCCTTTCTTTCTTTCTCCCCGCCCTTATAGAGACCCATATAACGGGGTTACTAACTGACTGCTGAGTTGAAAATGAGGTTGAAATGAAAAGAAAACCCTCATTTCTATATATATACAAATGCATTGAGCAAAATGTAGACATATAAACTATTTGATTCATTTTGAGTATTTTGTATTTCAAGTGTGAAGATTCTAAAAAGCGTGGTGTCGAGATCATTGACATTGACAAAAGCTTCAAGAAGCAGTGCTTGATTTCATAGGTACTATATTTCTCATGCCTAATATGTACGTAATTACTCTCACTTATTCAATTAATTATTGTGTGAAGCATTATCAAAGGCGGTTTGTTCATGTTGTTATATGTCAAGTCCTTCCAATCCCATGAGATGAATGTAACCAGATATTATTTTTATTTCTTAAAAATTAGCAATATAATAAGAATGATTGTAATTTAATACTCGAGGATGCTTGTTCGGGTTATTCTTGTAGTCAGATTATTAATTATGTAATGTAATTCTCCATTTTCCAAACTAATTTGCTACCTAATCCACCCTGCGTATTTATGGCTTTGCCTATCCAGAAAGTGTATGGATTTGTAAATTAACTAGGGTCATCATCCCTAAGAGAAACTCCATATAACATTATTTTCGAAATAATGGGGCGCTCCACAAGAAGTATAGGTGACTAGACACAAAGAGAGGAATGAAGAACATGTTGATTCATCATTAGCAAGCTAAAAGAGTTGCATATGTAAAATATTTGGAACATATCCCCTTTTATGGCTCTATTGGGCATAAATATGTTCATTACCCAATCCTCATTTCCTTTTTGAAATTCAAAAAAGTTGGTACTTGTTTTTGTAATTTTCATTTTTTACTATTAAAAAGTTTAAGTTATATGGTAATTCAATCTCAATTATTTTACAACATTTAGTTTGGTCCTTTATTTTTTCCATTTCTTGGGCTTGCAAAGCGTCACAAAAAATTATCCCGGAGTGTCATAAATACTTATAAACGTTGAAAAGTATTGTCACAAAACATTATAAAAGTGTATTTACGACACCTTGTGTCCAAGTCTAAGAAGTGAAAATTATGGGGGTCAATTTGAATTGAGATCAAATCACAAATAAACTAAAAGTTATTTACTTTTTGGGATCCATTTGTTATGTGTATTATGAAAATGAAGTCCAAAGTTATTCATATCATGAATTTGAGGTCCAAAAGTATAGTAAATATTTTTATGTTATGAGGTTGGTCTATCTGATCATCAAAATACCAGGTTGTTTAAGGTTGCACTCCCGAGATGACCACTGGAATAAATGTTTAAGGTTGTGGTTATGTGTTACCACATTTTGAAAGATGTTGAAATTTATTGCCATTTTTCTCCACTTCATCTTGTATTGTTATGTAAATTACTTTTTCGGAATAAATAATATTTCTCGTGGAACAAGCTTTTACATTCTATGTGGAAGACATGAAGTTAGTTTAAGTTCATATAGATTTATTTATTTATAAAGAAACTATTTGGCATGCTACCGAACATAATTTATAAATTTTAATGGAGTGGTTGATAGTGTGCTAATGCTAAATGTGAATGCTAATGCCATTGATACATATATTGTACAATTTTTTGACAAGCTATAAATCAATTGTTGTTGAATTTATTTTTAAATATTATCGAAGATTTCTTACTCCATTCAACTGCAGTTTTTCGAGTCTCTATTTTTAAGGCCTCTTTTTGTCCACTGAATTTTTATATATTTTAACTCTAGTAGTGCTTGGTAATAAATATATTTTTTGGAAGATAGTTCTTAACACATGCTCTCTATTTTCCCTTTTTTCGTAAATAGAAATCATTTCTTACCCACTCCAAACGAATTGAATTTAATGTGAAAATAGAATATTATGGCACATTTGATTGTATAAATTGTTTAATTATTAAGATTGGTCAATTTAGGAATTAATAATTTATAAATTTATTTCGCATTAATCGTGATATCTTTCCATTCTCCCGACCGCTCATTCCTCCACCCCTCTGTGAGCCTCCTCCCCTATGTCGATCCTCCGCAAATAGCCCTCTGGTCAAAATATCTCTAAATTCTTATGTATCTCCTATAACGACATAAATTTATACCTAGTCATAGTATGTATACCTTTAAGTAAATCACTAAGTTAATATGACCTGGGTAGACGACTTGAATCAGATTTAAAATCTCTATAATTGTATGAAAGTATATTTATAGACTTATATAAAAGGATAATATGAGGTAATGGGTACTATTTGAGTGGAAGTATAAAAGTGGATTTAAGTGGTGCAATATTTTTTAAACGGATCATTTGCCAAAACTGAAAAAATAATCTCTCAATCTTAAATTAAAACGATATTATTATTTAGATTCACAAATAAAGAGTGGGTTTGATCTGGCTTGCCCACCCAAAGTTGAATATGTATATCACAGCCATAGATACATTCTAGAACAATGATATAATTTTCCAAATTTGGGGAATAAAAATTTACAACACAAAAACTTGCCTTGCTTTCGCATTTACTATGTGTAACCCAATTAGTCTCATGAACAAAAATGAAAATTTATGATGCAGAATAACAACAGTCTAATACCAAATATTAATGTACCTTTATATTAGCACGAGTAACCCAGGACTTTTAATAATGGGTTTAAAAGACATCACCATGAAAGTATTGAACATTAGTAACATCTTCTATCAATTGGTCATCCATCACCCTGTATGACAGGGGCGACTACAGTGAATTATTGAATTGGTCGGCTTCAACAGATTATGTGAGAGAGGATGACAAAACCACTCCTAATTAGGGGGTTGTAAAAGTTTATCGATGTTGTAAAATTATGGTGTGGCGTTTGAATTGGATGCCTCAATTTACCATTCAATTTGTGCACTTATGACTAATGTTGGCCTACCCAAGAGATATCTACTAAGTTGAGGGTCGGTCCAACCAAAGTCCAGAATACTACCTCATTCGGACAAAGCCTCGGCCGAATTAACTAGCCTCACTTGTCTTCTTAAAAACATAGACATTCTGGTTCATTAAAATATCGATACACATATAATCAAATCATAGGATGCCTCAAAGAACACATTGGGCCCATTATACTGCTTCGAGGGGTGTGCATGAAACACAATGGACTGAAAAAATATAATCAGATCGGACTCAATATTTCAATTTTTTTAAATTCGGTCTGAAGGAGGTTGGAATTTACAAGGCTATCGCAAAACATCATAAAAGTCTATTTATGATACTTTGTGTCCGAAGTCCAAGAAGTGTGAATTACGGGCTTCAAAATTGAGCGGGAAAAATGAACTGAGATTACATCCCATATAACCTAACAGTTATTTACTTTTTACGATCCATTTGTTATGCATGTTATGAAAATGAGGTCCAAAGTTGTTCGTATTATATTGAGGTCCAAAACTATAGAAAATATTTTCAATTTGATAAGGTTGATCTATTTCATCGTCAAGATATAAGGTTGCTAATGTTGCACTCCCACCATGAGCACTAGACTACTGGAACTAATTGTAACACCCCGTGTTTTTAATAATTAGGATAATTAATCAATTGGAATATTTGAGAAAAATAAAATTTTGGATTTAAAGATTTTTTTAAAATTAAATATTTTGGTTTTAATATTTGAAAAGTAGAATTAAAATGGAGTTTTTAATTATTTTTATTTATATTCGACTAGTGGAGGCTGAGTCGGAGGATCTGCTCGATCGATCGATTGATGATCTCAGATGTAGGGCAGTTCAGAAGTCCTGTTTTGTAGACTTTTATTTGGATTAGGACTCCTAATCACTATTTAACACTAATGACTCGTGGGGGAACCTCTCATAATCACTTTTTCCCAAGTTTTTCACCTAGAACTCTTCCAAAATATTTTCCTCCCCACCATAATCATCAACCTCCAACTTAATCAAGTTTTTATCACAAGTTTTGAAGGCTTATATGGGGTTTAATCAAGTTTGTCCAAGAACAACTCCTTGCTTTTTTTTCGAGAGGAATCCAGATTTCTAATTAGATTTTCAAATCGACCTTCACTCAGGCATGGATACTCTATTCCTTTCCTTTAGTATTATGCATTTTAAGTGTCGTCTAAACCCTTAATAATATGTTTTTGAATAAAATCATTTAGTAACTTAATTAGAGAAAGTGGACACTAAATTTTGGGACTGTTTTTGTGAAAATTTTGTATATGATTTAATCTTTGAAAGCCTTGGGTGTGTATGTTAGATTTTTGGATTTTTATGATTTTGGGTGTCGGTTCTCATGTAGAATTTATGGGGGTTAGTTCTATGGTTAATGGGACGCGCTCACACTTATAAAAAGTAGGTGATTTATAAAAAGAAAACGGTTATGTCTTATTGAAAATTATTGTATGTTATTTAATTTAACTATATTGAATGGAATTAATGGTGTAGAAATCAACAATGGTGTTATTAATAGATTTAAATTATATTGGGACACTTGTGATTAAATTGCTATTTTGTGCATATTGAATTGTGTTCCGTGTGAATTGTTTTAGTCACTTTTGTCATCGTGGGGACGAGGGGCTTTTGGATAGTTTATTGCTCAACCCTATTTTAGGATGCTTACTAGGTGTGGGACTAGTGGGTAAACCTTGGCTAAAATTTATGCTTGTTGGGTATGGACGTAGTTAGTATAAATTCGAGGGGATTTTATATTACGGGGTGGGGCAGATTTTTATGTTATATCGTCATTTTCGTTAGTCTAGGCATGAGACTAGGACCTGTTTTATATTGGTGACTCTTACTATATATAGTATAGGACGTATGTGTACTTGGGGATCCTTAGGTATGGGACTAAGGGGTATTTTGAGGATCTCACATCGATTAAAAGGATGGGGTAATTTGAAAACTGTGAAACTGAGAAGATGGGAATTAATGCCTAAGATAAAAACGGGTATTAAATTTGTGGCGACATAATGTGCGAGGGCTGACAATGTAAACGTGCCAACTGGTGATTTATGTCGTGTCGTATCGTGTGTGAAACCTTGTCTTATTGCGGGGATCGACAATTTAAACGGATTCGACTAGTGTTTTGATAAGGGGAAGTGTTAAACTTTGGTAGAAATTATCATCCGGGGCGGGAGGATTGCTATAATAAAAGTGAGAAAATGATATTCGGGTTAATTTAATTAAATTAACAAATGGGGATTATTTATTTAAAATCATATTAGTGTGCATTGTGAATAACAATTGTTGAGGATAGTTAGCTTTGTGCTACCGTATTTAATTATATTTGTTTAATTAAAATACTCTATTGTGATATTTATTGCGTATAATGCTATTGTCTGGATTCACGGATCCTGTTTTAGGGGAGTAGCGTGTATTCATGCTCGGGGCTCTGACCTCGTGTGTTGACTAACATTTTCAGGTATTAGTGCTGGAGTAGCTGCATAGGATTTATCAGGTATCGATTTGGAGGTGCAGCTGGAGATGCTTTTATTTACTGTTTTATTTTAAACTTTTCTTTCTGTTGTATTTCATTTTGAGACTTCATTCGGGTTTATTGGGCCATTCGGTTCCAAAGTTGTTTGAGGATGTTAGAAGAAGTATTTATCGTTGGTTTATTATTCAGATTTTGAATTTATTCATATTTTGGAGATTGGATTTAATTTGAGATTATCATGTGATGGTTTTTATAGTACTTTTATTCATTGGGATTGATTATTACTTATCATTGGATTGATTTTTATTGTCTCATATCTATCACATGCTAAGAATGGTATTTATTTAGTGATGTCTGACGTAGTCTGGCGGCGGTGGCTGGCCACCACGTTGTCCGAATTGCGCGGGGTGTTACAGATGGTATCAGTGCACGGTCTTAGGTCTCGTAGGTTATGAGTCTCTTTAGCTTTCGCATTATCGAGATTTTATTCCATTTGTGATCCGTACTCTCTAAGATAGCGGGTCTAGCATACATGTTAGCAATGTTTTTGGAGATAGGAGGGCGATGATAAGGATGTTGTAAACATTTATCTTAGAAATAATAATCTCGATGAGGGGAGACTTAGAAGTGATTTTGGGAGACGAAGAATTTCTTGGAGATTTTAGCGCTGATTATAGGCATTGTGAGTATCGGTTTTGGTGATGTGGGATGATTAGAGTACTTTAGCGTTCGGATGATTGGGAGCTTGGTGTTGAGGACATTGTGGTGATTAAGGTTAGAATTAGTAATCTTTATGCAAGTATCTTTAAAGGTGATTTTTGGAGATGAGAGTTATTTTGGATATTGTTTGTGCAGAGTAAGTATCGATTTTAGTGACGTGAAGAAATTCGAGGACTATAGTGTTTGGATGACTTTTGGAGATTGAATTGAGTGGTGATTCACGAGAGCACGTGGTACGCCATTAATTTAATAGTTATGTGTATATGTATAGGTGATATATACTGTATTTTTTGCCGTGGGATTTCGTACGGTTAGGATTGGGTGTATGGGTGCCTAATCATAGCACTCTACGGGTAGGCATATGTGAGCCATATTTTTATTTGCGCATTTGTGTATTCGTCGAATATCGAGGATGACATTCCTTTGCTAGTAGGGAAGGATGTAACACCCCGTATTTTTAATAATTAGGATAATTAATTAATTGGAATATTTGAGAAAAGTAAAATTTTGGATTTCATGATTTTTTTTATAAATTAAATATGTTGGTTTTAATATTTGAAAAGTAGAATTTCAATCGGAATTAAAATGGAGTTTTAATTATTCTTTCCTTATATACAACTAGTGGGGGTGGAGTCGGAGGATCTGCTCGATTGATCAATCGATCGAAGAGCTCAGATGCGGGGCAGTTCGAAAGTCCTGTTTTGTAGAGTTTTATTTGGATTAGGACTCTTAATCACTATTTAACACTAATGACTCATGGGGGAACCTCTCATAATCACTTTTTCCCAAGTTTTTCACCAGAGAACTCCTTCAAAATATTTTCCTCCCCACTATAATCATCAACCTCCAACTTAATCATTTTTTTGTCACAAGTTTTGAAGGCTTATTTAGGGTTTAATCAAGTTTGTCCAAGAACAACTCCTTGCTAATTTTTTGAGAGGAATCTAGATTTCTAATTAGATTTTCAAATTGATCTTCACTCAGTTATGGATACTCTATTCCTTTCCTTTAGTATTATGCGTTTTAAGGGTCACCTAAACCCTTAATAATATGTTTTTGAATAAAATCAATGAGTAACTTAATTAGAGAAAGTGGACACTAAATTTTGGGACTATTTTTGTAAAAATTTTAAATATGATTTAATCTTTGAAACCCTTGGGGTGCATAGGTTAGATTTTTGGGTTTTTATGGTTTTGGGTGAAGGTTCTCACGTAGAATTTATGGTGGTTATTTATACGGTTAGTGGGACGCGCTCACACTTATAAAAAGTAGATGATTTATACAAGAACACGGTTATGTCTTATTGAAAATTATTGCGTGTTATTTAATTAGCGATATTGAATGGAATTAATGGTGTAGAAATCAACGATAGTGTTATTAATTGATTTAAATTATATTGGGACACTTGTGATTAAATTGCTATCTTGTGCATATTGAATTGTGCTTTGTGTGAATTGTTTTAGTCACTTTTGCCATCGTGGGGACAAGGGGATTTTCTATAGTATATTGCTCAATCCTATTTTTGGATGCTTACGAGGTATGGGACTAGTGGATAGGCCTTGGCTAAAATTTATGCTTGTTGGGTATGGGACTAGTTAGTGTAAATTCGTGGGGATTTTATATTTCGGGGTGGGGCATATTTTTACGTTATATCGTCATTTTGGTTAGTCTAGGCATGAGACTAGGACATGTTTTATATTGGTGATTCGTCTTATATGTTGGATAGGACGTATGTGTACTTGGGGACCCTTAGGTATGAGACTAAGGGTATTTTAAGGATCTCACATCGATTAAAAGGGTGGGGTAATTTGAAAATTGTGAAATTGAGAAGATGAGAATTAATGCCTAAGATAAAAACGGGTATTAAAATTTGTGGTGACATAATGTGCGAGGGCTGACAGTTTAAACGGTCCGCCGGGCGATTTATGCCGTGTTCTGTGTGGAATCTTGTCAAATTGCAGGGATTGACAGTTTAAACAGATTCGACTGGCGTTTTGACAGGGGAAAGTGTTAAACTTTGATGGAAATTACCACCCGGGGCGGGATGACCGCTATAATAAAAGTGTGAAGAATGATATTTGGGTTAATTTAATTAAATTAACAACATGGGGATTAGTTATTTAAAATCATATTGGTGTGCATTGTGAATAAAATTTATTAAGGATAGTTAGTTTTGTGCTACTGTGTTTAATTATATTCGTTTAATTAAAATACTCTATTGTGATATTTATTGCGTATAATGCTATTGTCTGGATTCACGGATCCTATTTGAGGGGAGTAGTGTGTATTCATGCTTGGGGCTCTGACCTCGTGCAATATTTTGAGGTATTAGTGCCGGAGTAGCTGCATAGGATTTATCGGGTATCGATTTGGAGGTGCGGCTGGAGATGCTTTTATTTACTGTTTTATTTAGTTTAGACTTTACTTTCCGTTGTATTTCGTTATGAGACTTCATTTGGTTTTATTGGGCCATTCGGTTCCAAAGTTGTTTGAGGATATTAGAATAAGTATTTACCGTGGGTTCATTATTCACATTTTGAATAAATCCATATTTTGGAGATTGGATTTAATTGGAGATTAGCATGTGATGGTTTTTATAGTACTATTATTCGTTTGGATTGATTATTACTTATCATTGGATTGATTTTTATTGTCTCATATTTATCACATGCAAAGAGTGGTATTTATTTAGTGATGCCTGGTGTAGTCTGGTAGCGGTAGCTGTCCACCCCATTGTTCGGATTGCATAGGGTGTTACAGATGGTATCAGAGCATGGTCTTAGGTCTCGTAGGTTATGAGTCCGTTTAGCTTCCTCGTTACCGATATTTGATTCCTTTTATGATTCGTACTCTCTAAGATAGTGGGTCTAGCATACGTGTTAGCAATGTTTTTGGAGATAGGCCGTCGATGATAAGGATGTTGTAAACATTGAGCTTAGAAATAATAATTTTGATGAGGGGAGACTTAGAAGTGATTTTGGGAGACGAAGATTTTAGCGCTGACTATAGGAAACGTGAGTATCGATTTTTATGATGTGGGTTGATCAGAGTATATTAGCGTTCGAATGATTGGGAGCTTGGTGTTGAGGACATTGTGGTGATTGAGGTTAGAATTAGTAATCTCTATGCGAGTATCTTTAGAGGTGATTTTTGGAGATAAGAGTTATTTTGGATATTGTTAGTGCAGATGTTAGTTATCATAAGTATCGATTTTAGTGACGTGAAGAAATTCGAGGACTATAGTGTTTGGATGACTTTTGGAGATTGAATCGAGTGGTGATTCACGAGAGCGCATGGTACGCCTTTATTTTTATAGTTATGTATATGTGATATATATATATATATATATTGTATTTTTTACCGTGGGATTTCGTACGGGTAGGATTGGATGTATGGTCGCCTAATCATAGCACTCTAAGGATAGGCATATGTGAGCCATATTTTTATTTGCGCATTTGAGTATTCGTCGAATATCGAAAAACGAAATTTCTTTGATAGTGGGGAAGTATGTAGCACCCCATGTTTTTAATAATTTGGATAATTAATTAATTGGAATATTTGAGAAAAATAAATTTTGGATTTAAAGATTTTTTTTATAAATTAAAAATGTTGGTTTAAATATTTGAAAAGTAGAATTAAAATCGGAATTAAAATAGATTTTTTAATTATTTTTGCCTTATATACAACTAGTGGGGGCGGAGTTGGAGGATTTGCTCGATCGATCGATGAGCTCAGATGTGGCGCAGTTCGGAAGTCCTGTTTTGTAGAGTTTTATTTGGATTAGGACTCCTAATCACTATTTATCACTAATGACTCGTAGGGGAACCTCTGATAATCAATTTTTCCCAAGTTTTTCACCAGAGAACTATTCCAAAATATTTTCTTCCCCACCATAATCATCAACCTCCAACTTAATCAAGTTTTTGTCACAAGTTTTGAAGGCTTATTTGGGGTTTAATAAAGTTTGTCGAAGAACAACTCCTTGCTAATTTTTTGAGAGGAATCTAGATTTCTAATTAGACTTTCAAATCACTCTTCACTCAGGCATGAATACTCTATTCCTTTCCTTTAGTATTATTCATTTTAAGTGTCGCATAAACACTTAATAATATGTTTTTGAATAAAATCAATTAGTAACTTAATTAGAGAAAGTGGACACTAAATTTTGGGACTGTTTTTGTGAAAAATTTAAATATGATTTAATATCTGAAACCCTTGGGTGCATAGGTTAGATTTTTGGTTTTTTATGGTTTTGGGTGTAGGTTCTCATGTAGAATTTATGGGGGTTATTTATACGGTTAATGGGACGCGCTCACACTTAAAAAAAGTATATGATTTGTAAAAGAAAATGGTTACGTCTTAATGAAAATTATTGCTTGGTATTTAATTTAACGATATTGATTGGAGTTAATGGTGTAGAAATCATGGATGATGTTATTAATTGATTTAAATTGTATTGGGACACTTGTGATTAAATTGCTATGTTGTGCATATTGAATTTTATTTTGTGTGAATTATTTTAGTCACTTTTGCCATCGCGGGGACGAGGGGATTTTGGATAGTATATTGCTCAATCCTATTTTAGGATGCTTACTAGGTATGTGACTAGTGGGTAGGCCTTAGATAAAATTTATGCTTGCTGGGTATGGGACTAGTAAGTGTAAATTCGTGGAGATTTTATATTTCGGGGTGGGGCAGATTTTTACGTTATATCGTCATTTTCGTTTGTCTAGGCATGAGACTAGGACATATTTTATATTTGTGATTCATCCTATATGCAGGATAGGACGTATGTGTACTTGGGGACCCTTGGGTATGGGACTAAGGGGTATTTTGAGGATCTCACATCGATTAAAAGGGTGGGATAATTTGAAAATTGTGAAATTGAGAAGATGAGAATTAATGCCTAAGATAAAAACGGGTATTAGAATTTGTGGTGACATAATGTGCGGGGACTGAAAGTTTAAACGGGCAGCTGGCGATTTATGTCGTGTCGTGTGTGGAACTTTGTCAAATTACGGGGGGCAAAAGTTAAACGAATTCGGCTGGTATTTTGACAAGGGGAAGTGTTAAACTCTGTTGGAAATTACCACTTGGGGCAGGAGAACCGCTATAATAAAAGTGATAAGAATGATATTTGGATTAATTTAATTAAATTAACAACCTGGGGATTAGTTATTTAAAATCATATTGGTGTGCATTATGAATAACAATTATTAAGGATAGTTAGTTTTATGCTACTATGTTTAATTATATTTGTTTAATTAGAATACTCTATTGTGATATTTTGTGTATAATGCTATTGTCTGGATTCTAGGATCCAATTTGAGGGGAGTAGTGTGTATTCATGCTTGAGGCTCTGACCTCGTACGTTGACTAACATTTTTAGATATTAGTGTTGGAGTAGCTGCATAGGATTTATCGGGTATCAATTTGGAGGTACAGCTGGAGATGCTTTTATTTACTGCTTTATTTAGTTTGGACTTTCCTTTCCATTGTATTTCGTTATGAGACTTAATTTGGGTTTATTGGGTCATACGGTTCCAAAGTTGTTTGAGGATATTGGAAGAAGTATTTATCGTCGGCTTATTATTCATATTTTGAATTAATTCATATTTTGGAGATTGGATTTAATTGGAGATTAGCATGTGATGGTTTTTATAGTACTATTATTCATTGGGATTGATTATTACTTATCATTGGATTGATTTTTATTGTCTCATATTTGTCACATGCTAAGAATGGTATGTAGTTAGTGATGTTCGGTGTAGTATGGCGGCGGTGGCTGGCCACTCCATTGTCCGGATTGCGTGGGGTGTTACAATAATGTTTCGGCACTAGCATCAATATTCTAAGTTCATTATATTGATGATAAAATTTATGGATTTTTTAGTGAACACTTTGTCGACGTGACATAACACCCCGTCGGTGGAAGGGCCAACCAAACGACATAGTATGACAAATGGAGGTTTGAGATCCATAGGGACTTTTTATAGAAGATGCTTTCTATATCATCATTTGAGATTTCTAAAGAGAGCAGGACTCCTTTCTCCACCTTTCACCTTTTTATCGGTTTTACTTAAGAAAGGAAGAGGCGGGATCGATTTGGCCACATTATACTCTCTCTTCCCTAACGTATAAACAATTCTCACAACCAATCTCGTCTTTCTCAAACTGCGATGTCTTGCTTGAATCTTAAGTATGTCAAACCCAGTGGACTTTTACACCTTCACAATCTAATACGTAGGCTCTATGGGAAAATTTCGTGACTTAATCTCCATCTTCTTAATATCAATATTAAGTCTTACCATAACCTCAAATTTAAGATTTACTGAAAAGTTGTCGAAGCTACTACTTTATCACACAAGAACAAGAATATTCATTTTCTATTATTACTTAGTGTTACACATGCATTAGTTAAAGATCTTTTCTGCTTCTTTCTAGCGACATTGCTAGTCTTTTTATGTTTTGTGGTATTTGATTGAAAATTATTTTTACAGAAGTGAGACAAGAAGTGGAGAGATGAATTTACATGGAATTATTGTACTCTTGATGGTAATGTTAAATGTGGAAACTCTAAGTTGTATTACGTGTGTAGTCGTTTAATGTATATTTATGTGGTGCTTATTTTAGAATAAGACGTCTACAATGTTTACAATTGATTACAAATTCGGCGAGATGTTAAAGAAGTTGTTATATAGTAACTAATAAATTATGTCAAATGAAAAAAAAGGAATGACTGATTTAATGTATTGCCTCGAAGTATATTTATATGTTGGTAAAACAGAACAATGGATGCATATGTAGTATGTACAAAATAAAAAGAGGAAATTCAAAAGAATTAAAAAGAAATTAAGGTATAAAGAAAATGATCGATTTTGGATATTAAATGTAATTACGAGTTCTTATGTGGCTATACGTCTGTAACACGGAGTCAGTTTATTTGTTGTCATAGTGAAACTAGTAATGTAAAAGCATAAAATTTCCTTATCCCATGGACAAGGCCACTTAAAACTAATGATTAACACTATTTTACGTAAAAGGAAACTGAAGTAAATTTGACTATGACCTTAAAGTTAAATTATGCATTTACGTAATTAAAAAAATCATCTATTACTTATGTCATCTTACATTTGGCAATGGTGATTTCAATATGACATGAAAAATTAGTATTCTCTATAATTAAGCAAAATTAAGAACGCATATGATTACTGATTAAAAAAAATGGGTAATGATTGATAATATCATACATACAAAAATCATAAATCAGCTTAAGGTTATAAAAAATACCTGATGAGTTAGTAGTGACTGACCGGAGGGGCTGGGCTGGGCAGGGGAGGATGGAGGAGGGAGGAGGGAGGCGCTCAGGCGGCGGACGGGGGAGCTGAAGAGGGGAGGAGGGGATGGGGAGGGACAGGGGTAGAGGGGAGGGACTCAGGAGTGAGAGAAAGTTTTAGCAGGTAAAAGAGAGAAAGGAGAGAGACCCAATCTTTACTTTCGGTTTAGATTTTTAATTAATTACAATCTTACACCCTCAGTTTCGGTTTATATATATATTTTTTTTCAAAAATTGAACCGGGTCCAAGACTATTGCGCTGAACACTTGGGTTAGTAAGGGCGCTATGCTTCATGTTACATTTTTAGGGACATGAGAGTGGACGAGTAGACTTTTATGTCACGATACATAGATTGTGGGAAAGTACATAGTATGTACTGAAGGCCTTACGTACCTCGACAACCGGCTAGGTTAGATAGTTGTGTATCGGGGGGTTCCTTGTTTGGATTTTGCTTTGCGAGACATCCCATGCATGAAACTAGCGAACGTCGGGAGTTGGAGAGAAGTTTGGCCGATAGTAAATAAGTTTTGTATGTTGGTTATTGTACCTATAGGAGAATATAATTGAGAGTTGATAATTCTTTTATGACTTAAGGCCAATAGAGTTGCCTAGTCTTAGTATCATTCTGAATAGAGCAATGATATTGATACCATGGAAGGATTGATTAAGTTTTGACTAGTGGGCTGGTTGAGTGTACCCCTACCACATCAGCATACCAGTGTGCAAGAATTGAAGTAAGAAAATTTTATGTCATTTGTATAATGATGCGCGAGGCATAGGGTGAATGGGCGCCCTAGGGGATTGAATCAAATGGTGGATTATGATTATCTTGTGAATTCGATAACATGTAGTTGGGTAAGCCTAAGATTACTTCGTAAGATTTGTTAGAGACTTACGTTTCAAAGTAAACTGATATTTTTGAGTGGGAAAAGAGACTTGTGACACATGGTACGACAAAGTCACACGTATCACGATTAGAAGTACATTCAAGAGAGTATAAAATGTATCAGGATACAAATAACGATGGTGATGGGTTACGATGTAGGGTAATATTGCAAAGTTCATCGTATAGTGGGTCACCTGACTGTTGGAAAAAGGATGGACAAATCTGAAACCAGCAGAGGTTTCTTCCACTAGTGGATGGGAGAGTATTCCCAAGGATCTTCTCATGAAGTACTATTTTCTAGAGTGGTCATGATCCTATATATGTGATAAGGAACGGTGGAGTGAAGTAGCTCGCGTTATGCCAATTGGGATGATCATACTATGGGACAGTATGCATAGAATCCTTATGTAATCGAGATAGTGAAACCATAGGTACCGAGATGCGATTGAGTATGGCCTAATACCCACAAAGGGATGGGCAGGACAAGCAGTCTCATCGGATGCTGGAGAGCAAATTTTATGTGTGCCCTTAAATCTTAGGGGAGGACGAGAGTAGTACCTTCCACTAGTGGAGTTTGTGTCCAAATAACTCTTATAAGTTCACGTTCGGGCAGAGTGCCAGTAGAAGTATGGCACGGTAAATTTTGTTGTTGTCCTACTTGAGAGTTAGAGGTGGGGGACTAATTATGATTACAAATGTCGGAGAAAAGTCGATATTATCATATATATTGTGTGTGAAATATATATTGCACAGCCAATTTACTTGTATGAACGACACGAGACGAAGTCGTATGTATATGAAAAGAGGATAAATCTACTAAGGTGCAAATAGTAGAAGGCTAGATAGTGAATATCTAAAATAAAGTTTAAGTAGTGAAACTTACGCAGAATGGCTTGGGCAAGAGCCTATATGATATGGTAACCTGGAGTATAAAGCAAACACATATGAAGTGTTCATTATTAAGGGCATTTGATAGCGTACTATATGGGTGGTATGGAGTAGCTTACTTGTGAGCGCAAGGATGCAATGCGCAATATTTTTACAGCGTTGTCTGTACCTAGTATAATTTTTCCGAATTTCGAGACGAAATTCCGTTGTAAGGGGGAAAGTATGTAACACCCCGTATTTTTTACGATTTAAATAATTACGTGATTAATTATTATTATGGGAATAAGTATGCGATTAATTATTGTTGTTGGATTAATTAAATTAAATTGCGAGAAATTAATTTGTTATTAATCCGGATTAACATAATTATTAACTAGCGTGCCAAGGGTTAATACTTATTTTTGAGAATTATTGAATATTGTTTTGTAATATGAAATATGGAATATGGAATTATAACATTTGATAAATTATCGGAAGTGAGAAATACGGCAGTTTGGTAGTTTAAGTCTGACACGCGTGTGAGTCGTGTCGGGACTAATTGAATAGAATAAAAAGAGAATTTATTTTAATTAACTCATATGGTCATTTCGAGTGCGCCGTTGAGTTCGAGAGGGTCGAGATAGTCAAAATAATATACCCCGGTGTTTAGTTTGGGTCCCGGGGCAATTTTAGGCCTAATCGGCGTCCCGAGAGGGCATTATGGTAAATTGTATTTTTGGGTTTAATTAATGGACGAAAATTGGGATTTATTTTATCAGCCAAGAAAAGTCTTTTAGGGTTGGGAGACACAGGAAGGAAAGAACGGCCATAGAGGGTGTGAGGGAGAACCAAACTCCAAGAGGGAAGGCCAAATTATCCTCACCTTACACAACCGTGACCACCAACGCGTAGATAAAGAGGAGAGGAACGCGTATATACCAACATCACCAACGGATCAGACCGTCATATTCGAGGCAAGTGTTTATTATTTGATTTCTTTAGCAATAATCATACTCATGTTAGAGTAGGTAAAATTAATCATTGATTTACATGTTAATTGGGTGAAAATTGGAGTTTAAATGATGAATAGAGTCTGGGATAATTAGTTGTTGATATTCCTTCATGTATGTATAGGATAAACTACGAAATTGAATCATATATTGATGAACGAATCTGGGTTGATTAGGTTCTTTTACTGAAATTTTGGAAACTAGGGTTCATGTGAATTAATTTGGGAGTTTTATATATTTATGATGATTAATGACGAATTAAGGATCATAGAATGTTAGGAATGACTTATAAGCTGTTATGTGTTGATGGGTATTGATGATGAGGTGTTGGGTGATGAATCTTAGAGGTTTTTAAGTTCAAAAATGGTGGAAACGTAACTGTTGCAGACAGGTCTGACGTAACGGAACCGGTTCCACTTCTGGGGGATTCGGTTCCATTTGGTGAAAACGTAACTGTTGCAGAAGAGATCTGACATAACGGAACCGGTTCCATTTCTGGGGGATTCGGTTCCATTTCTGCAGATTTTCAGTACTGCTGCAGAACCTTGGAGAACCTGGGAATTTTTCTTAGAGTCCAGTTTTTGAGTTTACCGGTTTATTGGAGTGAGAGAAATTACCAGATAGTAAACTTAAACAAGATAGAATTTAGGGAAAGTATGTGAAACTTAATACCTTAAATTATTTTTTTATGGAGAGAACGTACCTTGAAGATTACGAGAGAGATAATAATCTAAATATTTATACTATACGTAGTGTTGAGAGTAAAATACGTATGAGAAGTATATATGTAGGTTGGAGAAATACCTATAAATTATAATAGGATGCGTGTATGCCTATTATGTGATAATATTATTAAGAGCACTAATGGGTGGTAACCCGGGGGTGCAAGAATCTTATAGTTAAGCGCACTAATGAGTGATAACTCGGGGGAGCAGGAACTCTATTGTTAAGTGTACTAATGGGTGATAACCCGGGGGTACAAGAATATTATTGTTAGGTGCGCTAATGGGTGATAACCCGGGGGTGCAAGAACATTATTGATTAAGTGTACTAATGGGTGATAACCTAGGGGTACAATGATGATTATTGTTAGGCGCACTAATGGCTGATAACTCGGGGGTGCTGGATTATTAATGATAGGTGCATTAATGGGTGCTAACCCGGGGATGCAGGATTCTCTTGATAGGTGCACTAATGGGTCTTAGCCCGGGGGTGCAGGATTAGTATATATATATATATATATATATATATATGTATATATATATATATGTATATGTATATGTATATGTATATATCTATATATATATGTATATGTATATATATATATATATATATATATACATATATACATATATATATATATATATATATATATATGTATAGGAATGATGTGACATATATATATACATATATACATATATATATATATGTATAGGAATGATGTGACATATATATATATATATATATATATATATGAACTTGTGAATATTTCTACTGTGTGAAATTAGTAGACTTGATAATAATAATAATCATTACACTGCACAAAGTGGTCATAACCTAAGGGTGCAGGATTAGTGTATATATATAGGGATGATGAGACTATACATATATGTGAGTATACTGGGAGAACTTTCTACTCTGTGAAACTAGTAGATAAAGTGGAGATGAGAAATAAAATAATCTTAGTGGATAAAAGATTAACCATTCGAACGGTGAATAATGAAACTTATTATGTAAGATAAACTATTTGAATAGCGTATTGTCTGGGTGATACGGGAATACTACTAGCGAGCATAGTTAGTATTAGTATGGTTTCTGACAAGTTAGACTGGGGGGTATAACTAGGGGGAGATTAGATGTACGTTAGGTGTGCACATTAGATGAGAGTTGAGAAACTCATGTGAGAATTCGATAACTAACATGCGTATAATACTTATTTTAAGAACTAGTTTTAAATACTTGCTAAATCATTTTTAAACCTCGGGCTCTGACCCGTTTCTTGCATCTCTTCTCTTTTTTGCTATATATATATATTATATCAGGTGCTCAGCCACTGGGGTACCAGAATTAGAGATTGGAGTGTCAGACGTGCTGCAGCTATTGTGGAAGTTGCAGGTCCTTACAGTAGATGCATCTATCTTTTCCATTCAGTTTCATCTAGACTTCTTATCTAGGGCATGTGTCGCCCACTTCTAGTCCTTCATCAGAGATATTGTATTCAGTTTATTTTATGGTTTAGAGTTTTGAACTAGGAGGTTTTACCCTGTCTTATTTATTTCGGTACTTGATTCATGTTCAGTATTTATTATATTCCTATGTGTGGTGAATGGTTTATATTTTAAGATTGAATGAAAATGGATTTACTTGGTTTTATAAAAATTGGAAATGTTTTGACACCTAGCTTAATTTTATATTAGGTGATTAATATGTTAAAAAGTTTTCAACGGTGATGCAAAGAATGAACCAACCGAACATTCTGTTTTAAATTGGTATAGGGCTGATCACCCTTTATTTAATTGGGCAGGGTGTCACAGATGGTTTGCTTCGAATATTAATTGGTTTAGTTCTTTGATCCCGATAACTTGCTTAATCAAAATGGCGCCATTGCCTGGGACATGATGTTTTAGAATTTATTTGATTTAGTATTTCGTAGTATTTTTTTTTTCTATTTGTATTTAACCTAATATTTTTGCAGGACTTCTACATTTGAGCGCCAAGAACCACTTGAACTTTTTGTCCGCGCATATCTTTGTGGAGTTCTCCACCTGGAGCCATATTTGGGGTAAGCATGTCTTATTCTAATCCTTTCAGTAATCATTATGATAAATCTCAAAATCCTCGTACTCCTATGACTTTTGGTCAATACTTAAAGTCCCAAAAAATTGCAAATTCAAAAATAACTTTGGGCGAGTATTACAAAAGTCAAGCTTTGGAGTGCGTGTATTTTGAGGAGGATGATAACAACTTTGGGCCTCTAATTCCTTATAATAGGAGTTTTGAAACAAATTACAATAGTTTTCAAAATTCTTATAATAATGAGTTTGAGTATAGTTTCGATAATAATTTTCAAACTTCTCATTTCCAAGAATCCACACTACGACCTATGACTTTCGGTGAGGGTTTGCTCATGCTTGATAATGAGAGGTATGAAGACCATTATCGGGAAGAAAATCGTTTGTGGGATCATGAATTGGATTTATTATTTGAATCCGACGATGATTTTTCTTTCGAAACTTTTAAAGTCGAGGAATATTTTTAACCAAATCAGGATTTTTTGCCTACTTTAGAACAAACCATTCTTGACTTGGCCCATGGTTTAATAGAGAATGAAAGTGAGGATGAAATGGATGTAGTATCCATTTGCAATGAAATGATTTCGTCTTTGGATCCCGAAGAAGAAAGTTTCATTGAAAATGATCATATCTCCTTAGAAATTCCAACTTTGAGAGTGATGATAACTCATCTCTTGAGTTTGAATTTCTTTCCTCCCCCTTTTCATTCTCCGTCATCACACAGTCACAAGTACCCGATGAATCGGCGTCAAACTTTAAAACGTTTTACCCTTTCACCGACGAGGAGTACTTGCTCGAGTTGCTCTCCATGAAGGCATTTTTGCCTCCATGTGCGCCACCTCCCATTCCACTTGCTAAATCTTTGGGAGATGATTCAATTTTTCTTGGCCCCCATGTGTATTTGTCACCCGTCTCATCCATAGCCCCCATCCTACCGCCAAAAATTTTAATTGGGGATGGTTAATTTCTTACGCCTTACACATGCCTTCCGTTGTTCAAACGGAATTATTATTTTTCGGGAGGCATGCATGAGAGGGAGGGTCCGTCGTGGATCTTTCAAAGACAAATCGTGTTTTGGGTGAACCCTCAAAAATTTCAACTTCTAGTGTATAGTTAATTAGAATTTAAAATTGTAGGTCGTAAATAGTTAGTTTTATTTTTCTTATTTTTCTTTATTCTTACTTATTGTCTAGTGTAGTTAGTTAAGATTTTGTTATTTGTTTTTGCTATGCTTGGTACTAACATGTTTTGTAGAATCTTTGGACTCGTACTTTCCGAAGATCGCTCCATTGTGGGTAATATCGCTTTTTTCCTCTCTTTAACTTGGTTCATAATTTACATTGAGGACAATGTCAGGTTTTAAGTTAGGGGGTGTGGGATATTCTATCCATTCATTGGTAGTTTCTTTGATTTGATTACATGTTATTCCCAAACACGCTTTTCTTCCTTTTCTTGTAAAAAATAAAAATTTCAAAAATATTTTCTTTCTTTTTTCTCCTTTGTTGGACATTTTGCCTTTGTTTTCGATGATAGATTTTAATAAATGCCCGATCCAATAGACAATTCAACGATGCATGTTCTCGATTTTAGAAGTTATTAAACTTTAGTCCTAATTATTAATATTATGAATAACTTCATGAATTAAACTTTAATCCTATGAGCACATGCGCTTTTCTTACTCTATTGATTTGGTTTAAGATTTTTATAACTCGGTAATCTTTTGTTGCATTGTATATACTTACACCGAGTAAGCTTTGTACCTTTCGTCGTTTGTGAGTGTTATACACTATTCTTTCCTCTTTGAAAACTTTGAATTCGTCGTGAATATCTCTATTCTTTCATTTGATCGTTCATTAATTGAGTTCATTTATGAAATGTGTTACTTAAGCATTATTTTCAAAGTTTGTTTTGACTCGAGAATTGTGTAAACTTTATGAAATGATCATAGGTAATCTTTGTCATATCACCCATATTAGCCTTGACTCACTGTATATGTTTCCCCTCGTCAACCCCTTTGAGCATAAATATTAGCAGTTCATTTCATTACCCAAAATCCCATAGCCAACTCCATATTGGAGTTATAAACCATACATATTACCATCCATGCCTTTGTTTGGAATGTTGCTTGGGATTGAATGATGTTGTGTAGTGTGGTTGCAATTTGAGCATAAAAAGAGTGAGAAAAGAAGTGAAAAAGAAAAGAAAAGAAAAGTGAAAAAGAAAAGAAAAGAAAACATGAGAAAAAGAAGAAAAGAAAAAAAAAGAGAAATTTGCATATGTTGCACATAGAGTTCAATAATCCTTGTTACTGTCCAATTGTTATATATGATGCTTGATTTTGGAACTTATTTTCCAATTTTTGCTATTGCGCGCATTTTTTCCATTATCCCGAATTTTCATCCCCGAACACTTTGAATCCGTACATAATCGTTTCATTTCGTACCCTAACCCCAAACCTACATTACACCCCTATCAAGTCCTATGTGATCTTAGGGTGAATTTAATTTAGAAGTTGAAACAGTTTGATAATCTGTGAAAATGCATTTTGCTCCTTTAATGAGCGGTATCTTTCATTGAGATTACAATTTTTCATTTTATATATAGCGTTCTTCAATTGTGACATGTGTGCGGCCTAGTTCCATTTACATTTACTCTTTATGCCTGCATGTTCCGTGTGTTAACTCCCTGTTTCGAGTGAATTCGCTTGATAAGTGTAATGCCCGTGAGGATTGAAAATATGCTTGCTTTAATTTTTATCCGGTTTATATAAGTTTATGCCAAATCTTACTTTGCATGTGCTCACTCCCCTCCCACATTTTAAGGTTTCAATTTAACGAAGTTCATTCTATAATGTTAATAATACGGACTTTTGTGTGCATTCATTCACTGTACTAATAACATGTTGAAATCTTGTTCGTTATTGTTGGGCTTGTCGCATGTTGGTTTGGGCATTATTTTGAGGAAACCATATGATGTTTATGGGTTTCATCCCTAAAAACCCTCACGAGACGACACTCTTCCACTGGGGTAACCTAGGGGTTTAACGGCTTATTACGTATGCTAAATGCAATCGTGTTCCCTACGAAAGTGGCTCTTTATGTTTATTTTTTATATATATATATATATATATATATATATATATATATATATATATATATATATATATATATATATATATATTCTGGTTGGTCTACCTCTCTTTCTCTTTTTCATTCATCTTTATTGATAGGGACTAGCAATGTGTAAGTTAGGGGGTGTGATAAGTCGTGAATATTGCATTTAGTACCCTTTATTCTTGCACATTCTAGCATTCTCGGGTCCATTAATTTCTATATTTAAGCTCATATATTTAATAACCTTTTTTCTATATGTTTATATGTTTTATGAGGTATATTTGAGCTTTTGTAGGTATTATGGATGCATAGTGCGAAGTTGGATGCGTTTCAGGATTATTTCATTGCAAAAGCTACTTCAAGGGCAATTTGGTCTTTTCCAACTCACTATTTTATGTAATGAAGTTATCAACATGTATTTCATCAAATTATCTTTCCGTGGCCATTGATCGTGCGTCATTCTGACCCCGAATGAGGAAGTTATGGTCGTTTTCGAAAGATTTTGATGTTTTCTTCTACTTCAAGGGCATTTTGGTAATTTCATACTACATAATTTGGAGGGTTTCAAAACTTAATCATGTAGATAATTGAATTAGGTTCGCATCGGTTCCGACCACGTATCATTTCGATTCCGTATGAGGGAGTTATAGTGGTTTCCATGTGACGCGTCAAAATTGAATCGAAGAGAAAAGTGGGTCGTCAATAGCCCAAGGAAAAATTCCAACATGCGGTCGACCGGTCTAAACATGAGGTCAACCGGTCCCATCATATTTGGATGAAAAATGACTTATTTTGGGTTTTTTGACTTGGTTTTGTTGGGGGTTTGTTTTGGGGTATTAATAGAAGGTTGTAGGGTTTTATTTGGGAGATATTTTTCATTTTAGATAGTTTAGATTAGGTTTTTGAAGGCTTCTCTCTCCTTGATTTTCCTTCCCATTTTGGGTTTGTAAGTTTACTATTCCTTCTTCTTCTCCATTAATGTAAGTTCCATTATTGTTCTTAAGCTTTGTAACCTAGATTTATTGCTTTCATTTACTTTCTTGCATTTATTGCTTTCATTTAATTAATGTCTTTTAATATTCTTTCTAGCTAACTTAGTCTAGGTTGTGTTGGATTGAACTCACCTATGGGTTGATGGGTTGCTTTGCTTTGGTGATGGAGTTTTACGTATTTATTTCGAATGTGTTGTCCTAGTTATTACGCCTAGGAGATTTAACGGTGTATATCATGTATGCACCGTACTTACGACCTTTCGTCCGTAATTTCTGGGGTATTTGTTGACGAAAAAATCTTATTAAACTTTTATGTGAATTTAGGGGTGTGACAACTCTTAATTTAATTAATTGATGAAACGAGACGCAATCGTAATAACTCGTGAACCCATGTATCCATTTTATACTAATTAACTCGGGGTGAGGGATATCCGACGCAACCTACAGTTTTTATTCCTTTGTTAATTTTAGTTTAAATACACTCATTCCTAGTTTATCTTTTATATCTTTTTAGTTAGAAAAAAATATCTTTTACACTTTTATTTAGAAGTAATAAACCATTTAAATTCTAGCAACTTGTCTTTGTGGATTCGATACCTGGACTAGCCGTTATACTCCCTTAAAAGAGTGTAGTCATAGTTTAGGTTTTTGTATAGAGTGGTGAGCCGAACATAAAACTACCGGTGCTTAGGTGACTCTCGCGCCACGGCAAAATCCTTTCTATCAAGGGTTACTTGTTTGGATTTCGCTTGCAATACGTCCCACGCACGAAATTGGCAAAAGTCGGGAGTTGAGGGAAGTCAGATACCGAGATCATTATTTTTCTTTCTCATGTACATATATGGTGGTATAATTGGTTTATGGATATGCTTGATATGAATGGTACAAATTAGATGTTATGTGTCATCCGTCTTTATTAGTATTATGTGTGTGTACATATAATGTAGAATATATGAACACCCTGGTGATATTATGATAGGCATGGGTGAGCCTTTTTCTTTTACCTCACGGGATCTGGGTATGTACCAATTGAACAAAAAACTTGGGGTAATAACGCGGATTAAAAACAAAAGGCCGAAATTCCTTTATAAGGGGAGGAGAATGTAATACCCCGTAATTCTTAAATAAAATATTTCGATTAAATTAAATTTGACGATGTGATATTAATTTGGAAATAAATTTAATCAGACGAATTTAAATTAAGATGAGTAAAAAATTTAATTTAATTAAACATTTATTCGAGATTATTTAAATATAAAACTCAAATGAACACATTGGGCTAGCTAGTGAAAAATAAATCATTTATAAATAAATTTATGGGCGCGCGTCATTGGAACATATTAAAAATGTCTAAGTAAGATAAAAATAATTGGGACGCATTTTGGGAAGCGTTAGAGACTCGGTTTAATATTTTTATCTTACTTAGATATATGAGCCTCTAACGCTTATAGATATATGAGTTGGGTAACTTTTGTGGTTATTGGGTTATGGATTTGGACCCATTTGGGGGTCCAAAAGTTGGGCTTTTGACACAACTTGGGATTATCATGAAGTGACTGGTTAAGTGGGGGTAAACCACTCCCCCACTATCACAAATCAAAACCTAAAGTAGAAGCCACAAGAGAGAGATGGGAGAAACACCAAAGAAGAAAAAAAGAGGAAGAACAAAGAGGGATCTAGAGCTTTCAAGGGTTTTTCCTCTACATAATTTAAGGCAAGAATTTTCTTGCATGATTTATGTTTCTAATTTATTACTCAATGCATAATTTTATCCCCTTTATATTTCTGGAAATTAGGGTGCTATTATTTTTTATTTGATGATGAAAACCCACATGTAGAGGAAGGATGGACATGTAGAGTTTGTTCCAGAAATTAGGAATCGAAGTCTGTATATTGATGATTAGATTTCCTTAAGTTTTGTTAATTATTTGGGGGCAATTTGGTTAATAGTTATAGAGATGATTCATGATCATTTATGGATTGAAATCTAGATATAAAATCCCCCAAATAAATGCCCTTCTTGTGAAATGAATATTGCGGATTGTTAGAGACTTAAATCCTTAAACACTTGAGAATATTAGTGATTTTTGGTTGGAACTATTATTGGAAATTTGGGCAAATACGTTGAAACAGTATGCTATTAAAATCTAAGGATTTTGGAAATCTGGGAAACCCATAATTTGAGAGAGACGGGGGAAGAAGACGAGGTGTCGTTCGAACGACATGCCCATGTCGCGCGAACGAGACCTCCAGCCGTTCGAACGACGGGTCAGAATTTGTGACTTTTTCGTCCTTTTCTTCTTTGCCCTATTTTCAGTTGAGTAGCCTAACTTCTGTACCCTTTGAGTAGTAGTAATATCAAAATTCAAGAAAGAGAGTTTCTGTACAGTGGGTTAATTAATTAAGGGACTAATGACTCACTCCCATTTGAATTAATAATAATTATCTTTAACTAGATGGTTAAGTAATTATTTGTGGATTGAAATTAATAATTTATTAGATTATAAATGAGAAATATTATGAATTTTTAAATGAGGAATATTATGGTAATTGTAGAGTAATAACCTATGCATATTATAGAGATAAATAATATGTACTATTATGTAATTTTGTGGACATACCAATATTCGTGGATTGTCCTATCGTCTTGGGAGTTGCGCGTTCGGGCCGTGTACCACATGTCAGCACAAGTGGGCTTGACGATGTGTACGCCATATAGGTACTACATGGAGGCTCCACCCATGAGAGGTAGGTGTTGGTGCTGATCGTTCATGTATCACCGCTGGGTAGGGTTCGTATACAGGTGTCCTACCTAGGGACTGCCCCCAATGTATATGTCTTTGTGTTCTTCGCTTAGGAATAAGAGATTTCCTTCGGAGTTGCCGATTGTGTACGAATAGACACCAAAGGTAGATGCTCTTGTGTCAAATATATGAAAGGACATATATTATTAATTGACCGGACTTGAATCAAATATCTTTCTCTGTCTAAGAAGATAGGTTATATATATATATATATATATATATATATATATATATATATATATCTGTGTGTGTGTGTGTGTGTGTGTGTGTGTGTGTGTGTGTGTGATCCTATAGTGCATAATAGATGTATATGCTTTTCTGGAAGAATTATAAGACTAAAATGAATTTATTGTTGGGAATTTAATGTAGGAATTACATTCAAATGATTAATTACTGTTATGTGTTTTCATTATTCATTATTTGGGAATTGTTGGGATGCGAATGATATCACGCTTAGATGAGGGGTGAGGTGTTATATGCATGTGAGTGACGAGAGAGGGAAATAATTATTGTGCATCAAATGTATTATTACATTCATTTATTATTCAAGTTAATTCTTGCACACCTCGGGCTCTGACCCAAATTATAAATGTCCCCCCCCCCCCCCCCCCCGCCCATAGGTTATATTATTAGATTGGGATAGCGGGGTTGTTGCTGTAACAGCCTTACGATCTCTCGGACTTATCAGATTTCAGATTTGTTGACTCTAGTCTAGGTGTTCTTCTGTCAGAGTTTAGTTATTTCATTTCGAAAGCTTTGTAAGGGCATAAGCCCAAGATTTATTTATTTTCGTTATGCTGGAATAGTGATTGTACTGACTGTTGGATTTATTATTATTAATTTGGTTTGGTTTGGCTTAATTACTGTCAGAGACTTATTCATAAAGTTTTAAACTATCTTCTTTTAAAACAACAACATTTATATTACATTGTGCTGAGAATGGTATTAATTGACAAGCAAGCCCTATCTTCGGCGTATTGTGCCTGACCATCTTTTATGTGAGAAAATAGGGGTTGTTACAGATGCCAAAGCCAAAAAAAATATGGGGGTACAATAGTCTAAACATGACTATTGTTGAGGTGCTTAGTTAATATTACCCTTAAAATTATCATCATGCTATTGCCATGGGCATACAAAGTGGATTTGCCATTTTAAATATTAAAAAATCTTTTAAAGAATTGAATACAAGAAAAGTACTAACATTTTTGTGAATGAAAAACTAAGTTTAATTAAAACTATTTTAAATTTGCATTAATCTACATAGTAGCATCGCATTTATATGTGTATTCATATATAATATAAAGGAGGGTTCAATTTACACTGGTGTAAACTAAAAAAAGTTTTACACCTTATAATAACTTTTTATCGGGTCCATAATTTAAGAAACTGACCGTTAGATTTAACAATCATATCACATCGATTGTGCATGTAAAAAACAATTTATTTGGATATTGAGTGGTGCCTCACCTTGATTGTATGTTTAAAAACTAAATTATATAGTTAATGAAATTCAGAAAAATATGAGCACATTGATCGAACCCTTGTCAATATTTGATTAAAGTGATATTTTACGTACATACTGTAGACGATATGTATGCAAATCTTACGGTTGGTTTCTTAAAATATGTTCCCGATAAAAAGTTGTTAAAATTTTCATAATTTACACCAGTGTAGTTTGAGCACTCCTCATATATTATACTAATTTAATACCAAAAGCATTAAAGGGCCTCATTTTAAAATGTTCATAAATCGCACCAACCCACTCATCCCTTTATAATTTTTTTTGTGACATCTCATAAAAATGCACGATTTATCGACATAAAAATGTACCAAAACATTGAAGGATTGTATTCGTGAAAACTAGAAACTGCAAATATGGATACAATGTAAATTACACTCGGCATTGCCACCATAGTGTGGACCTAACTTTGTTCATTAGCTTTGTGATAGAAAAGAAAAATAAGCATCTCTCCAAAGATGATTAATCATAAGATTCTTGTTGTTAAAATGAGTTATACTTGAAAGAAAGAGATCCAAATCAATTGTATATGATCCTCTGATGTCCCCAACCACTATAAATTCATTATTTTCTCGTAAAAGAATCACATCAAACTTATCTTCTATTTTTGTGAAGATAATCTCTCTCTCTCTCTCCCTCTCCCTTTCTCTCTCTCTCTCTCTCTCTCTCTCTCTCTCTCTCTCTCTCTTTCTCTCTCTCTCACACACACACACACACACCTACCCCCTTAGTATTAAGGAAAAGATGGATGAAGTTATCCTTCAAGTTATTACAGGTGGCGTATTGAACAAGGTGGGTGCACTTATCACAGAAAAGCTCACCCTTATGTGGGGTTTCAAATAACAACTCACTAGACTTAGTGATTTGTTAACCAATATTAAAGATGTGTTACATGAAGTTGAGTCAAAACAAGTGGAGAAAGAGGTCGTGAAGTCATGGTTGAAGAAGCTTAAGAATATAGTTGATGATGCAAGTGAAGTGTTGGATGAGTTTTCTTACGAAATTATTTCTACGTAAGGTAGAGTTAAAAAACCAAAAGAAGAGAAAGGTATGTTTCTTCTTTTCATTCTCAAACCCTATTACATTACGTTGTATAATGGCTTATAAGATCAAGGAAATTAATACATCCTTGGAAAAAATTATCAAATAAGCAAAAGATTTTGGACTCCAAAAGGGAGTCATAAACACGATTTATGTACAACCCACTCTAACTCGAGAGAGTAATTCCTTCCTTGAAAATTTAAAACCCATAAAAAGGGACAATGATGAATCAAAAATAGTTAAAATGTTAATTAGCTCTAGTGATCAAGAAAATCTTTGTGTAATTCCCATTGTGGGAATGGGTGGACTTATAAAAGCCACTTTAGCTAAGCTAGTATATAAAAATGAACAATAATGAGTCATTTCCCTCTGAAGATTTGGGTTTGTGTATCTAAAAATTTTGATACCACGAGGCTTCTAATACCACTTTAGCACTGTTGTTACCACCCGTATGCAAAGTGTGGCGTTACTCATGGGGACGTGTGAACCGCATAATTAGAAAGGGCTATTAAAAGATGAGTGTTTGTTGATAATCAAGCAAAAAGCATTTGCAGTTGGAGGAGCAAAAATGACTCATGAATTAGAGACCATAGGAATTAAGATTGCGAATAGGTGTCAAGGTGTGCCATTGGCGGCAAAGGTTGTAGGTGCGATGATGTTTGCTAAGAAAGAGAGAAACGAGTGAGTAAAGGTTGAAAATAGTGGAATTTGGGATTTTGATAGAGATCAAAATGGGGTAAAAGGTATATTAAATTTGAGTTTTGATCATCTACCATCACCATCTCTTAAGAAATTCTTTGCATATTGTTCAATTTTCCCAAAGGATTGCAACTTAGAAAGAGAGAGACTAATTCAACTCTGGATGGCTATAGGATTCCTCCAATCGGATGAGGGGAGTAACAAATTAATGGAGGATATAGGTAATGATTTTTATAATGTTATGTTATGGAATTCCTTATTCCAAGAAGTAGAAATGGATTTGTATCATGATTTTGTGCACGGTCTTGCATAATCAGTCTCAAAGTATGAAAGGTACATTTTGGAGAATGCTGAAGTGATTGTTATACCTCATTTTCGACACCTAGCTTTATATTCAAGTGGAGAAACAATATACAAAATGTTAAAAGAAAATGCTAGATCTTTGAACACATTATTCTTGAATAGTTATATGCCCAAAAATATCACAGACTTTAAATCTTTGTGTGCTTTGATTTTGGTTGGGTTTGGGATTGAACATGTGCCAGATTCAATTAGCAAACTTATACATCTGAGGTATCTTGATTTTTCAAATAGTAAAATCATAGTTTTGCCCATATCTATTTGCAAGCTTTACAATTTGCAAACTTTAAGAGTCGATGGTTGCGACAACTTAAACGAGCTTCATAACAAATTGAGTAATTTGATAAGCATGAGACACCTCCATAAAAATAAATATGACCGTCGCTTGGAGATTTCAACTAGAATCGGGCGGTTGGTTAGCCTTCAAACACTACCATTCTTTAATGTAGGGAAAGACAAGGGTTATCAACTTGATGAGTTAGGTTGTTTGAAAGACCTCAGAGGACAATTAGAGATACGAAATCTTGAACATGTAAGTGGGAGAGAGGAAGCTCAAAATGTAAATTTATTTAAAAAGACATATTTATACAAGTTGAGCTTTGTGTGGAGTGAATACAGAAGAGGTGGGTTTAATGACGTGGACTTATCGGACGGTCTCCAGCCACACCCTCATCTGAAAAGCCTTATTGTTTCAAACTTATTGGGTGATAAGATCCCAGCATAGATGATGAAAATGGTTGTGAACATTGATGGTAAGGGTGACTGGTTGCCTCTTGACAGTTTGATGGAGATAAAATTGGAAGGTTGCAAAAGATGTGAGCATATCCCATTGCTTGTCCAACTACTAAATCTTAGATATCTTCAGGTGTGGATAATGAATAACATGAGGCGAATAGATTTGTCATTTTATGGTCATCGTAATGATTCTCCCAACAAAAATCGTACTAATGGGATGTCAGCATCATTTCCAGCATTAATCGAATTGACTCAATCTATCATGGCTAATCTGGAGGAATGGATGGAAGCAGAAGATGATCATGTGGTGTTTCCTCACCTTGAGGAGTTGAGTATTGGGAAGTGTGATGGGTTAACATGTCTACTAAGTGGGCTACTATAATTCTGCACCTCTCTCCAGACATTGATCATAACTGAATGCAGGAATCTCATCTATGTACCTAAGTTAATGACAAGTTGTTCTCTCTCTTCTTTACAAATAAGTGATTGTGAAAGATTGAGTTATTTTCCAAAGGGATTAGGTTGCCTTATTCGTTTGAACTAGTTGATTCTTGGTCCCTTGTTAGAGGATGTGACTTCATTCTCGGGTCTCAATGCTATACAACAACACTTTACTCCCTTAATAGAGTTATTACTATTTGGATACGGGGCAGAAGATTTGCCAGACTGCTTTAGCAACCTATCGTCTCTTAGAGCCCTATATCTATACAACTATTAGAGACTAAAATGTCTACCAGCCAGAGAACCCCTTGCCAAACTATATCGATTGGGTATAAAAAAATTATCCTCTATTAAAGGAAAGATGGTTTGAGATTGCCCCACATGCAGAGGTCTACATCTCTAATATGTCTAAGTGAGTTTCTCTTATTCAATTTTCCTTATTCTAATTATACTCATCTATTTTATTTAATATTTTTCCCTTATATTTATATATAGGATATTAATACCCACTCTTTTATTTACACAGGTAAAGTGTTTGAAGAATTGTCACACATAAAAAATATGTTGCTCAATGGTAATTCAATTACTTTATATTATTTTCTCATTCCTATTATACAAATTCCTTGCTCAATGGTAATTAAATTACATTCTTAGGAGCTAGTTGCCCTTGTTTCTAGAAACATTTCATTTATGCAATGTTTATACAACTACAACACATATAACATGCGATGTGACAGTGCGAGAGCTACTTTCATATATTCTTCTATATTTCTAGGGATTGTTATTCTGTAGTTAATGAGCTTCATATTATTTTAATGTCAATCTTCTCCCATTTATAACCCGTAACCTGTTTACGACCCGGTAGACCGTTTACACTCGCAAATCGATATGAGAGTAGAGGCTTGCTAGGGATAGATACAACACGTCATATGACGCATAACTTTAATATATCTGATTATGACCCAAGAACGTTAAACCTGCTCTATACCCGATAACTTCATTTCATGTTAACAGGTGGTGTCTAATTGCCACCCTTACTACCCACCTTTTATAGAGGTGGGAAGGTTTCAAAAAATGTTAGGGATACTTTCACACCCTTTTGAGGCTGATTTAAAATGAGAGGACTACCCCCAATTGTTCATCCCTCCTATTTCATTTAAAAAAGTGGATACCTACTAAGATGTGTAATTTTATTTGGAATTTGATTATCATTGTTTCCTTTTTAGGGACAAACGTGCTACCCCTCGATGCCTTTCCTTACTTGGGAAAACAAGGATGTGCTGAGAAGCTCGAAGATATTGGTACTGGAAATCTGGATGAAAGGCTTTGTCAACTATCTTGGATGGTTGTGTTTGATGTATAGTCTGATGACTTCATATTATTAATTCATCTTAAGGACATGTTATAGTTTATGCTTGTTTTATTTATGTTCATTGTACTTTGACTTAAACATGTGTTGTTTGCGGATTTCATGTATTTAATATTTGTCAGGGACTTGTTATTGACTATTCTAGCTATGTTATTAATAACTGATTTCTTTTTGCTAGATTAGGTAAAACCTTTTCTAACTCCGCCGATGCAAAGATATATTTTGCATTGTCAGTCCCAAGCCCGGATAAAGGAGGAGGGAAAAAAGTTTATATTATACCCCATGTCACTGAAACATCCCCCCTTTTGTTTTTGTTTTCAGTTTTATGCACAACAAACTTTTATTTTTGTTCATAGTAATGTATATATACTCGTATGTTGATCCTCAAGTTCATTACTTAACAATGGAGTTGCTTAGAAAATCAACACATGAAACAAAATAACAAAACCAATAACGAATTTGCCACCCATACGGATTGTTGATAAAATAGTGTTGCCTACCCACATGTTTAGAACCTAGAAGTCTCTTCCATTATCTTATTATGTTCTTTATTCGCACATAGGTTGATCTCTCTTGTATGTGCATGTATTTTGGCCTTCCTCTACAGAACTATATGTGGGAAATCATGATACTTCTCTTGTAGTTTCAACTTAAAATTATATTTTATTACAAGCTGATATTGAAGGTTGGATGAATCGAGGGAGGATTTCAACCGGACCTGGGAGGGTCAGGTAGAGCTGTATTTGTCGAGGCAAGGTTGGACAGGAATCAACAGGGATTAGTGCTGCGAGGGCGAAGTGAAAATCACTCGGTACCTATTGTTGCGCTAAGGCGAATGTCGTGGTGGATGCAATAAACGAAAGAAATTATGACTTCACTAACCACTTAAGCCTAATCATCCCACTTGTTTCCTTAGTCCCATTAGTAATCAACTTTTTTTTAAAATTTTCTTTCTTTTTAGCTAAAAGATGACGCTTGTTGTTTAGCAAGAAAGAAAAAGAAAGATCAAATTAAATTATTTAATGGATGGATCAGTTCAACAACACCCAAAGTTCACCATAACTTGGACACTGGTTTGAATGATAAGCCTATAATTTGGCCCTCTTTTAAATGCAGACTGGTGGTTTTTTTAGACAATCATTCATCCTATAATGGGCCTAAAAGTATGCTCATTATAAGATTGAATCTCTCCTATTTTTATTCATATTCTAAAGAAATTAGGACCATTGCTTTCAGTTATACTAATTGAATGGGTATCAGAGAGCAACGAAAAATAAGGACATGTACAAGTCATGGGGTATAGACGTGGTTTCAATATGACAGCATGCTATGACGAGTCTTGGTGACAAATCGCTAGGCATGACGCAATAATCGACAAATTGAAATCATTATATGAGGTGACCGAACACGATTACCAGGTTTATTTAGGATAATTACGTTGATCGCTTTTTCCTCTTCTAATTTTTGTTACTTTAAAATGGTTTCTCTTATTTCTGCAGATTGCAATCTATATTGTTACTACTAAATTTGTTACTCATAAGTATTTTGATTGTCGATTAATAAAAATTATCTTTATACTGGGAAAAATATCATCTTAAATAAATGATTGTTTCTACTTGTTCAGTTTTTGATCCAACAGATCAATTCAAGTGTATTTCCAATAAAACATTCTCCATTTCCAATCAAATCATAGTTTTATCGTACTATTATTCCCTCCATTCATAAATTATCATATGCGTGAACATGTAAAGAACGGTACTCAAGTATTGTATAGACTCACATTTTGACATTATATTCCTACTATAGATGAAACCATAACTAACGCTTACCACTTGGATTTAGTTGAGTTGACTCATGTGTCTTTTCCTATTCCATTTTGGGAGGTTAAAAAACTTTTTTGCAAAGAGGTCTTTCATTGTTCAAACCACTTGAATCTATATTAAAATAATATTTTGAGAACCGAATTAATATTTCATAAAATTCAATTATACACGTTCATCAAAATCGTCAAGTAATGCAGCAAACCACAATCTCAATTTAAGCTTAGGAAGTTTGGGTGCAACGCAAGATATTCGTGATTGCATCATTGTAATTTGAAATTGATTGGAGAAGTCAGGATTTAGGCCTAAGGTAGATATTTACTATCATTTTAATTTGAAATTCTTTCTCTAAAATGCACTTCGCTGAGTAGGGACGCGTCTATGAGTCACGGTTAGTTGAACAAGAGAATGGAAACATTCATCCACAAGTTCAACAACATGCGGTTATAGAGACGAGTCCAATTAGAGTTTCTTAGGATATTATTAATCACGAAAATTAAACTTTTAATTACCATTACTTACTACCTACTAATAGTAAGCAAGTAGTAGTACTGTTAGTAAGATTTTGTTACTCAATGCACAAGGATTTAAAAGTGGATGGGAGACAAAATGTTAGGCAAAAATTACTTCCACTACTATAAGACCTCTGTCTACAAACAATTTGAACAATTCATTAACAGAGCATGATTGAGTAGAAGATCAAATCAAATAGAATCAAACATTTAAACTATTGACAAATGTTGTATTAATGGAGACAACTAGATCACAACTAAGAGTAGAGTTGGTATTTCTTTATTGATAGAGACGAGTGTTTAACAAATGCAATTTTGTAGCATTCGATATGATTTGAGACCGTGTTAACTTAATATTATCATATTTTTACGGCGAGTGTTGAACAATTCATTGGATATGATTTTAGCACCCCGCATAAAATCTATGGTGCTGGCTTACTCTACTATCCAGTCCCTGTACCTCTCATACAATAAGGGAAATACTAGTTCGGATCCACTCTCGAACTATATTAACATAAACACACATATTGGAGGCGAAGCATAGTTCCCAGTCCTAAGAGGTCAGCACATACCCTCACATCTCTTAGGACCATCTGACTATCATTTTCAGATAGCATGTATCAAGGATACTATCTTCTAAGGTACGAGTAAATATCCCCCATCAAGGTCCAATCGAGATAAGACTTTCCCGGCGCGGAGACCTCTGTGATAGCAAGTAGCTCGGGTATGATTATATACACACACACACACACACACACACACACACATATATATATATATATATATATATATATATATATATATATATATATATATATATATATATATATATATATATATATACACACACACATGCACTCGGTTATATATATACACCTTCACATATTTTAATTGGGTTTTCCCCTGACCTATAATAAATATTATAACCATACGTGGCACATATCACTCAAGTCCTACGCATAATTAACCATTTCATTTTATTCTCAACTGTCGCCCTTTTATAACTTCTTCTCGTCCCTAAAAGTGTTTCCTTTTACTAGATGTAAATTCAGTAGGCGTACCCTCACCATCATACTGGTCCAAGTCTTTCTCGAGTCTCCTGGTACCACACTTAACGTCTGCATGATTTCTATTAAATTTTATGCCCCCGTTATCCCACGGATATCTCACGTATAAATTACATTCACATGAACTTACTTATACCCTACTGGTCCTACCCATAATCCATTATTATCTATAAATAATATCCAAAGTTCCTACGCATCTAAATCGGATTAACCAAAAAGGGGGGGGGGGGAATCTATAATTTCCAGGAGGGGTCGATCGATGGACGACTGATCGATCGATCGACCCCTTTTCATCGATAGATCGACCCCTTTTCATCGATAGATCGACCCCTCCTAGAAATTGTGTAATTTTTCCTTTTTCGGCTAATTCGAATTAAAATGCGTAGGAGCCCTTGGTTATAAATTAAAGATAATAATGGGTCATGGGGAGGACCAGTAGGGCCTAAGTAGGGTCCGGGAAATGAAATTTAATATGAGATACAACCGCGGGATAATGGGGGCATAAAATTTATTGGAAATCGTGTGTACGTTAAGTGAGGTATTGGGAGACTCAAGAAAGACTTAGACCAGTATGTTAGTGAGGGTACACCTACTCAATTTACATCTATTATACGAAAATACTTCGAGGGACGAGAAGTACTTATGAAATGGTGACAATTGAGAATAAAAAGAAATGGGTTAATTATACGTAGGACTTGGGTGCTTTGTGCCTCGTATGGTTAAAATATTATTGTGGGTCGTGGGCGAAGCTAATTGAGATATGTGAAAATATATATATACCGAGTGCTTATATATATATGTATATATATATATATATATATATATATATATATATATATATATATATATATATATATATATATATATATGTGTGTGTGTGTGTGTGTGTGTGTGTGTGTGTGTGTGTGTGTAATCATACACGCGCCACTTGCTATCACGGAGGTTGTCGCGCTGGGACAGTCTTATCTCGATGGGACCTTTATGTGGGATATTGACTCGTGCCCTAGAACATAGGATTTCTTAGTACACGATATCTGAGAATGATAGTCAGATGGTCCTAAGAGACGTGAGGGTATGTGCTGACCTTTTAGTGACTTGGAACTATGCTTTGCCTCCAATATGTGTGTTTTGTGTTAATACAGTTCGAGAGTGATTACGAACTAGTGTTTCCCTTTGTACGAGAGATACGAGGACTTGATAGCAGAATATGCCAGCACTATAGATTTATGTGGGGTGCCCTATTAGTATATATATTATGAGTGATAAATATATATATATATATATATATATATATGTGTGTGTGTGTGTGTGTGTGTGTGTGTGTGTGTGATTAGTCTACTGTGCTTGTAAGTAGATACGAACTGACTAATTCATAGTAAATGAAATAAGTGGTTGCGAACTTATATATATAACTGGCCTAATATATTCATAAGAAAAGGTTATCTGATATAACTATAATCATGCGATTACTGGAAGCAAAATTTGGTGAGGGGAAATTGAATTAGACTATTGAATCAGGTTGGCTTTATCCGGATTAATTCGTTAGTATGTTAGGCGTGCACACTAGTTGAGGGGTGAGAATTCCCAAGTGAGTGTCGTGGTACTAACATGTATGTAATATCAACTGGTAAGCATTTTAAATACTTGCTAAACTATTTTTAAAGTTGTTTTACACTCGGGCTCTGACCCGTTTCTTGTTATCCTTTCCTTCTCTTGTATATATATATATATGTATTACAGGTGCCCAGCCACAGAGGCGCCAGACTTAGATCTTTGGACTATTGACGTGTTGCAGCTAGTGTGGGAGTTGCAGGTCCTTTCAGTAGATGACTTCATCCTTGCCTTCAGTCTTCTATTTAGTCATCATTATATAGGGCATGTGTCACCAATTTCCAGCTTTATCTAGTTCAGAGAGATTTGTACTCTTGATTTACTTCATTACTCTGTTTTAGTTGGGATTACTTGTGATTATTACCTTGTCCTGTGATTTAGGACATTTTATTTGGGTGGATTTATCTAGCATGATTCTTTCATTTGGATGGTTTGGTTTTAATACTATCATTTGTATTCGTAAAAATGGTTTCATAGTTAATATTAACAATCGGACTTAATTTATAAAGTTAAATGTTTTGACACTTAGCTTAATTATTTATTAGGTGATTAATAAAGAAAATTATTTTTCGTCAGTGGTGCTAAGAATGAACCAACCGGACACTTTGAGTTAATTTAATAAAGAATTGATCACCCAATATTTAATTAGGCGGGGTGTCACAGAGGACGTAGGACTTAAAAGAATTTTTCTTTTTTAAAACCATACCCCATCTCGATTGAAATAATTCTTTTGGCCCAATTGAGGGGATGATTCAGCTATATGTGAGTAGAAAAAATCACTTTCTACCTCTTGTTGCAGTCGGGACCACCAATTAGCCATTGGGATAGATATAGCTATCAACTCAAACTCCGCTTTTCTGGAAAGAGCATCAGCAACTTGATTGTCTGCCCCCCTTTTATACTGAATCACATACTCATATCCCATAATTTTGGGTAACCAAAGTGTCTGCACTGGAGTGGTGATCCATTGTTCGGGTAAAAATTTGAGGCTTTTTTTATCCGTTCGAACAATGAAGGGCTTGCCTAACAAGTAATAATGCCACTTTCTAATTGCCTTGACAAATGCCAACATCTCTTTTTGTATGTAGGACAAGACTGAGGTATTCAATGCTTCACTAAAATATGCCATATGTCTTTGCTTTTGCATAAAAATGGCACCAATACCTACACCACAAGCGCCACACTCAATTACGAAGGGTTGAGAAAAATCTGTTAACTTCAGTACTAGTGGAGATGTGAGATCTCTCTTTAGGTCCTAAAAAGTGGCGTCTGCTTCTGAGGTCCAATAAATCCATCCTTGGTAGGAATACGAGTTAATGGTGCAGTTATGGTCCCGAACCCATGGATGAATTTGTGGTAATATCCTGCCAATCCGAGAAACCCACATAAGGATTTGAGTGTTAATGGAATAGTCCACTCCATTACGCTTCTTATTTTGGAGGGATCAATAGCAACGCCATCTTGTGAAATTAAATGCCCAAGGTAGGCTACCTACAAGACCCCAAATTGACATTTTGACATTTTTGCAAAAAGCTTGTTAGTCAATAAAATATCGAAGACTTTTTGTAAATGTCGCAAGTGCTCCTCCCAATTTTGGCTATAAATTAAGATAATGTCAAAAAAGACCAAAATAAATTTCTGAAGATGTGGTCGAAATAGGTCGTTCATGAGGCTCTGGAAAGTTGAAGGTGCATTGGTAAGGCTGAATGGCATAACGATGAATTCGTAATGACCCTCGTGAGTATGAAATGCGATTTTGTGAATATCGTCTTCCTTAACCAGAACTTGGTGGTAACCTGAGCGTAAATCAAGCTTTGAGAAGAACTTTTCACCATGTAATTCATCTAGTAACTCATCAATAGCCGAAATAGGATATTTATCTTTCATTGTTATGTTGTTTAGGGCCCAGTAGTCAACACAAAACTGCCATCCACTATATGATTTTCGAACCAGCAATACTGGTGAGGAGAAAAGGTTGGTGCTTGGATGAATTAACCCCGAGGTGAGTAGCTCTTAGACCATTTTCTCTATCTCATCCTTTTGATAATACAGGTATCGATAAGGCCGTACGCTAACAGGTATGACTTTGTCTTGTAGAGGAATGGCGTGGTCGTGGCTACGATGTGGAGGTAATCTGGACGGTTCATCAAAGACCTCATTGTACTGCTGCAACAACTTAGCTATTTCGTCTTCATGCTTTGACGTGGAACTCAGTTCATCACACAAAGTGATTTGTAAGAAATAGCCTAGTCCCTCTAAGTTTTTAATCTTCTTGTTGTTCAAATCTTCTAACTCAGATCTTTGTAACCCTTAAAACTTATGCTTTTGTCCATTTTTAGTGAAGCCCATCGTTAGTTCCTTATAGTTCGTCTCGATCGACCCCAATGTTTCTAGCCATTTAACTCCAAGGACTGCCTGACAAGCCACAATGGGGAGCATATAAAAATTAGTTGTGATGGCATGGTCTTGGACCATCAGTGCTAAGGCAAAGCAACGACCAACATATTCTACCCATTCATAATTAGAAGCCATCACCTGAAAAGACTTATCATGTAAAGCAGGTAAATTATATTTCGCAACAATATTTTGGTCAATGAAATTGTGCGCGCTTCCTCCATCAATGAGCACAGTGATGTCGTTATTTTTTTTATTTTGGCAAGCACTCTAATGGTTTGGGGGTGGTTTGTTCCAGCAATAGCGTGCAAGGAAATTTTAGGTACGAGGTCATGTGAAGGGTCTGGTGGATCTTATGGTTGGGGGATGTCTATGGATATATCCTCAATCATGTATAATTGAGGTCTTTGGCAGTGGTGACCCGGTGTGTATTTTTCATTGCAATAAAAACATAGGCCTTTCTCTCTACGTTAACGGGCCTCCTGACCCGTAATTCTTTTGAATGTAGGTAGGAGGGTGTTTGGAGTGGTGGAAGTTGGTTTGGTGGTGGGTGGTGGACCAAGGATGCTGGTTGTTTTTGGTGGTGCTGTTGTGGAAAAATGTGGGAAGGTGGTTGATTTTCTTTAAACAGCATTTTGCTCCTCAATCAAACGAGCGACCCCAATGGTTTTCGACAAGGAACGAGGCTTTTTGATTTTGACATCCAATCATATTTCATGTTTCAATCATGCGATGAAATAACCAATCAAATAAGTGTCAGACGAATCACCAATCAACTGTGAAAGTCATTCAAACTCGTCCTGGTAAACACCAACAATGGATGTTTGTTTGAGACGTGTAAGGGCCTCGGCTAGGTCATCGAATTCGGTAGGTCCAAATCGGAGCAATAATGCTTTGGTGAATTCTTCCCATGACAACAGGCCTTTAAATTTGGCCAACCAACGATGCCATTGTAAGGCCATTCCTTCCAGGTGAAAGGATGTGAGTTGTACACATTGATGTGGGGCAATATTTTGTAATTCAAAATATTATTCAGCTCGATAAACCCACCCAGTTGATGTGTTTGGGTAATGGTTTGGGTTGTAGATGTGGGTAAGTTATGTCGGGCTATCTGGGACGAGTCACCGATGGCAAAGGGGTTGACGCCATTCATTTCGGGGGCTTAGGATGGGCTCTGCGAGGCTCTTAGAGCTTGAAGCTCTAGTAAGATGGTTCTGAGGGTGTTGTGCACTAAATCGAAACAAGCCTCATGTCAAGATAGGATTTCATTAACCTCGGCATTGGTTTTGGCTCGGGTTTCCATAGGGCCTGAAACGTGCTCTGATTCCACTGATATGTGCAAAGAAAAGAAACAGATAATAACATAGAAGAGAGAAGAGATATGTATGTGAGTAAAAACTTCCTACTTAATTCATCCTCACTAGCACATTATATAGTGCTTACAATTAACAACTTTCTGAGGAAATAAGGACCCCATAATTGAACGTGCACCTACAGGGGCGAAACTAGAGGTAGGCTGGGGGGGGCTCCAGCCCGCCCCTAAAAAAAAAAAAAAAAAAAAAAAAAAAAAGTAGTGTTAATTATTTAAAAAAAAAAAAAGTAGTGTTAAAATTTAAATTCAGCCCACCCTTAATAGGAATTTTGATGATTTTCGTCAAAATGTTTTAAATAACCTCAAAAAAATTCGGCTCGGGGGCTCCCGCCCCCGAACCCCCGATGTTAGCCCGTCCCAACGTCAAATCCTGGTTCCGCCATTGTGCACCTAACTGACCAAAATATTCTGCTACTGCATACATGATCTATCAATAAACAAACTAAAAACTTTGACCTATTATTATGCAACTAACTAGCTGACATTGACTTATTCATTGACTCAAATCTACTGACTTATGTAAACCTTATTTTTACAGGATACGGTATGTATCAAACATGTGATTTTTATTTTGGGAAAATGGCAGATGCTTGGGATGATTGGGAAATAAAGATTGGGTAAAAGGAATCGATTTTGGCAGAGGCTTTGGTTTTGTTTGTTTTATTTGACAGATATGGAAATCAGAGAATGACTTTGTGGGTTTAATTGGAGAAAGTGGGTCTTTGGTTAGGAAGGTAGAAGGTATGGTTTTTGGGGATATGGGTTTTGTTGGTAAAATCGGGTATGGAGGTTACGGGTTCGGAGTTGGAAATCGGGTTTCAAACTCACTGGAAATGGAGCTCGGGTATGGGTCATGGTTCGGCGTGTGGAGGTGGATTAATGGGTCTCCAGATTTACATGGGTTATGGCATAAGGGGCTGCTGGATTTTGGTCGGGTCTAGGGTCGTGGGTTCCTGCCGGAGGTATAAGGTAGGAAGAGACTGGGTTCAGGCGGGTGGTGGATCTCCGGTGGGTTGAATTGTGGGTCGAGGTCGACGGCGAGTTCGTGGATGGCCGGGTTTGGATGATTAGTCGTGGGTATGGAGCTTTAGAGGGAGAATCTGATTTGGTGGGGAAGATGAATAGGGATGTGATTTGGTGTGAGAGGGTGTATTATAGTAAGTGCGTGTGTATGTTTAGAATGTACCTAATAATTAAAATAACACCATCTAACTAAAAATTAAAATTAATAAAATTAATAATATTGAAAATCAAAATCTATTAAAACTAAGAATTAAAATCCTAACCTATTAAAAAATAAATATTTATAAATCTATTAAAATTAAAGAAATTATAAATTTTATTAAACTTAAAAAATTAACTTCCTAATCTAAAAATAAAAGACTTAAAATAAGATAATACTAATAAATCTAACTTAATAAAAAATAAAATATTAATAAAAATAAACTAATAATAAAAATTAAAAATCAAATAAAAATAAAACTCACACCTATTATATTTACATAAAAAATATAAAAATAATCAACACACGTTGCGAACTCTAATACATACAGCTATATGTACAAATAAATCTTAAAAATATACATGACTCAAAATAAAATATAAAATAAATTTTAAAAATTATAAACGACTCAAATAAAAATCTAAAAAAATAAAAAAAGGTGCAAAATAAACACACACAAGGCTCGGGATAAGATTAAGGAGGTCTGGGCTCGGTTAGGGGATATGGTAATAGGTACGGGGATTGGGTTTAAGTTCTTTCAACAGCATCGCTGCAACATTTGATGTAATTAACCACTTATTTATAGCAATTTCCTTGAATCAAGCTTGTTTGACACCGCAAATGCTTATTGACCAACAAAACCAATAAATACCAACATAAGTCCGATTTTACGGAGAACTAGCAAGTAAAATGCGTCTATCTAAGGTATAAATATAACACTTTTGGGTTCTTATCAATATGTACAATGAAATAAAAAATCAAATTCTAAAATCAAACACTCCTTTACAACGACGCCATTTTGATAGAGCGAGTTATCGAGATTAAAGCAATAAATCATTTAAAATTCAAAGCAAATCATTCATCGAAAACGAAGGGACAAGGAAGGCAACACGCCACGAACACGTGGCTTTGAAACGCGCTGGAGAAAACATTTGGGGCTTAAAGGATTCGAGACCTTGACCCTTTCCTCAACTAAAACAGTGCCTAAATATATATCATATAAATAACACCCTAGTTTATCTAATTAGAGTTAAACCCTGAAATCTACATAACCTTTTCATACGACCTCGTATCAATGTACTGAAAAAATTTATGTGACGCACATTTCGGGCCCAACAATATTTCAGCAGTGCTCAGGTCACGGGATCGATCTTCGGGTTTGACTCAGGGCATTATATTTGACTTTCTTTCGATTACGATCTTTGCATAGTCGTAATTTTTGCGTTCGAGCTTAGATTGACATGTCGTTTAAACCCAGGCATTTCTTGATTCGAGGCCTACAACTTCCCTATTTGTTCGAGTCCAAAATTATTCATCTGAATTTATCATTTTGATCTTGAAGGTGAGTATGTGATTTTTTTTGCCCAAATTGCTTCCAGACTTCGTCCTTAGCATCATAAACCCTCTAAATACTCAAATAAACCTTGCACAAGAGATTCACAATGAATAATTAAGGTTATAAAATAAATTATTATAAAGCGTGAGTTTAACGAGCATGGGATTGCATTATTGTAAATTAAAAAGGGGAATAAAATGAAATATTTGACACGAATCAATAATCTCTGACTTTTGGAGGAGTAGTGTCCCCTTATTCCTTTTGGTTCCCTACGGCTCATTTGGCAGCATGAAAATGCACTTATCTCAGGATTACCTTATATGGTTTTGGGAAAATGTCATAAATTTAATGGTTCTGAGGGAGATGAGCCTCTGTTGGCTCTCTGGGTTGACTATATCAGGATGAGATGAGATTCAAGAAATCTCTCTATTATAGGATCGGGTTGTAAATTTCTTTAACCACGTCAGAGATAGACAGATGGAAATAATCGATAGCAGTGGTTCCCGTGAAATGAGCATTTCCATGGAAGAGGATTTCGGTTCTTAGGATAGTGTTAGTAGTAACTGTCCTTAAGTACCTTTGTGTGACTTTGTGGAAATATGATGTTTTTCTTACGATGATGAATGTGTCTTGCAATAAAAGTATTTATTTTAACGAAATGAGTCCTCCCATAGGACTCAACCTTTCTTTTTCATCCTATAACTCTATAACCAGTTCTTTAGTGGTCTAAAAGATGAGATAGAGTAAAAATATTGAGGCCTTACCCTCGAAAGGGTGTTGTTTATTGACCGAACCCCTAAGGGTTGCCTATGTACCTCCATTATGTGGTAAAGTTGACTTATTGATGGTTTTGAGAGTTTTTTTTTATTTATAGAGGATCAGGCTGTACATAGTTCTTTTTTAAAAAGTAGTTATCACAATGCCTTTTTTTCTATACATAGTACTTCTTATGATGATATAAATTAGTCATCCTATCTAGCTCTGGTCCAACGATATGAACTCGATGTAAGGACATTTTTGTCCATCTTTAATATGTATGTCGTACGCCATTACACCGTTGAAGAAAGTCAAGATCACATCTACATCAACGGATCCGAATATCAAAGAATCGTGGAATTAGTTTTCTGCATAATCGGACCGGTCCACCCATTCTAAAAACGAACCGATCCGCCTCGGATCGATCCGCTTTGCTCCAAAACAGAGAACCCCGGATCGAATGCAAATCAAATAGGCCCTGTTCAAAAATGAATCGATCCGCTATCGGACCGATCCGCATCAGAAGCGGACCGATCCGCCTGAGATAAAATCGATCAGATCTTCTTGAGATTTTTCCGGCCCAGGTTTTCTTATATAAACCAAATTCGGGGAGTTATTTTGTAAGACTTTCACATACAATTTTAAGAGTCCTAAATACTCTAAGCCTTCACCTTTTTGAGTCCCAAGACTTATGTTTGATTCACATAACTTTTCCATACCTTTGTGAATCACTTTGCAACCCAAGAACACAACCTAGTGTTTGTTCAAACTTTGTGGAGAAGATGTATTCCTTCTTCATTGCGGCACACCTAGAGTTCTCGAGGGAGATTCTAGCCGACGACACCAGAACCGACGCCTGCGGGTATTTCTGTGTCACTCTTGTTTTTCATTGTAATCCGCGTAAGTGTATATTATAAATTATAGTGAAAAATAAAAGGTTTTGCCCTTTTGGGGGATTTTTCCTCACATGTGTGTGTTTGAATGTTCTTGCATGTTTTACATCTTGTTCAATCACATCTAGATGCATGTTTAGGATTTAATTGTGTTAAACTGAGTTTGATTATAAAATTTCTTAATTTGAACGCAAGCACACCTCTTCAAATTGGTATCAGAGAAGGTTACGCGAATTTATTGCGTATTCCTAATTTTCCGCAAAAATTTTCTAAGATATCAATTTTTTGAAAAAAAATTAATTTTTGAAAAAGAGCGTGGTTAATGGAGAAATCATATAATAAAATGCCAGTTTTTGACGGGATAAACTATGCATACTGGAAAGCCCTCATGAGGTCTGCTTTAAAGGCCATAGATGAACGTGTTTGGATTTTAGTTGAAAGAGGGTGGACACCTCCCTCCGTCACTGTTGAAAACATGACTAATGTAAAACCTGTCAGTGCTTGGACTGAAGAAGAATTTAAATGGTCATCGTTTAATTCTAAGGGTTTAAGTGTTAATTCTGGATCCGTCACTCCTGACGAGTTCCGACGTATCATGACGTGCTCCACGTCAAAAGAGGCATGGGATGTTTTGCAACTTACCCATGAAGGAACTAATGCTGTGAAAGAGTCTAAACTGCAAAATTTAACAACTCAATTTGAGACCATCACCATGCTTGAAACTGAATGCTTTGATGATTTTTATACTAGGCTATCTGATATTGTTAATGCTAGCTTTAATCTTGGTGAACATATTCCTAATGCTAGAGTTGTTAAAAAGATTCTTAGATCACTGCCTAAGCGTTTTATCCCTAAAGTCACTGTGCTAAATTATATGGGTAATTTAAATACGCTAAAATTGGAGGAACTTGTAGGAGACTTGCAAACATATGAAATTAATATGTTTCCTAAATCTATCAAGCCTAAAGATAAGGGAATTGCTCTTAATGCCCAAGATAGAAAAAGTGAGGGGTCGACAAGAAAGAGAGATATTGAAACGTCTGATTCTGAGTGTGATTTTGACTTAGATGATTTGGATCTATTTGCTAAAAATTTTAAGAAAATTCTCAAATTCAAGAAAAATGGAAATTTCAAAGATAAAAAGAATTTTGAGAAAAATAAGTTTGAAAAGAAAAATGAAAAAGATTTTAAAGATCCTCCTAAGAAAGACATTGAGAGATGCTTTGAGTGCGACGGTAAGGGTCATAGAGCCTTTGAGTGTGCTACTAGGCTGAACAGAGAAAAGGGCAAAGCTGTCCTCAATGCTACCCTTAGTGATGACAGTGAGGTCGAGTCGGTGGACTATGGAGATGGGTCACCGCATGAGCGTAACTTCACCGCATTCATGGCAAGTCATGTGAGTACCTCCAATGCTTCTCACGACGATGAGGATGCTACATCACAGGGACACCTCGACAGTGAGAGCGATGTGAGTGAGGGGGAGGATGAAGCAAGTGAGAGTGAGTGTGATCTTCAACGCGCCTACGCTGAGTTATATTCTGAGTCATTTGAAACCAAGAAGCGTAACAAAGCATTAATCCTTAGGATCACCGCTTTAGAGAAAGATTTAAGATTGTTTGGAGAGAGAGAGAGTTGTGGTGAGAATGGAAAAGAGAGAAAGAAAAAACTTTAGAAGATAAGATGTTTTGAGTGCGATGGGACAAGGCACAAGAAATTTAAGTGTCCTACTAGACTTAGGAGAGAGGGCAAGAAAGTTTCCATGCCCACTTCTCTAAGCGATAGTGAGGATGAGAATGGTGATGAAAGTGTGATCCAAAAATCGTTTAGAAAGTTGTTTATTGAGACCTTGGAAACAAAAAGGTCAAATAGGATCCTAGGTCTTCGAATTCATGAGTTGAAGGAAGAGAATGATGAGCTAAAAAGGGAAAAAGGTGACTTGACCAACACGGTGTCTAGTCTGACGACACGTGTATCCCATCTCGAGGATGATCTCAAACAAGCACGGGAGGTCCAAGTCACGTTAGAGAATGCATTTGAGAAGGTTGATAAGATGGTTCCCTATCCCGTTTTGAATGATGTTGGAAAAGGTAATGACGGTACATTCACTTCTTTTAATGCGCCAAAGCCTATATCCACCTTGGTTAGTGAGTCCCATGGGTGCCCGTCTAGGAAAGCTCATCCCAAAATTCTTGATAAACTTATTCCTAGATCGATTTATGTTTGCTCCCACTGTAAGAACCAAGGACATCTTAGGGAGTTTTGTTCTAAGTTGGGTTTTGTGCCATATCATGCCACTTCACACATTCATGCACATGCACCCACTCATGATACTTTGCCTGCACATTATGATAGAGAGTTTTCACATATTCGCGAGCAAGTGAAGTTTTTGATCAAGACTACACATGATCTAGTGGAGTTGGTTCAAAAGATGTCACCATCTTTGGAAAACTCCACCGTTTCTCCCGGTTGAGATCTTGTCTTGTTTGCTAGCATAGGTTAATTTTCATGATGTTTCTTTTGCCTATTGCTAGCATGTTTGTTTATTTATTTTTTGTTTTTTTTATTACTTTAAAAAAATCCAAAAAGATTTTCTTTTAGAAAAAATTTTAAAAAGCTCAAAAAGATTTTATTTTGATAAAATTTTGAAAAATCCAAAAAGATTTTTTGTATTTTATTTGCACCTTTTATGGATGAGAATTTAAGATAGCCAAGTCACAATTTTATTCCATATATCCAGGTGACTGTTTGATAGAGATTTGAGACGCTACATCATTTCATCCACGTGCTTTACATTGTTTGGAGTCTTTGAGATGTGATTACTGATATCTTTCTATATGTTTGACTCCTATATTCTTTATTGCACACATGCACATCTTTATTTGGTTATTGTACTTGTCTATCATATTGGCTTGAGTGTTTCCATCTAATTTCTGTCTATACAACGTACAATATGCAATAAAACTTGACAAGATTGGAATGCATGTAAAAACCGTTTTGGTGCGACTGTGTGTTTAATTGAGAACGGGGAGGGGCTGCGAAAGGTAATTATCTATCCTTTGCGCAAAATTCACCGTTAAAAGGACCTAAAAAATTGAGGAATTTTAGTATCCGAGTTCCAAAGAGGTTAAAAGAGCCTCGGAATAATTTAAAGGCAATAAAAAGCAATTCATGCCAAATATGGGCCATTAGGTTTCACCATCAATTCTCTAATGTTTGAGAATTTAGATTACCTCTATTTAAGAAAATATATCTGAGGGAGTTTGGTTGGAGAATTTATACAGGTTTGCACTTCCTTGAAAGTCCTGAAAAAGCACGAAATCGTTTTGGACGTTATTGGTGTGGAAATCACTTTTGAGCTTTGATTTGTTGATTTGATTAAGTCAATGTCTCGTACTATTTTTTTACACCAAAGGAAGCATTTGAGTTCATTCGTTAGGAGTATCTGATGTTCATCGTGCACATATGTCATGTTTGTATGCATTGATTTTCCTATCGAATTTGATCACACCCCTACATTTACGCTATCATGGACTTGGTTATTTTGTGTTCGTTCATGGTGTGATTTTGTTTTTTATATATTGTGTGTGAAAATTTTTGAAAAATTCAAAAATAGTATTTTATTCTTTGTGACATCCCGGATTTGCTTGTTTGATTTATTCTTCTCATTTGTCTATTTGGGGACATCATAAAAAGGGGGAGAAAGAATTATCATTTTATGGGGGAGTTTTGAGTTTTTTTTTTTAGATTTGACTTATGCTTTTCTTATTCATTGGTATCTATGTTTATCTCATTTCAAACTCGATACGTCACTTGGTATCTGCTTTATCTCATGTGTGTAGGTACTACATTGATGATCGTTGAAATTGCACACCCTGATGAGAAAAGTGTTGAGATTCCTGAAGAGTTGAAGAACAATCGATGAAGACTTGTTCATTTATATCTTTCCAGTTTTGGGTTCATGGAAGGGTAGATTTGTATAAGCATTTTGATATTTGATAATTCGTATTTTTTATGTATGTACCGGCATAGACATAGGGGGAGATTCGTAAGGACATTTTTATCCATCTTTAATATGTATGTCGTACGCCGTTACACCGTTAAAGAAAGTCAAGATCGCATCTACATCAATGGATCCGAATATTAAAGAATCGTGGAATTAGTTTTCTGCATAACCGGACCGGTTCGCCCATTCTAAAAACGAATCGATCCGCCTCGGACCGATCCGCCCTCATACTGGACCGATTCTCTTTGCTTCAAAATAGAGAACCCCGGATCGAATGCAAACCGAAGAGGCCCTGTTAAAAAATGAACCGATCCGCATCAGAAGAGGACCGATCCGCCTGAGATAAAAATGATCAAATCTTCTTGAGATTTTTTCGACCCAGGTTTTCCTATATAAACCAACTTCGGGGAGTTGTTTTGTAAGACTTTCATAGACGATTTTAAGAGTCCTAAATACTCTAAGTTTTCACCTTTTTGAGTCCCAAGACTCATGTTTGATTCACACAACTTTGCCATACCTTTGTGAATCACTTTGCAACCCAAGAACACAACCTAGTGTTTGTTCAAACTTTGTGGAGAAGTCATCTTCCTTCTTCATTGCTGCACACCTAGAGTTCTCGAGGGAGATTCTAGCCGACAACACCAGAACCGAAACCTGCGGGTATTTCTGTGTCACTCTTGTTTTTCATTGTAATCCGTGTAAGTGTATATTACAAATTATAGTGAAAAATAAAAGGTTTTTCCCCTTTGGGGGATTTTTTCTCACATGTGTGTGTTTGAATGTTCTTGCATGTTTTACATCTTGTTCAATCACACCTAGATGCATATTTAGGATTTGATTGGGTTAAACTGAGTTTAATTATATAATTTCTTAATTTGAATGCAAGCACACCTCTTCACTAGAATAGTTGCACATCCTGAAAAAATCATCTTCATAATATATATATTCCCATCTAGTTATGATAAAAATTTACATTGGGGATCCCCTATGGGTTTTTTGACCTATTTCAATACTAGGTCTCCTTCATTAACTCCTATATCTTTGACCTTATTGTTAAATTCTTTGGCGATTCGTCTGTGGTAATCCTGCATGTGCTAACGTGCTAGTAGTCCTCGTTAATTCTCTAATGCCAACTTTTCGTATCTACTCTTTACTCAGTTAACTTCAGAAATTTGGTTCTCAAGTATCACTCTTAGGGAATGTGTTTCCATATCTATTGGTAATTGTAGGGGATATCAAACCCATAATAAAATATTATGAATTAGGGATATGGATGCAGTAAAATAAGTGACACAATATATACGTGGTTCAGTAGATCATCTTGTCTACGTCAAGGGGAAGGGAAGGAGAGTTGTTATTACTTAGAAAAATAAAATATGACTGGAGTGCTAGGGCTTCTAGTTGAGATTCCAAGTCACCGTGAGAAAAATACAAACCAATATCTCAGAATAGGGTGAGGTCTCCCTTATATATAAGTACAAGGTCCCCACAAATCAAGGTCTCTTTGATTTGATCTTATCGTTTGATTAGTAGAGTTGTGTTAGGATTTATCATTCGCGATATGTTATGATCTTCCTAGATCATGAGTTAGATCTTCCTTGATATTTGACCGACTATTCCCCATTAACACCTGGATGCACATGTTGACTTACACGACGTGATCAACCATATCTCCCTTTAATTGCCCTAAATATTAGGGTAATCGGTATTTTAGATTGAGTCGGCCCAATCTTACTATTTAACAGGTCATGTGTTTGCTCAAACTTTATTGGCAACTCCACACACGCCCATTCAAGTGATTGATAGTATAATCATTCAATTTAACATGCAAAATCTATACAACTAGGGTTCCGTGCACCACCAGTGATATGAACAAGGCAATGATTATGCATGAGCTCATGGCCAATGGGGCAACTCGCGTAGGGCTTTCTTCCCAATGCCTAGCCATTATTCCATTTCCTTTGGCAAAAGAAGGTATAAGGTCTTGTAATATCTTTATACCTTCCATGTTTTATTCTTTTTTAAGGTATACTCCCATTCTATTCTCTCCCTAGAGTTTTCAAACTGTAGATTTTTCTCTATCTTCTCTTTCATTACACCCCCTCTATTCATGTCTAGTTTCTTGAGAGAGTATGAAGTCTCTTTAGAGAATGGTTTTGAAGAATTTAGTACAAAATACTTAATACCAAGAAACGTCTAAATTAGGACTTCATTAGAGGAGGAAGATCCCTTTTGAATTGACGACAAAGTCGTATTTATGACGATTGACATAATTGAAGGGGGAGTTTTCTTTCCCCTTCACCTATTGCTGGTGGAAGTACTTCGCTTCCAAGGAATACTTCTAATCCAGTAAAATAGTAGTTTCTACTGAATTATTATGGGTAGATTTCCATGAATTATTTTTGTGGGACCAAACTTTGTTTAAATGAGATCAAGTACTATTATGACTCGAGAATCTCTATTGGGTCTGATGTGTACCATTTCCAATCTAGGGATAAGTCTCGTAGTTTGGTTATGTGACTGCCTATATCACAAAAAGACACTGGAAAAGAATGTTATAGTATTTTATAGGCTCTTATATCGTGAGAACTATAAAGGTCTGTGTGTGCATGCAATGTACGAATCTCTTCATAAGTGGTGCATAATTTTTTAAACTCAATCGTATTTTACATTCTGATATTAATCGGCATGCCTTATGTGAAACTCGTAATCTCAACAGAAAACCTCAATATTTTAAAGTCAATCTGTATGATCTTGACATCATTTTGAGAAGAAAAACTCCAGCTGGTGTGAGCCTATATTGGAGAGTGGCATGCGTACTGCTCAACTACGATCTCAGTGTCACTTCTCCTAAAAACTTCATAATGATCCCTGAAGTAACTGTATCTGATTACATCATGGTCAGTAACCACTTTATTTCTACCGCTACCCCAGTTCCAAGCGAGGCTGCAAGTGGTGTTTATTTTGGGGAGTTTCTCCCATTTATGTTGAATCCACTAACTCTGGTTAAGATCAAGAGGAGGAAGAAGGACATGAAAGGAAAGAAAAAGAATAAAAAGAGGAAGAGGATCAAGTTGCAAAAATAGTTCCTCCTTTTGAAGATCTTAATCCTCTATTTTTGTATGAAGAGGTCGGCATTTCTGGTTGCCTTTCGGAAGAAGTTGAAGAAAAAAAAGATTTTGACTAGAGGACTTCACTTTTCCACCTCTTCCAGACAATATTAAAGATATGACCAACCATCCAAAATGAACAATGCATTGAGTAGCCGTCAGGGGCAACTAGAAAAAATGGGTGGCCAATACAATCAGGCCACCGAAGGCGCAGTTGGCATAAATAAGAGAGGAATCATACGCAAGGAGAAAGAATCTCTCGAGATAGAACAACAGATAGAGAGTGAGAGGTATACCGAAAGTGACAAAAGGAGGAGGAGATATAAGTCTTCTCATAATGTTCGTGGCCCAGCCCCACCACTGACATTAAACTGACATGTGATCATCCATTTTTTGCCACAGTGTCGTCAAAGGACTTTCACACCAACCACATCAAGGCTATATCCCTGGGAAGTTTCCTTAAACAAAGTCAAAGAGCCAATCACCTTTGTCGATCCAACTCACTATGATCCAGAGGTTGTATACTTTGTTAAGCAAGCAACCATTTTTCTTTTTCACATGGTTGACTTGTAGACTTCCCCCATAAAGCTTTCATAAAGAAGGGATCCACCACAACGTGCTGGTATGTTTTGATTTTATTTAAAGACTTTTCACATATCCTTTCTCCTATTTAATTGTTGTTTTCCTTTATATAAGCCATGCAAGTTATGCGAAAATTTGCCAACTAAACTGATAACCTGGGAAAGAGAAACAACATTCTTCTCGATAGTAATAATATCTTGAAGAACAGCTTGACTGAGAATAATAAGGAGGTGACCAAAATCTAAGCCAAAATAAAAGAGGAGACGGAGGCCAGAGAAAAGGTTATCGAAGAAGATGAAAAAACTCAGTTGGAGTTTAGTTGAGTTGATAGCGAACTGGCCTAACTCAAAAAGGATTACTATTGTATGACCTTATAGAAGGTAATTCAGTAAGAATAAAATTTGTTCTGGAGAAGAAGATGGAGTCCAACCCTAAAAAGGCCTATGAGGAAGGTTTTGAAGTGACCATTCAAGAGGTTTCTTTATAACTAGACTATCATGAGTTTATTATGTTCAACCATGGTTGGGTATCTACTCTCTAAAAGGGCAATGTTCCTAGGGGATACCCTACCTATGTTGATCATACCTTTAGAAAAACCCAACATAGGTGAGGAGGATGTCCCTAAAACACCTATTATTAGGGATAATCAGGTCATCGTTTAAGTTGATCCAGTCACTGCTGACCTCACCGCTCCAGCTAAGGGAGTAAAGGACATTACTTTAGATAACTCCCCCAACCGTTTAGGGAGATATCCTCTTAAAATCTTATTTTTTGTTGACAACTTGGTTAGTTTGTTTTTAACCTTTATATACCAGACAATCATCTTTTGTAGGCCTTGAGCCATTCCTTTCATTTTTAAATGAAGGTAATTATATTTCTCTCGTTGTTCTCTTTGTATTTTAAGTTTATACTGTGACATGTTTAATACCAATTGAACCACTCATGCCTTGTGTAAAAACTTTATTGAAAATAGTGATTGCCCAACCTTAGTTAACCAGCCAAATAAATTTTGACTAAGCATAGGTTGACATTTGTCTTATCTCACGATTAATTTCAATGGGTTCTTATATCGATCACTAAAAAATTTAAAATTAATCAAGTAAAATGAGCGTTTGATCATAACTCAACCTAATTGTTAGTTATCAACTAATTTTTAGGTTGTACCACTTACTTCTTAAGTGGATTTATGCATATTCTGGGACAATTAGATCAACTTTGGTTGTACCACCATTTTTAGGTGGGTATTGCGCTAAATGTAGCCCCCTAACTTCTTTGTTAAGTTGTACGGCTTAATTCTTAAATGGTTTTATGCCTGTTCTAGGCCAATCAGTCTAACTTAGGTTGTACCACTATTTTCAAGTGAGGTTTGTGCCAAACGTATGCCCTCAAATTATTTCTAAGTTGTACCATTTAATTCTTAAGTGGGTTTATATTTGTTCTAGGCACAATGCAACTTGGGTTGTACGACCATTTTCAGGTGGGGTTTGTTTTAAATGTAGGTCCTAACTTATTTCTTAATTGTACCCTTAATTCTTAAGTGGGTTTCTGCATGTTCTAAGTCGACCATCCCAACTTGGGTTATACTATCATTTTTTAGTTAGTTTTTGTGCCAAGGGTGTACCCCCAACTTATTTATAAGTTATACCACTTAATTCTTAAGTGGGATTATGCATATTCTAGACTGACTAACCCAACTTGGATTGTACCACCCTTTTCAGATGAGTTTTGTGTTAAGAAATTATGCAATGGTCACAGTAGTAAAGGACCAATTTTTATTGATATGAATAACTTGAGACATTTGCAACAAATAAAATACTATCAAATGATAAAACTTCCTAAGGTTAAGGGCATTCCATGACCTTAGTATTACTATGCCATCTAATTCCTCCAGGTGGTAGGATATTCCACTCCCTTTTGATACTATCATGTATGTTCCCTGCCAATTCAGTGACAACTTTCCATCTGAAGGCTTATTTGCCGTAGGCAGGATCTTTTTAAGGACTAGGTCGTCGACCTAGAATTTCTTGACTTTGGCCTTATTGTCATGTTGTTTTTCCAACTCTTGTTGGTAAGAGGCTAGATGCGTGGGATCTTATCCTATTCATTCTTCTACCCTCCCCAACTCGTGAGCCATTCGATCGTCATTTTAGCCATATTCAAAGATATCCATCCTCAAAGTTAGAAGACCAATTTTAAGGGTGTTTACCGCATCTATCCCGTATGCCAAAGATTATGAGGTCTTCCCAGTCAGCCTTTTGGGTGTTGTTTTATATGATTAGAGGACATATACAGGAGCTCAACGACCCATCTTCCTTTCACGATTTCCAATCAACGCTTGATTCTAGATAACAAGTTTTGTTTATGATCTTGTCCTGGCCATTGCATTCTAGAAATACAACTGAGGCATAGTGGATTATTACTCCATAATGTTGAAAAAAATCTCTAAAAGGTGTCATTATCAAACTGCATTCCGTTGTTGGTGACCAGAGATCTTGGGATCTCAAACCTTGTGATAATGTTTCTCTAAATGAATCGTCTGTATCTTCTTCTCTGATGTAGGTGAGTGGTTCTCCCTCCACCCACTTAGTGAATTTTTTAGTGGCAATTATCAAGTTTTCTGGGTTATCGACGGTTATAAGTAAAGGACCCAAGATGTCCATGCCCAATTGATCAAATGGCTAAGGAATCCTAAGGGGGTTCTGGTTATCGAACGACTACTTGATTATTGGATATAACTCCAATCTTTTAATGCTCTAGAGGATAAATTGAAGATCATATTTTTACATGAAGGGCCACCAGTATCTCTAAGAGATCACCCTATAGGCGAGTGACCTCCTACCTATGTGAAAATAATAATTACCCTCATGCATCTCGCTGAGGATTATTTTCACTTTGTTTAGATGACACACTTGAGCAGTGAACGAGTGAATAATTTTTGAAAAACTTTGCCTTCAGAGTTAAGGCAAAACCTCATCGACTGGATCTTCAATTTGTGAGCCTCTTTTCCATCTATCGATAAATCCCCATTCTTTAAAAAAGGACATGATCATATCCATCCATGACGATATCAGTTAGATCCGCATGATGTTTGAGGTCAGCTCTGGTTCATCAATGTTGGGTTGATCAGTATATTCTATCACAATCATTCTCTTTAGGTCGGTGTCAATGGCATATGTTAGAGTGACTAATGCATCGATATGACTATTGTTGTTACTTGGAAGTTCCTCCATTGAAGATAACCTAAAGATTTTGAGAAGTCCTCTCGCTTTGTCTCGATAAGAGATCATACTGGGATCCCTAGCCTCATACCCATTATTGAGTTGATTTGAGATCATATTAGAGTCATAATATACTACCGTATAATTGGCTTCCTAGGTTGATCACCCATTATAGACCATGAATCATAGATTCATATTCGGCCTCATTATTGGATCCTTTGAACCCCAGTCGAACTGATTGCTCAATAAGTCACCCTCGAGGTGTGATAAAAATGATCCCAACTCTGGTGACACATTCATTAGATGCCCCTCTATAAATATATTCCATCTTTAATCGCCCTGAATAATTGATAGTGATTTCCAAATTAGATTCTATTAAACCTCTTCCTTTTTTGGTGGTGATACAGATAATTCGATGACAAAATCAATCGGATCCTGTCCCTTGATGGTTATTTAAGGTTCATACTTGATGTCTAACTGTGTCGGCTCCAAGTACCATTTTATAATTATGTTAGAGAGATTTTCCTTCTTGGGAACGTCCTTTAGTGGGTAAGTTATTGGGATGACTATTGTGTGAACATTAAAGTAGTGTCGTAGCTTTATGGTAGATGTCATTAATTCCATTAACATCATCTTGATAGGAATTTATCTTGTTTCTATCTCAAGGAGAGTATGACTGACATAGCACATCGATAATTGTTCTTTATCCCACAGTTATACTAGTGCTCTAGTGGTTACGTGTTGTGAGATAACTAGGTATATGTAGAAATTTTCTTCGATGGTAGGAGTTTATAGCAAGGGAGGGGATTCCAAGTACCACCTTCCAGTGACCAAACACATTCATCCATATAGACTATGGTGCTTGCCTTCTTCAGAGCTTGAAAGAAGGTGGTCAGAATTTATTTGATGATCGGGATATGAATTGGTTGAGTGTGACAGCAATCCAGCGAGGACCAAACGTCTCTAATGGTGGTTAGCCTTCTAATATCATGTAAAGCTTTTATATGATTTGGATTCGCTTCTACCCCCTTTATGTCACAAAGTTTCTCAAAAAATTATCAAAGTTAAGTCTGAAGTCACACTTGGAGGCATTGAGCTTCATCTTTTACTCTTTAAAGATTTTAAAAGTCTTAATCGGGTTTATAATATGATTGTCTATCTATTTTATTTTACCAATCATGTCTTCGATGTAGACCTCCATGGTTGCACCAACCTTCTTCTTAAGCATCTTGGTTACAAGGTGTTAATAGGTTACCCCGACATTATTCAAACAAAAAGGAATTACTTTGTAGCATTAAAGTACTAAGTCCATGATGGATGATGTCTTTTCCTAATCTCCGCTGAACAATGGTACCTGATGGTATTTGGAGTAAACGTCCATGAAACTCATACGCTGATGTTCGACCATTGAATCTACGAGCTTATCAACCTGTGATAGATGAAAACTATATTTTGGATAGTGCTTGTTGAGTTCGGTGAAACCTTGCTAAATATGGTACCAAGAAGGCTCTTCTTTTCATATATTGTTTAAATTTTATTGATTTCCGTGTTGATAATATTAATTTTTTCTCTTGTCCTCCCCCAATGGTGTGTGTGTGTGTGTGTGTGTGTGTGTGTATCCGTGTGCGTGTATATGTTGTGTTATATGTTTATGTGTGTGTAAGAGAGAGAAAGAGAGCAAGCAGAGATAGGGGAGGATGACGAATTAGTTGTGTTTAGGGTGTTTTTTAGTTGTTGAATAGTTATTATTGATAAGTTTTTTAGTTTTTTATTTTATTATTTTTGGGTGTGAGATGGGGTAAAAATATGGGGGTAGTACGTGGTTCAAAGCATCATGACTACATTTTTTAGGCTTGTTGAATAAAATTTGATGTATATAACATATAGTTTACATATTTGTAATATATTCAGATACAAAATAAAATAAAATGTGAATCTTGAACTTTTTTCATATAAGTTTGAATTCTTGTTTGATAAAATCTACATATATGTATATGTATAGGTATTTATATAATATATTAATACATACGCCATCGATGGATTGGGATTTTTAACACAGAACGGATTTTTATTTTTTGTATTTTTGAAATAAAAATCAACACGAGTCAAAATCTTATTTTTTACCTAACACAAACACTACTCAACGAAAATGCAACATGAAATAAAATCTTATTTGCTTATCTATCACGAACAGTACCCAATCAAAGTCATACCACACATCATGAAATAATACAAAATCTTTTTTATTACCAAATATGAACATGACTCAATTAAAATGCGACACAAACCGAGTAAAAGTGACACAACACAAAATATTATTTTGCTATATTTTTCATTCAAGTTATTATTTGACATAAATATAAATATATATTTTTTGTTCTTTTTTTCATTCGAGTTTTATTATTAAAAACTGTTTTTTTGTGTTCTTTTCATCACATTTTTTATTTACTAAAAAATTTATTATTAAGAAAATTGTTAGGAAAAAAATTAGAAAATAATTTTTGTTTTTCACCCCACAAAGCTTTAAGGGTCATTTCTATTTATTTTTTTAGTTTACATTTAAAGAGTAGTTCAGGCCCTACATTTTTGTCTTATTCGGTGGGTAGAAAAGTGAGTAGTAACTTGTGTTCGTGTAGTGATTCTCTTAATAAAAAAAATATAGTCATTGAAGATTTTGATGAAATAGGTTTTATTTGGGGTTGTTGATTGGATTTGAAAGGAGTGAATACGTTGCGACTTTGGCACTATACAACCCATAATGAACTTTAGAGCATATTGAATTAATCGTTATTTGTTTGCTCAATTTCTTTTTCTTTGTAACCTTCATTAACATATATTCTCTTTAATATCATGTAATCACCATATTTCATAAGAGAAAATTTTACTTCCTGTAAAAAATAGGGATTTACTTGTACATCCATTTCAGCCTAGACTTGTCCTTCCAAATAGAGTCATGAAATTTTAAAACCATGAATATATTACATTGAGCTTCCACCTTCTTTTGTTTGATATCATGTGTAACCATTAGCATTACAAATTTTGTACATATATTCTCTTCCATTCATTTGTTTGCTTGATCTGTACAACTTAATTTATTTTGCTCAATTTCAGTGTTAGTTAGATGCAAATTTTGCAATATTGTTGGAAGATTTTTAATTTTTTGAAATAAAACGGAATTCACTTTTAAAATTGTGTAGACTTTTTTTTTAAATGTTTTTGTTTTAGAAAACTGTTTTAAAAAACAGTACATTTAAAAAAACTTTTTTAAAAAAAACAAATTGTTTTGTATATAAAAAATAATTTTTTATATAAAAAATGTTTTAACTATTTTAGAAAACTGTTTTGTTTTAAAAAATTGTATATTTTAAAAAATTGTTTGGTAAAAAAACTGTTTTATAGAAATAAAACTGTTTTATAAAAACCTGTCTTGTTTTTGGAAAAAAACATTTCTCTCTTTCTACTTTATATCTTTTGTATATTTTAAGTACTCAAATTTTTCATCTTCATGTAAATGTGATAATACATGTCTTTAATTTCTAGGATGATTGCTTCTTACATGGGTTTTACATTTTCTTTAGCCTTACGTTGTGTCCCATGTTTATGTTTTACTATTCATGTACACACTTTTATTGTTAGAAGCAAAAAAGACTCTTAGAAGTGTGCATAAATTTAATTTGTAGAAATTTTCTACGAATGTTTTTTTATGTTTTTATAAAACAAAAAGCAGCTTTTAACTTCTTAGTTTTAAAAAGAAAAGTTTTTATCTTTTATGTTGTAAATTAGTTTGTCTTCATAATTTTTTTTAATCAAATTCAATTTTGGAAATATAAAATCCCAACTCATACCGTCAACTAATATGTTTTTATTCGACACTTTGAATATAATAACTTTCAAATAAACCCTTATTCAAGGGTTCGTCTGGTTAAGGATAAAATAGTTTAAGTTGTGAAATGTGAAGTGGTTATACGTCTAAAAACAATTAGGGTGAATTTGACTTTATACATTACTAATCTTTGATTTTAAACTTAAATACAATCTTGTTTAAAAATTAAACTTTAATACAAAACATTGAAAAATCTATCTAACTTTACTGCCATGTCAATTTGAATTAAAATAATTCATAAATCTAAAAACAAGTTGAAAATAAAAATAAAAGTGAATTTAAAATTGAAGGAGTTTGAAAATATCTATAAAATAAAAAAAATGTCCCCGAGCCTTTCGTCCCCAAACCAGGCAGCCCCACTCTAATACTAGGTATTCTCCCCGCTCCAAAACCCAGACCTTCCTTCCCCTCTCTCACCAACCCCTTCGTAACTAGCCCCTCCTCCTCCCGCCTATGTCCTTAGCCTACCCCACAATATGATGGGCAGAAAAACCTGGACTAATAACCAGATGGCCGATCATACCCAAACTCAAAATCAATAAATGATGGCCAACGTACCTGAATCAACAAAAACAATCGCATATTTTGAGTTTGGGTTACACAAATTTATGGATTTAAATTGCGGTTTTGGATTTTTTTTGGATTTTGTTATTTGGATGTGTGTTTGTACGTTCTGAGGGACGGTGAGAGTAGGGATGTGATTTTAGTCGCATGGTGTGTGTGAGGCATGTTGGGACGAGGTTGTTGGGGTGAGGCTCCATTTGAGGCGTTGTACGGTAGACCTTGTCGTTCACCAGCATGTTGGTTGGAGGTGGGGGACAACAAACTACTTGGGCCGGAAGTGATTCAGGATACTTCGACGAGGATAGAATTGATACGGAGTCGCATACGGGTAGCTCAGGATCGGCAGAAGAGCTACGCTGATGCGAAGAGGTTCTTCAGGGAGTTCCAAGTGGGGGACCAAGTTTTACTCAGAGTATCTCCTATGAAGGGGATTATGCGATTTGGAAAGAAGGGGAAGTTGGCACCGAGATACGTGGGACCATTTCCTATCATCGAGCGGATTGGGTCTGTTGCGTATAGACTTGGGTTACCGGAGCATTTACACAAGATTCATGATGTGTTTCATATTTCCTCGCTAAGGAAATATCTTAGAGATGATTTGGCTCATTCTCACATTGCTTTGGAGGACATCGATCTCCAGCCCGATAGCTCCTACGAGGAGGGGCCGATTGCTATTTTGGACCGTAGTGAGCGGAAACTGCGGTCAAAGATAGTTCCGTTAGTACGTGTTCAGTGGCGGCATCATAATGCCGAGGAGTCCACATGGGAGTGCGAGGATGAGATGCGCGAACGTTATCCAGAGTTATTTTTACCAGGTACTTTTTTTAGTTCCGAATTTCGGGACGAAATTCTGTTATTAGGGGGGAAGTATGTAATACCCCGCATTTTTATCGATATTTATTTATGGGATTAATTAAATTAAATATGAATTAATTGAGAATTAATCCGGATAAAATACTAACGAGATGTGAGTTGGTATTTGATTATAATGCGTATATATGGCAATATATGAATATTGAAAATATTGAATTTGTCGTGAGATAGAAATACGGCAATTTGGAAATTTTGTTGGGACGCGTGTGACAGTCGCGTCAAAAATGTAATTATTTAAATTAAAAAAGTAAATTTTATTTTTATCAACCGTATGGTCATTTTGAGTGCGCCAACGAGTCCGGAAGGGTCGAAATAGTCAGAAAACACTAGCCGGGGGTTTAGTTTGGGTCCCGGGATATTTTCGGGCCATACCGACAACTTAAAAGGGTATTTTGGTAATTTTAAAATTTTGAGAATAATAACCAACGAATTTTGGGACTTAATATTAGGTTATTTTGTAACCCACTAAGCCATTACCAGCACTTAATCAACTAAAGGGCTACGGGAGTTATAGGAAGAAGTGGGAGAGAAGTTAGAAGAGGTTCCCAAAGAGAAAACCACCATCTTCAACCTTGGGAGGAAATCCTTAGAGAAAGGGGAGAATCAACCCATTCACCAACACCAAATTCATAGAACTATCTAAGGCAAGTGGTTTAATTACGTTATCTCCAAAGAATGTTTCTTCCATGCGTAGGAAATTTATATAATTGTTTTGTTCTTGGAGAATGATAAAGACCCATTGAATTGGAATTCGAAATTTACATTTTGATGAGGAGATTACATGTAGAATTGTGTTAGGGTAATTATTCAGATAGAAATACATCTTTTATATCACAAAAAAAACGGATTTAATTATGTCTATGGATGACTTTAATTTTCTAGGGTTCATGTTCATGGGATTTAGGGAAAATTGGAGAGATTTGATGATTTGATGATGTTTAGGAAGATTTGGCCTTATATAAATGTTTAGTTATGACCTATGAATGTTTAATGTGGATTAAAAACCTTAAAATACTGTTGGGACGATTTTTATATGGGATTAGAGGTGAAGAGAATTGGGAAAAACGAAAAGGGGAATTCTGGGCTCGAAACTGTCACCTCGTTAGAAGGCCTACCCAGGTCGTTCAAACGAGCTCGTTCGAACGAGCTTCTAACGAGTGACAGTTTGACTTCTAACGAGTGGGATGTTCATTCGATGTCTTTTGTTCGAACGAGTTCTCGTTAGATGCCCACTTCGTTCGAATGAACTCTCGTTCGAACCAGCCTCGTTCGAACGAGACTTCTAACGAGCTGACAGTTTGGCCTTTTTGGCCTGGTTTGATTTCTAGGGTCCCGTAACCTGGTTTAAATGAAGAGATATCTTTCCCGTGTTAACTAATTGATATAGTTGGGAGATTTGGGACATACGGAGGGGTAAAATTATAGAAGTGTGATGGGAACCAAATAATATTTGTGGTTTAGGACGCGAGTGACTAATCACGTTGTGAGAATAATTGGTGACTTAATTACATACGAACCGAACATATGAATTGCGTAACATTATAAGTTGGTATAAGAATGAGAAGTATACCACAAATAAATTATGGTAATTACTAAGGTGTGTGCATGCTTAGTATACGTATATGATTTTATGTGTATGACATACCTACCATACTTGCTATCACGGGAGGTTTACGCTCGCTTAGGGCCATCTAATCCTTGTGTTGCCCGGATTTTGATTGGTACCTTAAGAACATAATACTAGAATGACTTATTTGTGAGTTAATAAGTCAGCTGACTGTGGAGCGTAGGTATGTACGTGACCCATGGATATGTTGAATTATGTTCGCCTCCATTTTTGTGTGTTGTGCTTATTCCAACAATTCCTGAGAGATTCAGAATTTGTAATCCTTATGTACGTGATGTACCGGGATGGATAGCAGAGTATGTGTGCACCGCAGCTTAGCCTCGGGGTGCTTGTATTGTATATTTATGATGCGATTAATATACGGTTAAATGGAATGGAATTGTTATGTTTAATTGCGAGTATAATTGTAGTAACGTCTTGATAAAGATAAAAAGGGAAACTGCTGTGAATTGTTTTGCTAATAATTGAGAATCCGAGTTTAGGTAAAGCCCCTAATTAATTGATAACGTTGGGAATTTATATTGTGAATCGAGTAGAAAGGTCAGAACTTATAACGGTTTAATTGGAAATGAATAGCACCTAGATGGGTACGGTACGTTAGGAGTGCACAATTAGTCGAGAGGTGAGTATTTCATGTGAGTGCACGTCCTAACATGTATTTTGCATTCATTGTTTTAATGTATTAAAACACTTGCTATTTTTAAAATACTCTCCACTTTCGGGCTCTGACCCGTTTGCTTTCAAATCTACTTTTTGTAAAACCTTTTTAGGTGCCCAGCCACAAGGACACCATGCATAGTATTTTCATTCAGGTGACGAGCTGTAGCTGTTTGTGTAAGTTAGAGGGCCTTGCTAGTGGACGCTTATTTTGGTCTTGACTCTATTTAGTTTTCTCATCATTTGTAGGGCATGTCGCCCATTTCTATTAGAGACATTTCATATTTCAGTTATTCAGACTTTTAGCATGTAATTAATTCAGGATACACGGTTTCTTTTATTTAAATTGTGGGATTATTGTGAGGAGTTTTCCTCCGGACTTACTATTATTTGTTGGTTACCTTATTGAGACTTTATGGTGTATGGTGATGTTATTCTTTTACATTTCATTTATCGCATGTTAATCAGATTTAATTTAAAACTTGACAACTTACCTTTTTAAATACTAGGTGGTTAGAAATCATTAAATGTTTTCGGCAGTGATGCTATTAACTGAACCAACTTGACATTTTGTATTAATTTTAATAAAGGAGTAGCTACCCGGTATTTAATTAGTCGGGGTGTCACAGGTGGTATCAGAGCATCAGGTTCTAGTGTCCTTTAGGATCTGTACGGCTTATAATGTTTCCGCTGAGCTTTCTTTGATGTAGAGCCCTATATTTTAGGACTGTTGTATTCCTTTATGTATGCTTCGCTCTTCAGCTATTTTTGGTTTATACTGCGAACTTATAGACCTTACTCTTATTTCAGATGCCTCCACGACGTGCACCACGAGTTCCTAGGAATGCACAGCCAGAGCCCCAGCCAGCCCCAGTACAGGGCACCATGAATGCCGCCGAGGTTGCTACCATAGTAGCCCAAGCGGTAAATGCCGCTCTCGCCGTTGTACAGCAGGCACCACCCCCGATGCCAGTAGCCGCGCCAGTTTAGGCACATGCATTCCCGTCTGCTTGGGAACACGTACGTGATGCTTTTCAGAAAGCACACCCACCGGAGTTCGCAGGTAGCTCCGATGTAGTGGTTTTGAGTCAGTGGAGGAAAGACATCCAGAGGCACTTGAGGATGTATGAGTGCACCGAGGTTCAGAAGCAGATACTAGCTACTTTCAAGCTAGTGGGATCTGCACTGCAGTGATGGGAGTCTATTACCACTATGGAGGAGAGAGATACTCTCACGATACAGGAGTTCTGGGTGCGGTTCGACCGCAAATATTTTTCGTCAGCTATTCACACGAAAATGAGGAGGAAGTTGATGAACCTTAGGCAGGAGGGAAGGACTGTGGCCGAGTATGAGGCCGAATTCACAAATTTACTGAATATTGTTCCGGATGAAATACCGACAGAGGAGAAAAAGATCCAGAAGTTCACCGATGGATTGACATGGAGGATCCGTCAGCACTTGTTGGGGAACCTCTCGTTGGCCACTTATTCTGACGTGGTTAACGTTGCACTGCTTCATTGCCAGGACCACCGCTTTCACTTGACAGAGGGGAAGCGATCAGGAGAGTCCAGCCATCAGGGCAGGACCGGAGGAAATGGTGCCAGTGGGGCACACTCTACTCAGGGGCAGAGGCAGGGTGACCAGGGTTCCCAGCAGGGGGATCCTAAGAGGTTCAGATCGGGGAATTTAAGGCACGGACAGGGAGGTTTTAGGCAGGGCCATCAGAGTCCGAACGGCCATCAGGGCCAGCAGGGGCAGAATGGTCAATAGCAGTTTCAGCAGGGCCAGTAGGGCCAGGGGAGGAATGGTAACGGCCACCAGGGCCGAGGGCAGCAGGGACAGAGAGGGGGCAACTTCCGGGGGAAGTGTTTCATTTGTGGTAAGATTGGCCACAAACGTCAGGATTGTCCTGATAAGGGCAAGGCCCCACAGCAGCAGCAGCAGGGTGCTCGACACGAGCCACAGAGGCCTATGTTTCCCGCCGCCCTCCCAGCACCACAGATGGCAGCATTACCACCCATTCCAGCAGTCCCAGTTCAGCAGGGACAGCTTCAGTATGGGAGAGTGTATCAGCTCCAGCAGGTCGCAGCCCCGTAGGATCCACCAGCCATTGAGGGTATGTTCTCTATTCAGGGGACTCTGGGGCGTATTTTATTTGATACGGGGGCTACACATTGTTTCATTGCTATGAGATTTGCACGCACCATTGGGTTTTTAGACACCGCCGAGAGTACGGTTACTTGTGTATATTCGCCGTTGAGTAGGGGTTCCGTGATTTCCCTTATATGTAGAGGCGTGGGTATAGAGATCGGGAGGTTTACTTTACCCGTGGATATGTTAGTGTTAAAAATGACCGAGTATGATGCCATTATTGGTATGGATTGGCTAGTGGCGTACCGAGCCATGATTGACTGTTTTAGTAGGAGTATTATCTTTGTCATTCCCGGGCAAGAGATGTTTTTAGTGGCGATGCCTCGTCCTGAGGGAGGATCGTCCACTCACTTGTACTATATAGAGGAGGAGACCTCTAAGGAAGTGGTGATACCACTTGATTCGATTTCGGTTGTTCGAGAGTTTGCCGATGTATTTCAGGATATACCTGGATTACCTCCGAGTAGAGAGATAGATTTTGTGATTGATTTGACGCCGAGCACTCGGCCTATTGCCCGCGCACCTTACCGTATGGCTCCAGCTGAGATGAGAGAGTTACGGGATCAGATTGAGCATTTGTTGGGTTAGGGGTTTATACGGAGGAGTACTTCGCCGTGGGGTGCCCCTGTGTTGTTCGTGAAAAAGAGGGATGGATCGTTGAGGTTGTGTGTGGATTACCGAGAGTTGAATAAGGCCACGATACGGAATAAATATCCGTTGCCCCGAATCGATGACTTATTCGACCAGCTGAGAGGAGCTTCTTTCTTCTCCAAGATTGATTTGCGATCGGGATACCATCAGTTGCGTATCAAGGAAGAGGATGTCTCGAAGACTGCGTTCTTAACGAGATATGGTTCTACGAGTTTCGGGTTATGCCTTTTGGTTTGACCAATGCTCCAGCCGTGTTTATGGACTTGATGAATAGGGTGTTCCGAGAGTTCCTAGATCAGTTCGTCATTGTCTTCATTGATGACATTCTGGTTTACTCCCAGACAGAGAAGGAGCACGCCGAGCATTTGAGGCAAGTTTTGCAGACGCTACGTCATAATGAGTTGTATGCAAAATATGAGAAGTGCGGGTTTTGCTGAAGGAGGTTCAGTTTTTAGGGCATGTTATTTTCGATCGGGGGATATCTGTTGATCCGGGGAAGGTATCCGCGGTGAGGGAGTGGGGATAGCCCACGACACCGACTCAGATTCGTAGTTTCTTGGGCTTAGCAGGATACTACAGGAGGTTTATTCGGGGTTTCTCAAAGATAGCGGGTCCCATGACACATCTGACTCGTAAGGGTGTGCCATTCATCTGGAGTGATGCCTGTCAGTTGGCATTCGATGAGTTGAAGGACAAATTGACCTCATCACCTGTGTTAGCATTGCCGAGACCGGGAGTTGAGTATCTAGTTTACACCGATGCATCCTTACAAGGACTTGGAGGTGTATTGCAGCAGGAGAGTCAGGCCATATCTTACGCTTCCCGTAAGCTTAAGCCTCACGAGAAGAATTACCCCACCCATGACTTGGAGTTAGCGACAGTGGTATTTGCCCTTCGGATTTGGAGACATTATCTTTTTGGGGAGAAGTTTCGATTGTTCACGGACCACAAGTCACTACAGTACCTGTTCACGCAGAAGGAGTTGAATATGCGACAGCGAAGGTGGATTGAGTTTGTAAAAGATTATCAGTTTGATATCCAATATCACTCGGGCAAGGCTAACGTGGTAGCAGACGCGTTGAGCCGTAGACCAGTAGATGAGGTGGCAGAGGTGTGGAAGGCAAAGTGGAAAGAGTTGGGACACCAGGATGCAATGGCCCGATCGTTCATGTCTGTGATGACTGTTACACCGCAGATTGTCACGAAGGTGATAAAGGCACAGGCAAATGACTCGTTCTGTCAGGAGCAGATAGTTCGATTACTAGCAGAGGGAGCCGAGTCCTATATCGTTAGCTCAGACGGGGGATTACGCTTCAATGGGAGACTGGTAGTTCCGGAAGGGGAGGAATTGCGACATGAGGTGATGGCAGAGTCGCACGGCTCACGGTTCGCGGTACATCCCGGTGGGGACAAAATGTACCAAGACATGAGACGTCAGTATTGGTGGAGCGGGATGAAGAGAGATATCGTCGTGTTTGTTTCTAAATGCGCCACTTGTCAGCTGGTAAAAGTGGACCATCAGAGATCGGTAGGACTTCTACAGCCATTAGAGGTCCCGATGTGGATGTGGGAGAGCATCTCCATGGACTTTATCACGGGGTTGCCTACGTCATAGAGAGGTCACGACTCCATTTGGGTAATTGTGGACAGGTTGACCAAAGTTGCTCATTTTCTACCCGTAAGGACAGACTACACTACGGGACAGTATGCCCAGCTTTTTATTGCAGAAATAGTGAGACTTCACGGTGTACCCCTAAATATCGTGTCTGATCGAGATAAGATTTTTGTTTCACGGTTTTGGGAGAGTTTTCAGGAGGCTATGGGCACGGAATTGTGGTTGAGTACGGCATATCACCCGCAGACCGATGGGCAAACCGAGCGTACAAATCAGATGTTGGATGACATATTGCGTATGTGCATCATGGATTTTGGGGGTGGATGGGAGAAGTATCTTCCACTGGTGGAGTTTGCTTACAACAACTCCTACCAGTTCACCATTGGCATGGCTCCATTTGAGGCGTTGTACGGTAGACCTTGTCGTTCCCCAGCATGTTGGTTGGAGGTGGGGGACAACAAACTACTTGGGCCGGAAGTGATTCAGGATACTTCGACGAGGATAGAATTGATACGGAGTCGCATACGGGTAGCTCAGGATCGGCAGAAGAGCTACGCTGATGCGAAGAGGTTCTTCAGGGAGTTCCAAGTGGGGGACCAAGTTTTACTCAGAGTATCTCCTATGAAGGGGATTATGCGATTTGGAAAGAAGGGGAAGTTGGCACCGAGATACGTGGGACCATTTCCTATCATCGAGCGGATTGGGTCTGTTGCGTATAGACTTGGGTTACCGGAGCATTTACACAGGATTCATGATGTGTTTCATATTTCCTCGCTAAGGAAATATCTTAGAGATGATTTGGCCCATTCTCACATTGCTTTGGAGGACATCGATCTCCAGCCCGATAGCTCCTACGAGGAGGGGCCGATTGCTATTTTGGACCGAAATGAGCGGAAACTGCGGTCAAAGATAGTTCCGTTAGTACGTGTTCAGTGGCGGCATCATAATGCCGAGGAGTCCACATGGGAGCGCGAGGATGAGATGCGCGAACGTTATCCAGAGTTGTTTTTACCAAGTACTTTTTTTAGTTCCGAATTTCGGGACGAAATTCTGTTATTAGGGGGGAAGTATGTAATACCCCGCATTTTTATCAATATTTATTTATGGGATTAATTAAATTAAATGTGAATTAATTGAGAATTAATCCGGATAAAATACTAACGAGATATGAGTTGGTATTTGATTATAATGCGTATATATGGCAATATATGAATATTGAAAATATTGAATTTGTCGTGAGATAGAAATACGGCAATTTGGAAATTTTGTTGGGACGCGTGTGACAGTCGCGTCAAAAATGTAATTATTTAAATTAAAAAAGTAAATTTTATTTTTATCAACCGTATGGTCATTTTGAGTGCGCCAACGAGTCCGGAAGGGTCGAAATAGTCAGAAAACACTAGCCGGGGGTTTAGTTTGGGTCCCGGGGCATTTTCGGGCCATACCGGCAACTTAAAAGGGTATTTTGGTAATTTTAAAATTTTGGGAATAATAACCAACGAATTTTGGGACTTAATATTAGGTTATTTTGTAACCCACTAAGCCATTACCAGCACTTAATCAACTAAAGGGCTACGGGAGTTATAGGAAGAAGTGGGAGAGAAGTTAGAAGAGGTTCCCAAAGAGAAAACCACCATCTTCAACCTTGGGAGGAAATCCTTAGAGAAAGGGGAGAATCAACCCATTCACCAACACCAAATTCAGAGAACTATCTAAGGCAAGTGGTTTAATTACATTATCTGCAAAGAATGTTTCTTCCATGCGTAGGAAATTTATATAATTGTTTTGTTCTTGGAGAATGATAAAGACCCATTGAATTGGAATTCGAAATTTACATTTTGATGAGGAGATTACATGTAGAATTGTGTTAGGGTAATTATTCTGATAGAAATACATCTTTTATATCACCAAAAAAAATGGATTTAATTATGTCTATGGATGACTTTAATTTTCTAGAGTTCATGTTCATGGGATTTAGGGAAAATTAGAGAGATTTGATGATTTGATGATGTTTAGGAAGATTTGGCCCTATATAAATGTTTAGTTATGACCTATGAATGTTTAATGTGGATTAGAAACCTTAAAATACTGTTGGGACGATTTTTATATGGGATTAGAGGTGAAGAGAATTGGGAAAAACGAAAAGGGGAATTCTGGGCTCGAAACTGTCACCTCGTTAGAAGGCCTGCCCAGCTCGTTCGAACGAGCTCGTTCGAACGAGTGACAGTTTGACTTCTAACGAGTGGGATGTTTGTTCGATGCCTTTCGTTCGAACGAGATCTCGTTAGATGCCCACTTCGTTCGAACGAACTCTCGTTCGAACCAGCCTCGTTCGAACGAGACTTCTAACGAGCTGACAGTTTGGCCTTTTTGGCCTGGTTTGATTTCTAAGGTCCCGTAACCTGGTTTAAATGAAGATATATCTTTCCCGTGTTAACTAATTGATATAGTTGGGAGATTTTGGACATACTGAGGGGTAAAATTATAGAAGTGTGATGGGAACTAAATAATATTTGTGGTTTAGGACGCGAGTGACTAATCACGTTGTGAGAATAATTGGTGACTTAATTACATACGAACCGAACATATGAATTGCGTAACGTTATAAGTTGGTATAAGAATGAGAAGTATACCACAAATAAATTATGGTAATTACTAAGGTGTGTGCATGCTTAGTATACGTATATGATTTTATGTGTATGACATACCTACCATACTTGCTATCACGGGAGGTTTACGCTCGCTTAGGGCCATCTAATCCTTGTGTTGCCCGGATTTAGATTGGTACCTTAAGAACATAATACTAGAATGACTTATTTGTGAGTTAATAATTCAGCTGACTGTGGAGCGTAGGTATGTACGTGACCCATGGATATGTTGAATTATGTTCGCCTCCATTTTTGTGTGTTGTGCTTATTCCAACAATTCCTGAGAGATTCGGAATTTGTAATCCTTATGTACGTGATGTACTGGGATGGATAGCAGAGTATGTGTGCACCGCAGCTTAGCCTCGGGGTGCTTATTTTGTATATTTATGATGCGATTAATATACGGTTAAATGGAAAGGAATTGTTATGTTTAATTGCGAGTATAATTGTAGTAACGTCTTGATAAAGATAAAAAGGGAAACTGCTGTGAATTGTTTTGCTAATAATTGAGAATCCGAGTTTAAGTAAAGCCCCTAATTAATTGATAACGTTGGGAATTTATATTGTGAATCGAGTAGAAAGGTCAGAACTTATAACGGTTTAATTGGAAATGAATAGCACCTAGATGGGTACGGTACGTTAGGAGTGCACAATTAGTCGAGAGGTGAGTATTTCATGTGAGTGCACGTCCTAACATGTATTTTGCATTCATTGTTTTAATGTATTAAAACACTTGCTATTTTTAAAATACTCTCCACTTTCGGGCTCTGACCCGTTTGCTTTCAAATCTACTTTTTGTAAAACCTTTTTAGGTGCCCAGCCACAAGGACACCATGCATAGTATTTCCATTCAGGTGACGAGTTGTAGCTGTTTGTGGAAGTTAGAGGGCCTTGCTAGTAGACTCTTCTTTTGGTCTTGACTCTATTTAGTTTTCTCATCATTTGTAGGGCATGTCGCCCATTTCTATTAGAGACATTTCATATTTCAGTTATTCAGACTTTTGGCATGTAATTAATTCAGGATACACGGTTTCTTTTATTTAAATTGTGGGATTGTTGTGAGGAGTTTTCCTCCGGACTTACTATTATTTGTTGGTTACGTTATTGAGACTTTATGGTGTATGGTGATGTTATTCTTTTACATTTCATTTATCGCATGTTAATCAGATTTAATTTAAAACTTGACAACTTACCTTTTTAAATACTAGGTGGTTAGAAATCATTAAATGTTTTCGACAGTGATGCTATTAACTGAACCAACTTGACATTTTGTATTAATTTTAATAAAGGAGTAGCTACCCGGTATTTAATTAGTTGGGGTGTCACATTATGATCCATTACCTTATCCATTATTATTTCCTAAAGGATAAGTTGGATGGAACCAAAACATAAAAAAATTATCGAAGTGACACACCCCAACCCAGTTACTTATAATTAAGTTTTAAGTCAAAGTGAGTCAAATCATAATTACCTTAACCAAACCATAAACACGAGTATCCTTTTTTCAATTATTTACATGAATCAATAAACTAAAACTTTTCACAATTTTTGAGGTAATTATGATTATTCAAACTTACTGAAAAGATAAGTAGTCTTAAATTACCCCTTTTACGTTTGACCAAAATCATGGTTTTATGCATCCCTTGCTAACCCCACCGACCTCCTAGATTTGGCAGTGATATCACAATACTTGAAAAACATAAACATAGAAACCATGAGCAAAATAGTTCAGCAAATGCATCACTACTACACTATTGCATAAAATTAAATGCAATAAATCATATCCCCGTGATGATATATACATACTTATCCATCTCATTCATAAAGAATGACCAATTATATACTTATCCGGCTCATTAAAAAAGAATGACCAATTATACACTTATTCGGCTCATTCATAAAGAATGACCAATCATATACTTATCCGGATCATTCATAAAGAATGACCAACTTATCCGAATCATGATTCACATATCTTGTCTGCAATAGACAATTCTCCCCCATTCCGGGTCGGGGAGTAACCTCCCATTTCGATAAACCGAAATGAACAGTTTCATATTCATAACATTATGATCATATCCATAACCATGCATAAATACATCTTACTAGTGAGTAATATTCTGATCTTATCCAAAGCCATGTATAAATGCATCTTACTAGTGAGTACACTCACCTTGGCCACTTAATGGGTTTTCCCCCTTAGTTGTTCAACCGGTTATGCTTCCCTTCCTATCATTCTTAAAATATTAGTGTCATCATAAGAATATTACCAATACAAAGAATCACTTAAATGTAATTCAATTCATGAGCATCATATGATCCCATTCAAATCATTTATCATAAATGAAGTCTCATCCAATTTCATGTTAAGATATTTAACATATCCAATTCATAGTCCAAACACACTTTAATTCTTTCTTGAAAATCCAATTCTTATCATATTAGGTTCCCAATACAAAAGACGATACATCATTTCAAGTTTCCTAGAGAATGATATGCCCAATTCTTTATTATAAAGCAAATCGGTCATATAGGCTCCTCTATCATTTAGTCAATTCCCAAAAAATTTCATAATTTTTCTACTTCATAACTTTCCATGGTCTTCAACCCAATTTCGATAAACGTATTGAATAATAAAAAATTAAATTTTCATAATTTTTTGAGTTCATTTTCTATGTCAAGCAAATCGTCAAACACCTGGTATGCATACTTACGCTTTCGGGGCAGATTCTATACCTACACTTCAAACTATCCCCCAAGATTCAATTCTTGGTATTTTTATATAATTTTCAGATATAACAGGTATATATAAGTTTAGTTTCATATCCAACTTGAATCAATCGATTCCATTGTGTATTCACAAAGATACACTAGTTTTATTAATATAATGATTTCGCCCTTAGTTTTATGAATTCAACATGCTTCACGCATACAACCTACACATACCCATATACATACAACAAAACGTATCCCCTTGTCCCCATATATGATATTTAATATCATATAAAACAACATATATCATGTAAATAAGGAAATTTACAAGTTAAATCTTACCTAAGCACCCTTGGATACATAAGCTTATTTATTTCTCGATTATCTTCCTTAATCCTTCACTAATTCACCCTAACCTCTCTTTCTTTCATAGGAATCTCAACCCACTTGAATATCTGATGTATATGAAGAATAAGGGAGATTTTAAGTTCTTTAAGTTGGCATAAGGGCATCTACCCTTGGTCCAATCAAAATATGACATGTGGCGCCATATAAGACAAAATATCATTTAAAGCTAAATGGCGACTTTACCCCATGTTCGTAAAAAGACGATTTCTTTTCACTTGAATGTCCGTACGATGCACCATTTATTGTGTTACAAACCTAACTCGCATATCTACAACTATCTAGTTTTCACCTCAAGTCAATTTCTATATTATAATGGTCAAAACTAGTCTCCAACTTGAACATTCCTACCGAAAACTGTAAAAATTTATGTTTGTAACTAATTCGGTATCCCATGAGTTATGAAGGTATGATTAGAATAAACATAATAACTTAACATTATATACACCAATAACACATTATCCCCATCCCATAAGGTAAGCATGATTTAAATATGATTTATCATAATTATATTCGGGTTGTCACACGAAGATTCTCCCCATCGATAATACATGGAAGTTGAGACAATGCCCAATCTTGATTCTATAGATGACATCTTATAAGACGAGCAACATGGTTAGCCTTTACCTTGAGAATTGTAATACTTCTATATCTAAAATATTATATTTTATTACACTGAATTAACTCATAATATTTCTTATGATACAAATGTTACAACATAAGACTTTGCCAATGAATCGTGTCGAGCTTATTATGCATACTAGCTACAAATCATAGACGACAAATAATCCACCTTGTTATTTTCGGGGAAATTGTAACAATAATATTTTGTTGATATTTACATAAATATCGAAACAACATGGTTAGACTATTATCGAAGTCAGCAGAAAAAATATAAGAGTTTAATTGTATTAATGAGTAGTTGATAGCATGACAACAGGAGAGAGTAGAGCGAACAAAGTTGGTTATAGGATTGTCTTACCGACATCATTTATTGGGGGCCCTCGTGATATGAATCGTCACTACATGGATGCAATGGCTTAGTGCAATGACTTGGAAATCCTAATCTCTTTATAATCATGACATGAAACCCAAAATGAAAACAAATGGTTGACAACTTGAATGAGTCTCAACGTCCTTAAGATCATCCTGATCTAACTTCTTGCTTATTTCGAGCAAACCTTAAGGACCTTAAGGGCCAAATTTTTACTAATGAAGTTTTTGGAAAGGTCGAAGCTTATTTCCACGTAATTGAGTTCCAAAAAAGAGGACTACATCATGCACCCATTCTATTAATATTGGAATACGATTACAAAATACTTATTCCTGATAAATATAATATGTTTGTTTGTGTAGAATTTCCAGATGAACAAGAATACCTTGTACTACATGAGTCGGTTCACGGTACCTGTGGCTAGATAAACATGAAAACCCCATGCATGGTTAATGAAAAATGTAAAAGTCATTACCTAAGGGAATTTCAGAGACGACAATTCAAGGTATAGACCATACTCGATATAGATTAAGAATGATAATAGAAAGGTATGAGTCGGGAATAAGATGCTAGATAATCCATGGTTTATTCCATACAATCCATATCTCCTTACATAGTATAAATGCCACATAAATGTTAAGGTTTTCTCCGACTTGAAAGTTATAAAGTACCTTTACAAATACATATACAAAGAACACAAAAAAGTGGTTGTTCATGTTTCATTTGTCGATGGTGAAAACCACATAATTGATTTGATCCAACAATTTCAAGATGCAATATGGGTTTCGACACAAGAGGATATTTGGAGAAATTTTGAATTTTAATTAAATGGAATCAAACCGTTAGCCATGAACCTCCATCTTCACTTACCAAATAAACACCGAGTTAGCTTTGGAGAAAATAATAATTTATAAAACAAGCTTGATTTGGATAAATCATCTAAAACAATGCTTACTGAGTTTTTCATAATGTGTGCTAAAAATATCAATGTAAGATCATATCATTAGCACCGTCAAACTCTATAAGGGTTTGATGTAACATATGGAAACTTGGGTTTGAATAAACTCTACAAATCATATAGGAACGTATGGTTTGGAAAAGAAACGGATTTTTCTAAAACATAAAGACGAACACTTCTAGAACAGATATTGGAAATTTGTTTTTGCTAAAAGTCTTGAGAAAAACACATCAAAAAATGTTTTCATAGAAAAAACACAAATTATGAGGTGGCAGTCTCATTTGAACAAAAACGGCATCTTGTTCAAATGAAAATAATAGTTTCTTTCTAACGAAATCAAGTCTCGTTCAATTGCTAAGCTTTCTCATTCAATTATCCTTCTAAAAAACTTCTAACGAGTTTGCTTCTGTTAAACAGAGCACAACTCGTTCGACATTGGTTCGAAGCTTGTTCCAACGAAAAGGCGTTTCATTCTAACGAGAGCAATATCTCATTCGAACGAGATTAAAACTGAAAAAAGTTTATTTACAAAATTCTCTGTATAAAAAATGCCTCAATTTAAAAAACAAACATCCCACAATATAATTTGAATGAGAAAAAAACAAAAGTCATATACCTTTATAAAGTGTTCGTGACGTTTCTAATGGCTTGAAACTCGGATGTGAAGCTTAGTACTACCGCATCTTTAAATGATTGTGGGGGAAAATGTGAATGTAGTCTCTGGTTTGAAACTACGGTTTGTAATGGGATATGCCAAATACCTAAGCTATGAGCAATTATAAAATATTGCTCTTACATCAATGGAGAGAATCTAGTTAAAGGTGAGCAATATTATTTGAGGATGTGGTTAAATCATGTGTATGGTCTTACGTCATTTGATCATTTGTTGACTTTTGAAGGCACTAGGTACTTGACATCTAAGGACACTTCTCATAAAATAGGTTTGTTAGAGTAAGATCAAAGCATTGTGGAGTGTTTGAATGAAAGATCAACGTTCCAAATGATAGCCAAAATCCGTTGAATTTTTGCAATTATTTTGTTTTAATGCAAGACATATGATGTGAAGATTGTTTCGAAAAATAACTTTGGCAACCTATCTGAGGACTTCAAGAGGATACACCCTGACTCGCTAGCCGATCAAGTATCGGGCACATTGAATATCATTAACTACTAATTGGAGGGTATGGGAAAAAGAACCAAATGTTATGATTTTCCCCTTGTGAGTTTAGTGACATCTGCATCCAATAATAACATGTCAAGATAAATCCAATATGAACTGTAAGTTGAAACCCCACAAAAAGATTATGACTTATTTGGAAACTAAACAATGAACAAAAGTCTCTTACTTGGTGATATGGGAACAAATTCTTTCTGCTAAACCTGGAGCTTTCTTTATTGATGGACCTAGAAGAACAAGAAAAAAATGTATGTACCAAGCATTTTTAGTCGATATAAGGAAATAGGTATGCTTGCATTAGCAACTACAACATCTGGGGTCGCAACAACACTAATACTTGGAGGTCTAACTGTATTCTCCGGTTTCAAAATCCCAATCCTCGCAAATGAGTCAAGCTTGTACAACATATTCAAATAAAATGGTATAACTGAACTACTATGAAAAGCTAGACTTCTTATATAGGATGAAGCACCTATGGCATAGCATTTTATGATTGAAACTCTTGATCGTACGGTGAAAAACCTAATGGAGAAGCATGAACCATTGGGGGTAAGGTCATTGTATTTCGAGGAGATTTTCACCAAGTACTTTGAGTTATACCATGAGGTAAAATATTTGATACTGAAAATGCATGCTTCGTCAAATCATGCCTCTGGCCTCATGTAAAAGTTCTCTCATTAAAAAACAACATGCGATCGCTAAATGAACCCACTTTTAGTGACTTCCTACTAGAATGTTGAAATGGAGAGGAACCTATGGATAATGATGACACCATTTCCCTACAAAATGAGATTCTCATAAATTATGAACCAAATGATGACCCAGATAAAAAACTAATTGACGAAATATTCTTATCACTCAATGATAGTTGTCACTCACTAAATTACATGACTAATTGGGTGATTCTTATAACTACCAATAAATATGTTAATAAGATAAATGATATTATGCTTTTAAAATTCTCTGGTTATAGCAACATACACAACAATTTTGATGAGGCGGTAGATGACACACACAATTACTATCAGGAGGAATTTCTAAATTCATTAATGCCCAATGGTCTCCCATCATATAAACTCGAGCCGAAACCAAATTATCCGATTATACTTTTTCGAAACATAAATCCTTCCATCAGTTTGTGCAATGGTGCTCGAATGGTGTATTAAAGCTCATGCGATAATGTCCTATATGCGAAGATATATGTTAGCCAACACAATGGAAAGCCCACATTATTACCTCAAACACCACTATCTCCAATAGAGAACGAGGGCTACCCATTTGAATTCAAGAGAAAGCAATTCCCTATAAGCTTATGCTTTCCAATGACCATAAATAAGTCACAAGGAAAGACAATCCAAATTGTTGTTGTTTATTTATCGATTCATGTTCTCCCCCATGGAAAACTATTTATGGCATTATTTCAAGGTACTTTGATGGCAACAACAAATTTTTTTCTCAAAATAGAAAAGACAAAAAATACTAGAAAGATAAAAAAAACATTTTTTACAAAGAGGTTCTTATACCTAATAGGTAAATATTAAACAATAATATTATTACATTAATATAAAAAAAAAGATTTTAATTTATACTTATTGATTATTTTATTTAACATTATAGTAGTACATCATTCGATATAATATATAAAAATTTATTACATTGAGAGGACATTGAACTTAAAGATGTTCACTGATCATATTGCCACCGAAGATTGCACACCCATTCAAAAGATCGAAAAGTTTGATACAAACTGGAAAATAGAGGTGTACGTCCTACGAAAAGGAGGTATTTATTATTACAATAATAACAAGGGACCTAGATTTATATGCAAGTTGATCTTCGTGGACGAGGAGATAAGAGTATGTAAAAACATTTTTTCAATATTCATTATATCACACGGCGAGTGTTAAATTTTATCAAACTTATGATGTTTCAAACTACTTTTGTATAGAGGACACAAATAAAAGTAGTGATGTTCAATGACGAGATCACATGATTCAATTGCCTTTTACTAAAGGATAAAATGTATGCAATCACAAACGGAATTATGAAAAGGGTTAATACAAAATACCTATTTGTTCACAAGGAACTAGAATTCTCACTAACAAAAGTTACAGAGGTCGCAGAGGTTGATGGGGATATTACTTGGAACAATCATATTTACAATTTCACTTGCATAAAATAGTTAGTCTTGAAACACAATGAATCCGTTACATATGGTAAACGCTACTTTCATAAACATTTTTGTGGGTAAAAACTTAAATAATCAATAATGATTACGATTCTTTATTTACATGTAGACTTTCTTACTTTTTTTACGAATGTCGGGCCTCTGGGCATAAAAAAATAGGGGATGACATCAACGTATACACTCCGAGAACTCACACTTAAGGATACATCGTAATGGTCCATCTTTAAAATGACTCTTTCTTTATTTAAATAATTGAAATCTCACACTTGACATTTCACATTTTCCTATTATATATTTTGGAATCTATTCACTTAATTCTATGGGGTGACCTTGCGCAACATGAAGGTGGACTTCCCCTCGACCTAATTGATAATCATCCTATTATTTCCATATCAAATGCCAAGGGTTCAACATTTGAAGGTACTTTCAAACGTAATGCATACATATTAACACCTTGCTAAAAATGATATTTACAAAATACATTTGCAGGAGACTATCGCCTAATGAGTATTTCATGAACAACAATTTAGATTAATCCGTCAATTAGAGAGGTTGGTGATATGTAGCAATGGTATTCGATATACTATTTTATATCATCTAAACATACTGATACCTCATTGTACACTACAAACTAATAACTTAGTTATCCACATGTATGCTGGTTAGATTCCTTTATAACAAAAGGAGGTGCGGATAAGTTTGTTGCCATTAGAATAGAAAAATCATTGACGTAGTCAAGGTAACAATCGCCAACATAATGAACGCAAATCCAGTCACCAAACATGCATTCATCTCTATTAATACTCAAAATTAATTACATGCTTCTATCTTATTTATATTATTAGTGTTTTTAATCTATTAAGCCAATAATATATTTTACTAACTCACAAACATATTCATTATTTCTCAATGAAGAAATTATTCTACGCATTCACTACAATGGTACTAGGAGTCCCAAATGAAACCCCTATTATAAAGCTTTCAAAGTTTGCAACACAAAGGTCGATGACACCAAAAATGTTGCACATGCAAATAATGTAATGAGACAAACATTTCATACACTCAAAAATAATACCTAATTTATCCTTCTCATTTAACATCCAAATTTTGCCTATGCACTCATACAAACACTTTACTTCTTATCGGTACATGTTGAAAATGAGAATATCTTATGGAGAGAAAAAAGCCCTTATCACTCTTTGATGAAGTAAAATCATTTATTGATTGCTCAGCTTCTACGTTTGTTGAGTGTAAGATAAAGGTACAACAAACTTTTACCTTCAACCCATATCGATTGCATAAAAATTAAATTTATAATCTTAATTATTTATAACTGGAAAATCTTCGTTCAGAGTACTATAGGAAAATTTATCTATGCAATGGAAAAGATTTCACTTTCTACATCAAAGTTAAAAAGTTGAGTTACGAGGATTACACATCAGGACGCTTAGTAAAAAATCATGTGGAAGAAACAAATGGCCCCAACTTCAATATGAATAAGAAGTTGAAGAAATAGCTCTCCTCTTCAATTAATATTTAACTTCTTTATTTCCAATCATCTTTCCAAACTATTACTATTTCTTTTTCATTTTGGATGGTTTATGTTTACTTAATTAGAATAAGTTACCAATGAATCATGGAAATATAAACAAGTCTTTGATATGACATTACTATATAATTTCATTATTGTTCTCTCATTCAATTCCTTTAATATATTAACCTAAATAAATTTACATTTTATCAGTATTTAATAATATATGCACCCATCCAACGTGCATTACACGTGCAACACACATGAGTGCATACTAGTAAAATAAAACATGTAATCTCAATGGATGGATATCAAACATTACGGGAGGTGAAATGTTTTTAACAAATTATCGTAATCATTATTACTTTCGAATCACATTCCCCTTAGGATCATATAACACTTCAAAGAGTTGTAACATAGGCTAGGCTCGGGTTATGAAATGAAATGAGTATTTATGGATTTGAAAGGGTTTAGGAAGCAATACTTGGGGCAATGGACCGTGTGTCAAATAACAAAATTTTGGAAAGTGTCTTCCAAAATAAAACTATACAAGCGAAGTGTGACTTCTTATTTTCTTTAATTTTATTTTCATCTCTTTTCTTTTGAAATAGAGTTAATTCTCAAAGACAACCACACAAAACGAACATCATAACATTCCAAATGAGCTCCCAATCCAAAGGTGAGAAAGGTGTAAATATGGTTTAAAACTCCAATGTGGAGTTGGTCATGGGATTAGGACGATGAAAACAATGTTTAATATTAAGGCTCAATGGGGTTTGACTAGAGAGATAAGTAGGGTGAGGTTAAGGAAAATATGGGTTAATTTAATAAAGAGGGTTCGTGATCCTCTCCTAAAGCTTACGTGAATCTAAAGTCATAACGACGTTAAAAATCATACTCAAGTAATTCATTTCATATGAACTCAATTGTTGATTGATCAAAGAAAGAATAATTAGATTACCGACAACTTTGACATTTTCAAGGAGAGATTGAGTAATTTTGTAAACACTCATAATTTGAAGGAAAGCGCAAATCTGGCTCTATTAAAATGTATACAATGCACGAAAGATCATCAAGTTATAAAAATCTTAAACTAAATCATAAAAATAAGAGAATGCACATGTGCTCATGAGTTCGAAGGTAAATCATGAAGTTATTCTTAATATTGATGATTAAAGGACTAAAGTATAATAACTTCTAAATTATAGAACATGCATCATTGTAAACGCATTTGAATAAGCCATTAATTCTTATTGATAATCGAAAATAATGGCAAAATGCCCAAGAGAGAAATGAAAGAAAGAAAAATAATTTTTATTATTTTATATATATATATATATATGTGTGTGTGTGTGTGTGTGTGTGTGTGTGTGTGTGTGTGTGTGTGTGTGTCACATATAAAAAATGATGAAAGAATTTTAAATCATACATTTTCTTTAATGCAATAAAAGACGTAGGAAAAGAGAATGAAATACGTTACCCTGATTCAGATAAATCTCCGAGATACGCACTCTAAACCTATACGAACATAAGAAATAAAAAAATCTATACAAGAAAACGCATTAAATTAAAGAAACTATGGCATATTGAACAAAATATTTCATAAATTTTTAAGTTCAGACACATCGAAACCCAATTAGACAATTACAAACTACATAATCATACCATATTATAATCTTGCAAAATAAACTCAACAAAAAAAAAATAGAGTTTTAAAAACATATGATAAACCGTCCAAAAATAGAAAACGAGAGAAATATCCCACATCCATAGAAAATAATAGAAGATTCTTAAAAATTGAAACCACCAAAGGGTCCCAGAGCATTCATGTCATGCGCGTCGAATGGCTTCTTGAAATGACTCGGCATCGACGCGTATGGACCATGCTGGTGTAGATAGAGGTCCCTCATCATGATCTATATCATCACAAACTCCTAACACTGCTCATAATAGTCCCAGCCAAGGCGGGACTCCAGTAAAGCCCACCTCATCTGAGTCTCTTCCCATCTCTAATCTGAAAGTGCCTCAAACGCCACAAAGCGAGCGTTGGTGAATGTGGTAGCATTCTCCTGCACTAGAACCTGCTCAACCCTCCTTATCTCGTCCTCCTTATCCGAGTCTTCTCCCACTACCTTTTTCCTTTTTTGAATTGTCGCCTCTCGTCAGATATGACCCAAGAATGTATTGGTATTTAATTTACGAAGAGACTTTTTGGGATTCGTCTTTCGATCACCAGAGTCTCGGGACATTTAGCGGCACGACACACAAAAATGATCAACTCGGGCAAAGGAAGGGAATAATTACAGGCCCTTTCCGTTGTTGAAATGTACATCTAATCGAGGAAGTAGTCAAGAAGATAGTGTTACCTAAATGATTAAACACTACATAGAGAAAAATGGTGTGCTTCTAATGAACCTCGGATCAGTTCTTGGTCACCATAAAATAATATACATTGAAGTAGTATAATAACCGCGATAGTTCTTGCATGTGATCAGACTTAAATATCCACACTTGGTAAGGTGCCAAGTATTAAATTAGGGTATCCAAGTCAAATGTTGGCTCATCGTTTGGATTCACAAACTCTTATGGATCCACAATATTTCCCATCTAGCGAGGAAAGCGCTTTATCATGAAGGTGATCCTTACCCCTTTACAAAGGCCTCATAACATTCCTTTTAACTTGAACCAAAGAATTATAGAATTAATGCATCAATTCTTCATTAGTATCTCGTTCTGGATAATAAAGGCCTCCCAATGAAATGGTGAATAAGGGATAATTCCTTAGGAAGGATGTCCTCGAGTATCCAAGAGTATTTAATAGATATTTGGCACTGGCAGGTTACAAAATGTGCCTTAAACCATTATTTTTCTTACTCACGTTGTAAATTTTCAAAACCCTTCAGTGGGTTGTAACGGATCGAGTCATATTTCTCAATGTCACACATGTATACCTACAAAACAGAAATTAGTAAACAATGCAAATTCAATGTTAATTTAAAGAATTATGAGGTGTAGATGGTAAAATGGCACCTGATGCATCAAAGTGAGTGAGAACATGTGATAAACATCCCAATTGAACACCAACTTATGTAAACATGAGAGCAAGTGAGAAGTATGCAAGAATACATCTAGAGTGAAGAATGAAACTAGACTAAGCATTTAAACATACACATGGTGTGCAAAAATGCCAAAAAGAGAGATGGGATGAAATTTGAACCTAAAACCACCCATCATCCATCAACAACTCAAGAATATAACAACAATATGTTCATGGATGAGTTTTTATAAAGAATATATCCTTTAACAATTATAAAATTAATTGGATAATAATTCAGCAAGCATGGTGGTTCAAACACCCCACAAATGGGTGAAATAGTCCTAAACATTCAATAAAACAATGAAAACCAACACAATCAAATTCAAATCATCAAAAACATAATAATCGTGTGACATTGTTATATTTGAAGAGAAAAAAGTAGAATTTGAATGTTCAAATGGGGAATTTGGGATAAAAAAACTCCAACACCCTCTTCAACTATCAAAATTTTTCCACTTTCAACCGAATAATAAGGAATAATCAACTGTATACATGGGGATAACATTGAGAAAATGACAATAAATCGTTAGTTCCATGCATATATAAAAGTCAAATCATAACAACCACACAAAGCCTTAGATTAAAAATAATTACCCAAAACTCCAATAAGTTCACAAATGAGTAGAGTAATCATACCTTGGGTGTTAGAATAATGGATTAAAGGAGTAATATTAGATGGAAATGTAAGTATAGAAGGTAGGCCTTCCAAATGGGCTATGGGCAGTGTCGATTGAATTAGAACACCGATTGACTACAGGTTAACCGATTGATCGGGCACATAATAATTTTTGGCTACTAGTTTGTTTGCAAGGCATAATTTAAACCACTAATTGACCGCAGTTTTGTTCCCAGTCGATCGGCCCCCAATTTTTTCCCAACTTTTGTTCTTGGGGAAAAATGGGACTCTCAAGATGGAAGGTTGGGGATGGGAAGGATTAAGAAAATGTGGGAGGGTTAAGAAAAAGTTGATATAATATGTGCTCGAGGAAATCAAAAAATGGAACAACCCATATATCACTACACGATTCTCAATGAGGGTCCTACTGGAAGGTTTAAAAGAGATCGTATACCCAGTGCTCAAGATCTACCATTTTTCCAAATACCACTCGGTAAGGATACATACCAAGGCGTATCTTATAAGTCGTGATACATCCAAAGTGCATCAGTTCGCCTATATGACCAATCTTTAGTCAAAGGGTATACGATCTCTTTTAAAATCCCTTTTATCTCCCGACTTGCCAATTCCACTTGGTTGTTTGTTTTGGGGTTATATGTTGTGGAGACCTTATGGGTGACACCATATTACAACATCAAGGGGTAAAAATGTCATTGAAAAAATGAACACCTTGGTCTCTAATAATTGCTTTCGGTATGCTAAAACAAGCCAAGATGTTCTCTTTTAGGAATTTCAACACCACTTTCGCAATGTTATTCCTAGTAGACAGGAATTCCACCCATGGGATTTCGCAATGTTATTCATAGTCGACATCGACTAAAATGAATTCAAACTGATTGGATTTTGAGAAAGGACCCATAAAGTCTATTCCTCAACAATCGAAAACTTTGATTACCAGAATAAGGGAAAGATGCATCATGTTCATTTTAGTGACCTTCCCAAGTAATTGGCAATAGGATAAAGTCTTACAGAAATCTTGCGCATATTTGAAGATTGTTGACCAATAAAAATCGCAATGTAAAACTCTGAAGGCATTTTTTTGGGAACAATAGTGTCCTTCACACACTTCATTGTGGCAAAAAGACAAGATACTTGGGATCTCATTATTCGGGACACATTTTCAAATGATTTGGTCTGAAAAATATTTAAACATGAATGGTTCATCGAAGAAGAATGACCGGGATAAATTCAAAAATCTTTCCTTGTCTTGGGCCAGGAAATATGGTGGGTAGGCCTCACTAATAGGGAAGTTTTTAATATCCAAAAACAATGGCAAAGTTTAAACAACCATGAGTTGTTCGTCTGGAAAACACGCTCGGATAGGGATAGGATCAATATGATCGTGATTGAATGTAAGTCGGGATAAATGATTCATGAATACATTTTCCACCCCCTTTTTCTTTAATTGAAAGGTCAGACTCTTGGGGAAGAAGTACCCAATGTGTAAGTCTACTCTTATCATCCTTATTGGAAATAAGGTACTTTAGAGAGGCATTGTTGGTGAAGCAAGCAAGGGCCGATCCTACCAAGTATGCTCGGAATCTATCCAACGCGAATACTATGGGTACGAAATCTTTCTCTATTGTGGTGTAGTTCATTGGCACGCTGATAAGAGTGTGGCTAGCATAGGATCCAAAGGGTAAATTAGGTAATGGGGGTCGGGGTCAACATAGCATTCAACCTATCAAATTATTCTTAGCATGCCTCACTCCTCAGAAATGGAGCGTCTTTAGTAAGATGATTGCACATTGGGCGGGCGATCGACCTGAACTCTTGAATGAAATGTCGATAAAAATCGCTGTGACCAGGAAAAAACCTCACATATTTGAGGTTTTTAGGAGCAGTAAGATTGGCAACGACATCAATCTTATCTTTGTCAACTTGAATACCATCATTGGAGATAATATGGCTCAGGACGATCCCTTGTGTTACCATAAAGTGACACTTCTACTAGTTGATAATGAGTTTTTTCCCAATGCACCTAGATAACACCTTTTCAAGGTTAACTAGGCATCCCTCATAAGAATTACCAAAGACGCTGAAGTCTTCCCTAAAAACCTGAACAATGTCTTCGACCATGTCACTAAAAATGCAAAGCATGTATCGTTGGAAAGTTTTCGGTGCATTACAAATCCCAAAAGACATTCTTCAGAAGGCAAAAGTGTTATACGGACAAGTGGACATGGTATTTTCTCGATCTTCGGGGGCTATTTCAATTCGGTTATACCCTGAATAACCATCAAGAAAACATTAGTACTTGTGCCGACTACCCTTTCGATAATTTAGTTAAGGAAAGGTAAAGTAAAGTGATTTTTCCTCATGACCTCATTAAGCTTTCAATAGTCGATACAAACACGGTAGATGGTTAAAATGCAATAGGGAATAAGGTCACCATCTTCATTTTTAATAACAGCGACACCCGACTTTTTTGGCACAAATTGTGTTGACCCATTCACTATCAAAAATGGGGTAGATTATTCCAACATCTAATAGCTTTATCCCTCCGCTTTTACCACCTTGCTCATGTTCGAACATGACCATTTTTTCATTTAACGGGTGGTCTTGGCATCATCTTCCAAGAAAATTCTATGAGTAAAAATGGAGGGATTGATCCCTTTCAAGTCAGTTATGCACCATCCTATAACATTTTTATAGGCCTCCTCTTGACAAAGCCTCTTAGCAAGGCCTCCTCTTGACAAAGCCTCTTAGCAAGGCCTCCTCTTGACAATTATCGAGGTTTGCCGCTATAATCACAAGAAATGTGTTCTCACCACTAAGGAAAACATGCTTAAGCTCTTCTCGTAAGGATTTGAGCTCAAGATTAGGCATTGAAATATTCGATGGGAAAGAAAAAGAGTCACGTGGGCGTAATTTATCTAAGTGGGATATCCACACTGAGTCTTTGATAAACCCCTCACTGTTGTCATTTGTAACCTATCTTTCACCATCCCCAACACTTTTACCATCATCAACATATTCATCCACCACCTCAAAGTGCTCAAGGGCTTTACACATGTCCAATAACTCTCCATTCAAGGAATAAAAAATTTCATCAATGGAATATTCATAGCACTTATCATTGATAAGCAAATCGCTATTCAAGGAGTTTATAATACACGCTTCTAAAGGATGTCTAAAATGAGAGAGATCTAAATATTATTGAACAATAGTTCCAATGCAAGACTTCGTTTCAAACGCTTCCCCATTCTCGTCACAACTTTGCGGTTGATTAAGGAGGTTGAATGCATTAACCTCGAACGTCATATTACCAAAAGATGATTTCATCCCCCCATTCCTACAATTAATGTTTGCATTAATGGCAGAGAGGAAATAATTATTGGAATTTGAGCACTCCCTTTGGGGACGAGTTGTGTGTCCCAGATAATGAAATATATCGGGAAGTAGAAATAATCAACTTGAACAATCACATTCTCCATAGCTCCTCGTGTTACCCTAGTCGAATAGTCAAACAATTATAAAGTAACAAAAGTCGCTTTAATATCGTCAAGATTCAACTCTAGATACAAGAAATAAGGAAGAAAATCCACACTTTCTCCCGAATCAAAGAGAGCACGATCTATTTTAGAATCCTCAACTATACAGGAAATGGTGGGGCAAACTGGGTCCTTGAACTTTGGAGTGATCTCATTTTTTATGATTGCACTTGCTTACACCGCCATGTACGCATTTTTTCACACATTTTGTCTCCATTTTACCGTGCACAAGTCATTCATGAAATTGGCATACTTCGGCACATGCTCAATTGACTCAAGGAGGGGAATATTCATATTCACTTATTTGAATAGTTTAATAAACCCTCCTCGAAGGCCTTAGTAGACTTTTTGTTCTAGACTTTTAGAAACAGGGCCAGAATGGGACAAATTGGGTCCTTCAAAACTAAAGAATTTGTCATTGTCTGTAGTAACAGGGATGCACGATTACATATCCTTTTGATCAATGAATTTTCCTTTAGGAGGAGTGGGAATGGGATGTTCCGGAGAATGCCTCACAAAATTGTTACCAATCTCTTTACCAATCCTAATGGTGGTGATACCCTTCACAATCTCGGTTGTGACATGCACAAATTGGAAATATCGATGTCCATTTGACCTTTAGGATTGGGTTGAGGTTGTGCTTCTCATAACCCCTTTAGAATTTTGGACCAATTGAGCAAGAGATGTTTTCATTTCTTACATAGTGCATGCCATTTGAGAAATGGATTGCTAACGTTGGGTAACCTATAAGCAATGGCGTATTAGTCCTCGCTTGGCCTTCTTTGAGGAGGCAAATACAAAGAGGGGGAGGAGGTCCCACTTGAGGATGTTGCGGTGGTTGATACGGAGGATGTGGAAGTTCATATTGAGTAGGTTGTTGATATTGTAGGGGTGGAGGTGGAAACTGATCGTGAAAGCTTTGAGATGGTGGATTTTGTTCCTTGTGGCTCAAGAGAGGGTGTGTCATCTTAAAACTTTAATTATATGGAGGATTATTGGGATCATAGGGGATATTTGGATATTGGTTTTTATATTTCCCTATAGAATTTTCTTTCTCCTATAACTAGCTATTGTCTAGGAAGTGTGGGACACTCCTTCTGTTGATGGGAAATGTGGTCACATATGATGCACACAACCTCCTCCATGTCGTAAGTCTTTTGAACGCCCTTTATGTGTGGGTATTTTTGTGTAAGTCACAAAGCATTGATCCCATGACATAATTGGTTGTTGGTTTGAGCATCATTACTCCCCTATAGGATAGATACACCTTGGTTTTGCCATCGAGGGGTGGTGTTTTCGTGGCTAGTGCTCTCAAAAGGATTTATAGTATCCTAACCTTGGGAGATCTTTAAAACAATTCAAAATGGGCATCAATTTCCTCACCACTTAAGTCAAGTGAGATGCCTTAACACTATTTCTACCAATTATTTTGTCAATGGATTTTTTCCACCATGGAAAATGGAGATTAATCGCATTTTGTCAAAGTTGTGGTGGGGGAATACCGATTCAAAGATTTGAAACACTCACAACACTTGTTGAATGTCTCATGATCATATTGTTAAAAATTTTGAATTTTTTTCATGAGCGCATCTGTCTTGTGTGTGGGAAAAAATATGTTTTAAAAGGTCTTGAGGTTGTTACCAATTCCAATAAATTAGCGGGAAGAGTGATTAACCAATCCTTAGCTTTATCTTTAATTGAGAAAGAAAAAAGCTTAAGTCGCACAATCTCAAGTGTGCAATTTTCATCTGAAAATGTATTGCATACCTCTTAGAAGTCTCATGTGCCTATACGGGTTTTCATCCTCCATTGCATAAAAAGAATGCAACAGATTGATCATCCATTTCGAAAGTGAAAATTCCCCTGATTAAAGGGGAATGTGATGCACCCGGGGAAGGTGATCGACTCTAGGTGGAGGTAGTCACCAAATGATTAATGTACGGGAGCAACACCACACTGTGGCGCATGATTGTACCCCATTTAAGGTTTGAAGAATTGCACCGATGGCGGTGCACTAGGAAAATGTGATATAGATAACAAATCTCTGAGAAGGCATCGTATTATGCATAAAGTGATGTCGGGATGAAGCCCCTAAATTAGTGAATGGTTTATTCGATCCAGCAGATGAGTTAAGTGTTAAGTATTCCCTATCAAACCCTTGGTTCAAGTTGATGCTCATTTAGAAAAAAGAACTTAACCTTTAAAACAATAATCGCTCAAACAATCAAATGCAACATGTCTTATCAACAAATAACTAATATAAACATTACTAATAACTGCCCAACAATGTCTCTAAAGACTTTACTCGCCTAAAATATTGTGTAACACAAGTGTACACTATTATCGAGTGTAGTATAAAATTCGGTAAGATCGGGGTCAATTTTTGCACGGAATTATATGAATCAACGTAAATATTCTTTTAGCTAAAAGTTGATAAGAAGCAATGCTGGATCAAGAAGACAAGGGGCAGAATGTCGGCCCGCATGTGGCCAATACGAGGGTCAGCGAGAAGTAAATAGCCGACGTAGGTTAGTGGCAAGAGAACCTTCCATTCGGCCAATTGAGGTAGCAGGGGATAACATCGTCCAGGTTTTTGTTATGGTAGCAGTCGAGAAGCCTTGGAATGACTCAATTCAAAGGTTGGTAGATAAAATTGGAGATATCCTCAAGAGCCGAGACCCCTTGTAGAGAGGGTATTCTGAAGGCTCCCCTTTCGTGGCTAAGGTAGTCAATTTTCCAACCCCTGCCAAGTTCAAGCCACCAGTGGTAACTCCAAAGTATGATGGGAGTACCAACCCTGTGCACCATATAGAGATGTACTAATTGGCTGCAGACATTTACTTCATCTCAGATGAGATGAGATGCCGTGCCTTTTCAAGCACTTTGATTGGGGCTTCCCATGCATGGTTTACTTCACTCCCGAAGAACTCCATTGAAAATTTTAAGCAACTCGTAGAAAGGTTCATACACAACTTCTGTTTTAGGATGAGACCTCAAAATAAGACTACTCACCTGCTATACGTCAAGCAGGGAAAGAATGAGAGTCTCAGGGACTACATTGCGAGATTTAACAAGGAAAATCTAGAAGTGGAGGATTACAAAGAAAGTATTGCGATGGCAGCATTCATAGGAGGTCTCCAGAAGGGGAAATTGATCTGAAAGCTTGCTGAGGACCCTCCAAAGTCTATGGTCGAGCTATTAGCCATGACCGGTAAGGTCATGAATGCCAAGGAAGCTATGGAAGCGAAGTATGAGGATGAAAAGGGGATGAGCAGTGGGGGTAAGTTCCAAAATAAGAGTAAAGATAGAAAAAAGAGAACAATAGATGATAAGTTTGTCGACTACACCCCCCTTATAGTAAGCTGTGAGCATATTTTGAATGAAATCAAGAATGATCGATTCATGAGGTGGCCCTAAAAGCTAAAGGCTCCTCCTCACAAGAGGAACAAAAATTTGTGGTGTGAATTTCACCAAGACCATGGGCACCTGACCGACAAGTGCTTCTCTTTGAAAGATGAGATAGAGAAGATGCTGAAGGATGGGAAGATGAGGAAGTATGTAGACAGGGGTGCCTCAAAGGGTGGTCGAGATGACACCCAGAGGAAGAGGAGAAATGATAAGTGTAAGCCTGATGGTCCAACCAGACGAGACGATTATGAGTGAGACGACTATGATGAAGATGACCCTGACCTCCCCTCGAAGTTTTTTTATCCAAAGGGTCGACTCAATATCATCTCAAACCAAGTCAAGATGATATGCAGGGAACTCACTGGTGGAGGCAAGGAGGTTACAAATAGGAAGGCGCGTGTGGCCGAGGCAAAAAGCTCTTTCGCCAAAGCCTAGGACTATTAATTCTATTGAAGTTCAGCACGTTAAAGTAAAAAGTACAAAGGTTGATATGGATACATTGATGATCGGTTTCTCGAGGTTAGACTTCAAATGAATTCTAGCCCACATGACGACCCTTTGGTCATCACCACTCTTGTTTGTGGCTATAAGGGGCCAATAATTCTCATTGACAGAGGCAGCTCAGCTGATGTGATGTTTTGGGATTGCTATAAAGGTTTAAATCCGAGTAAGAAGAGGTTAATTCGGTACCACCAACCGCTCATCGGCTTCAGTGGAGAGAAAGTGCAGCCATTAGGAGTGTATGAGATGGAGGTAAGAATAGGGAACACCTGGTCAAAATGACTCACAAGAAAAATTAGTTTCTTCGTGATGGATGAGAACGTCTACTCGGTTTATAACATCATTCTTGGAAGGGAAGCCCTCACGGAATTTGAGGTCGTGCCCTCAACCATCCACCAAATGATAAAATTCTCGACCCCATATGGGGTAGGGGAAGTTCAGGGGGATCTGGTTGAGGCACGTGAATGCTACTTCAACTTAGTTGAGGAGAGGGAAGCCTACAAGAGGGAAACTATGACCTATAATATTGATATTCTGAATCCAAGAGATAAGAAAAAATTCAAGAAGGGTGAGGCTGCTGAGGAGGTAGAATCCATCGCCCTCAATAAGGATGAGATAAAAAAACCCATCCAAATTGGCAAAGCCCTAAAGCAGGAGGTAAAGGAAGAGCTGGTTAAGCTGTTGAGGAAGATGCAGAGCATCTTCGCCTGGAGCCACGAAGACATGCCCGGTATTATTCCAGCAGTTATGTGCCATAGGCTCAATGTGGTTGACGATGCAAAACCGATACAATAAAGAAGAAGAGTCTACTCAAGAGATAATTATGACGTTATTAGAGAAAAGGTCAATTGGAGAAAGCCAACTTCATTTGGGAAGTCATCTACACCTACTGGTTAACAAACGTTGTCATCGTCCCCAAAGCCAATGACAAATAGAGGATGTGTGTTGATTTCACTGATCTGAACAAAGCGTACCCGATAGACAGCTTCCCCCCACCCAGTATTGATCAGATGGTAGACTCTACAGTCGGCCATGAATTAATGAGCTTCATGGATGCTTACTCGGGCTACAACCAAATATTTATGGACCCGACTGACGAAGAGAAGACAACCTTTATTACTGACAAAGGGACCTATTGTTACAAGGGCATGCCCTATGGGTTGAAGAATGTTGGGGACACATATCATAGGCTAGTCAACAAAATGTTTTAAGACCAGATCAGGAAGACAATGGAAGTGTACGTCAATAAAATATTGAGAAAGAGCCTCAAGGTCGACACACATGTGGACGACCTCGAGCGCACTTTTGACACGATGGACAAGTACCAGATGAAGCTCAGCCTCTCCAAGTGTGTCTTTGGTGTTGGAGAAGGAAATTTTTGAGGATTCATTATGAATCAGAGAGGGATCGAAGCCAATCTCGAGAAGATCAAGCCGTGTTGGAGATGAAGACTCCCACGATAATAAAGGATATGCAGAGAATCATCGAAAGAGTGACGACATTAAACAGGTTTATATTTAGAGCCACTGATAAATTCCTTCCTTTCTTTTGAGTATTGAGAAAAGATTTCGAATGGAATGAAGAGTGTGATAGGTCCTTTAAGGATTTGAAGTCATACCTTGGCTCTTCACTCCTACTATTAAGACCAATTCAAGGGTAGAAACTGTATCTCTATTTGGCAGTATCTGAATTGGCCATCAGTGCCGCTATCGTAAGATAAGAGGGTGGAGTTTAAAAACCAGTGTATTTCAATAGTAAGTCACTTCAAGAGGCCGATCAGAGGTAACCCAAGATGGAGAAGTTAGCCTATGCACTGATCCATGCCTCGAGAAAGATAAAGCCCTACTTTTAGGCACATACCATGGTGGTCCTCACTGACTCACCGCTCAGACAAGTAATCCACAAGCTCGAGAAATTAGGAATACTAATGGCTTGGGTAATTGAATTGGGAGAGTTCGATATCATCTACCAGCTAATAATGGCTATTAAAGGGCAAGCCTTAGCTGACTTTGTGGCCGAGTTCACTTGGGACGAGGTCGACACTGAATATGTTGAAGCTACAGCTTGTGGGTAAGAAAGCAGAGTATGTCTTCTCCCAGCAGAAGTCGAAACTAGTTCAGCAAGGAATCAAGTGTATGAGAATGAGGAGGAACGTTATATTTTCAAGAATGGAGCCTTGGAAGGGGGTAATTTCTCACCAGATGGTACTGTGTGGAGCCTCTTTATTGATGGGTTTGTATATGAGAATAGAAGTAGAGCAGGATTGATAGTGTTGGCACCAGATGAAACTGATATTGAGTATGCATTGAGATTCAACTTCAAAGTTTCCAATAATGAATCTGGGAACGGGGCTCTCCTAACAGGTCTCTCCCTTGCTCGGGCAATGAATGTTGGCCAACTCCTCATTTATAAAGATTCCAAATTAGTTGTTAACCAAATTTTGGGGGTATACGAGGCTAAATATGACATAATGGTTAAGTACCTAGGGAGGGTTAAGATAGCATGGAAGCAGTTTGCTGAAGTAAAGCTGAAAAGGATGCCCCGGTTGGACAATGGCCGAGTCGATGCCTTGGCAAGGTTAGCTTCGGCCACCAGAACTAAAATCAGACCAATAGTCTCGGTAGAAGTTCTTCATTGGCCGACGATCAAAGGAGAAGATAATACCATGGAATTTTGTTTTAATATGAGTATGGGAGCCTCTTGGATGGATCCTATAGTCCGTTATATTAGAGATGGGGGGCTACCTGAGCCCAAGGTTGAGAAAAAGAAATTAAGGTACAAAGCTGCTAAGTTCTCCCTCATAGGAGACATTTTATATAAGAAAGGGTTCCTGCTTCCTCTCCTCAGAAGTGTCCATCCATCTGAGGTAGAGTATATTTTAAAATATGTGCATGAACGGTCATGTTCTATCCACATTGGAGGACGACCGTTGGTTAAAAGGATCATTACACAAGGTTATTGGTGGCCGATGTTGGCTGAGGATGCGGCTGCATACATCAAAAGTGTGACAAATGTCAAAGGTTTGCTACCATACCCCCACCAAGCCCACCAAACTTTTACCTCCATCACGTCTCCTTGGCCTTTTGCTGTTTGGAGGATCGAAATGGTTGGACCACTTCCTAGAGCTGTGAACAATTATCGCTACTTGATCGTGGAGATTGATTATTTTTCAAAATGGGTAGAGGCTAAGTCGATGATAATAATTATGAAGAAGAAAACCTTCTAGTTTATATGGAAAAATATCACCTCTAGGTACGGCCTACCCGATTCTCTGATCCCTGATAATGGAACACAGTTCAATAATGTCTCCCTAAAAAAATATTGCGAATGGGTAGGCATCAAGCAGTTATTCTCTGCTCCTGGCCGACCCCAGGCTAATGGGAAGATGGAAGTAACAAACAGAACGATCCTCGATGAAATCAAGAAGCGGTTAGAAGATGGCAAAGGTAGGTGGGTCGAAGTGATATATGTTGTCCTCTGGGCCTATAGGACAACGGAGAGGACTCCTACCGGGGAAACTCCATTTATGCTAGCCTATGGGTCATAGGCAGTAGTGCCGACGGAAATAGTTCCACCTACCCACAAGATTTAGACCTACGATCCAGAAAAGAACATTATTGAGTGAAGGCTTGATCTAGACTTTATAGATGAAAGAAGATAAGACGCTTAGGTTAGGCAAGTTGCCTTCCAACAAAGAACAACGAGGTTCTACAATAAGAGAGTAAAGGGTCGGCCACTAAAAGTAAGAGACCTGGTGTTAAAGAAGACATGGCAGAAGCCTAATAATCTTCATCCAAATTGGCACGACCCATACAGAGTTGTTGAAGAGGTGGTACCAGGGACATACTGATTGGAGAATCTGGAGGGAGAGCCCTTCTCCAACCCATAGAACACCGAGCACCTCAAAAGTATTACCAGTAAGATTTCGATTACGTTGGTTTTCTTCCAATTTCATTGTAATACATGTATATGAGACCCAAATGAATGAAATCTAATAAAAATATCAAGTGTTCCCTCATGTCTTGTTTATTTATTTGGATGCTTATTTATATATCAGCTCATCTTAAGCTACAAAACATTATTCGTAGTGAGGTAGCCTTAAGTTGCCATCGGTGATACGATAGTCCGGACGGGGTCAACCTCATCCATGGGTTGTCAATAACATCGAAAGACACTTATTATTAAAAATAATTAACTCGGTGAAATAATCCTCTCGGCCTAAAATGACAATGCATGGGCGAGACGACACTCATCCATACACTCTCAAAATGATGAGAGGGGACTTATACTATAACACCATAATTTGGTGAATGCAAATTAAAAACCACTTAATTGTGGTTTGTTATTAAACGTCATTAGCTTGGTGAAATAACTCTCTCGGTCGAAGACGACAGTGCATGGACGAGACGACACTCATCCATACACTCTCAAAATGACGAGAGAGGACTTATGCTATAACACCATAACTTGGGGGATGCAAATTGAAAATCACTTAATTGTGGTTGAGTATTAAATATCATTAACTTGGTGAAATAACCCTCTCGGTCGAAGATGACAGTGTATGGACGAGACGACACTCATCCGTACACTCTTGAAACGACGAGAGAGGACTTATGCTATAACACCCTAATTTGGCGGACGAAAATTGAAAATCATTTAACTGTGGTTCAATATTAAACATCATTAACTAGTGAAATAACCCTCTCGATCGAAAACGACAGTGCATGGACGAGACGACACTCATCCATACACTCTTAAAACGACAAGAGAGGACTTATGCTATAACACCATAATTTGGTGGATGAAAATTTAAAATCACTTAATTATGGTTCAGTGTTAAATATCATTAGCTTGGTGAAATAACTCTCTCAGCCAAATACGACAGTGCATGGACGACATGACACTCATCCATGCACTCTCAAAACGGCGAGAGAGGACTTATGCCAAATTGGTAGGTGAAAATTCCTATTGGTAGGTGAAAATTACGATTCACATCCCTCTGGCATCATTAAAAGCAGAGACAAGACTTGAGCAAATGATGCTACAATAATTTGAAGTCAGAGTAAACACAATTTTAGCGAGAACAAAAATTAACATAAAAAATTCCATTCCATTTGAAAAACGTCGCTAATGCCGTTTAACACAAGGTTAAACTATATAAGCAACTCCGAATGTTTGTTGGAGAAACCCTTTTCTTTTGAAAAATAAAAATTATAAACAAGATTTGTTTACAAAGAAACTTATGTACGAGAGTAATAAAGAATGTGTAATCAGTTTTTAAAACTAAGGCAGTTTCAAAAATACAGCACACTTAAAGAATGAGGTGAGTAGATGAAGATAATCAACACAATGATTTTTAACGTGGTAAAACCTCTCCCAACAGAGGAAACATCCACGGTGACTTCTAAGTCACAAAAGCAAAAAAAAAATCCACTAATAACAAAAATCAGTTACAAACTATACAACATGCAAGCACACAAAACAACCTATTCTAAGTTTAGGAATATACCCCACTTGGCTCCTTCTAACTTCTGATAGATCTGATTTGTTGTTGATGTTTCTCCAGTTTGTTAACTTCCTTTGCTTTAGCTTCTTTACGTCGACTCAATGATCTCAGATCTTAAACACAACACTTCCAGTGTAGTAGTGTGTTAAGTGTTTGTGTAGTGATTCCTATTCACATGCATGAACTCACACACTCTTAGATTTACAAACAGTCCTATACAAATTACATATACAGTCTATATGCAGTGATTTTGTTATTTTTCTTTCTTACAAAACTAAAAACCTTTTGACCTTTAAAGATAACCCAGATTCCACGGAGATCTTGCTTAAGAAATCGGTCAAGACCTTTCTCAATCTCTTTTTGAAAACATTTATGAGATTGAAAACCCTCCAAGTGCGAATCCAACTAGGTCAGGTTAAGTTTTGTAAAAACAGAAACTATAAAACATTTTAAAATCAAAACAGAAATGATTTTCTTAAACCAAGTTGAAAATATGCAGATCTAGTGAGAAATGTAACATTCAAAGTATAGATCCAACGTTTCTATGGAAAAAGAAACAAGATCTTTACTCTAACGTTTAAGTTGTGTACAAGATCCAAAATCACGAGGTTACAGCAACGATATGAACAAACCAGTCTCTCTCTCTTTCTCAAACACTCAGGTTGTGTTTGGGGTAAGGTTTTTATGAAGGTTTGTTTCAGAGACGAAGTGTTTAGGGTTAGGGTTTGGTTTTGGCTAACTGTTTCCCTTTCTCTCTCTTCTCTCTCTATTCTTTTTCTCTCTTCTCTCACTTCTCTCTTCTCTCTTCTCTCTCTTATTTTTTTCTCTCACAGAAGACGAATGACCAAAAGTTCTGTAAGGCAGAGAAGGGAAGGGTATATATAGTGCCTGGGGAAGGTTCTGGACGATCGAGGCAAATCAAATGCTAAGATTAAGTCTACAAGGGTTTTGACTTGATCCAACGATTATAGATAAGCGGTGGTTTAAAAGCATTGTGATTGGTTCATATGTATGCACTGGGATTAACCAAGAACGCATGCAGGCCTTTGATAAGAGATGATCCAACGATCACTAATGAACCTGGCTATCCTCTCACACAACAAACACAAATACATAAGCCCGGAGGATGATAAGTGTTGGCTGTTAATTGGCTCTCACACGCGCATCAAACTAATTACAAAACATCACCCTGAGGTCTCTAGCGCTTTGAGATCCTACCCAACTAAACAATTCGAGTGAAAACAGAGGTTTCCAAAATAGCATATTTACCCCAAAAACTATATTATCCCATTTATTAATAAAAACATTTATTTAAAAAATGTTTAAAAAAAGTTTAAAAAGTTTAAAAATTATTTAAAAATTCCCAAAAAATTATTAAAGCACCAATTCAAGGGGAATTAAACACACACTCAATTTTAGGCAATATGAACACATGTATGCACTTCTAATTGTGTGTAGTGTGATTCATTTTGTATCTTCAGAGATCATTGAAGGGGATTAGAGAGATAGGTTCTGAGGCTTTTTGGATTCTAGGATAGACAACAAATTTTGTCACTATTTCCAAACTAGTTGAGCACTTATACAATGTAGACTTAAGTAAGTCAAAGGTATAAGGTGCTTCAATCTCCCCCTTTGGAAATATGAGACAAAATCTCCTTTGAGTTAACTTAAAACTCGTAGGGAACCAAAAAAATAAAACCTAGTCCTATACAAAAGATTCTATCTACCCATTTCCTAGAAAGACAAAAATTACATAACTCAACTATTTACAAATTTGTACACTAGAAACGGTAGACAATCAGTAGAAGAGATTCCTGCAAATATACACACTAAGATCAAGCAGTTTAGATGAAATGTGAACAAGACATTGAACTCGTTAAACTCAAATTTCTCCCCCATTTTGTCTCAAATGGACAAAGGGTAAAAATTAAAGTCTTAAGAGTTTAATCAGCGCATACCATGCCTATAGAATTACGCAAATACAGAAATCTGTTATAATCCAAAGGTTTAGTGAACATGTCTGCAAGTTGCAGATCAGTAGGCAGGTAATGAATTTCTAACTCCTTAGTCTCAACAAGTTCGCGAATAAAATGATGTCTTATTTTAATGTGCTTAGTTCGCGAGTGTTGAACTGGGTTTTTAGATATGTTAATGGCGCTTTGATTGTCACAATACAATTGTAATTGATCTTCTTTAATCCCATAATCGCTTAACATCTGTTTTATCCATAATAATTGGGCACAGCAACTTCCTGCTGCTATATATTCGGACTCAGCCGTGGATAAAGATGTGCAGTTCTGTTTTTTACTACTCCAACCAACTAAATTATTGCCGACATAATAACAGGCACCTGATGTACTTTTACTATCATCAGTACACCCGGCCCAATCAGCATCAGTATAACCTATGATGGTGCTACAGGTATCATTAGTGTACCTAAGTCCAAGATTAAGAGTGCCGTTTATGTACTTTATTATACGTTTTACACACAATAAATGGCTCTCTTTTGGGTTATTCTGGTAACGAGCACACAGACATACAACATACATTATGTCTGGTCGTGAAGCAGTTAGATAGAGTAGGCTACCAATCATACTACGATAAAGTGTGGAATCAACAGACTTACCATTTTCATCTTTACATAATTTAACAGTAGTACTCATAGGTGTTTTGGCAACTTTAGCATTCTCTAAGCCAAATTTCTTAACAAGGTCTAAGGCATACTTAGTTTGAGAGACAAAAAGACCATCAGAATTCTGTTTCACTTGAAATCCTAAGAAAAGTTATAGCTCCCCCATAAGGGACATGTGAAACTCCTTGTGCATAATAGTAGAAAAGGATTTAACTTCAGATTTTGAAGTTGACCCAAAAATGATGTAGTCTACATAGACTTGGGCTATAATAATGTTTTTGTCAAAATGTTTGACAAAGAGAGTCTGGTCATTTCCTCCTCTCTTAAAACCCTTATCCAACAAAAAGTTGGAAAGGCGTTCATACCAAGCTCTAGGAGCTTGTTTTAAGCCATACAGAGCCTTTTTTAGACGAAAGACATGGTTAGGGTGCTTAGGGTCAATGAACCCTTTGGGTTGTTCTACATACGTTTCTTCGGATAGAATTCCATTTAGGAAGGCAGATTTGACATCCATTTGATAAAGTGTAAATTTTAAGTAACACGCTATGGCGAAAAGAAGTCGAACAGATTCAAGACGAGTGACAGGGGCAAATGTCTCGCTGAAATCTATCCCTTCTATTTGAGAGTACCCTTGAGCAACAAGTCTAGCTTTGTTTCTAAGAATCACCCCATTTTCATCAGATTTGTTCTTAAAAATCCAACGTGTTCCAATAACATTTTTGTTTTGAGGCCGAGGTACAAGATACCAGACATCGTGAATGACAAATTGTAAAAGTTCTTCCTGCATAGCAGAAATCTAGTGTGTGTCATTCAATGCTTCATTAACATTTTTCGGTTCCACAAGGGAAACGAAACATGCATAATTAGCATAATTTCTTAACTGGGATCTAGTACGAACTGGCTCATTAGGATTACCGACGACGTTGTCAATGGGATGGTCTTTAGATACCCAGCCAGGTACTTCTGGACTCTCAATAGGTAATGAGTCATCTATTTCTGGTGAATCAGATTTGAAATCATTTTCAGATTCAACCACAATAGGTGATTCAGATATCTTATTTTCGACAATAGTGTCACTTACAATTATATTTATCGATTCTATAAGGGCCTTAGTACGCAGATTGTATATACGATAAGCACGACTGTTTGGAGAGTATCCTAAGAAGATGGCTTTATCACCACGAGTTTCGAATTTAGACAGATGTTCTCTGTCTTTACAGACATAACACTGACTTCCAAAGGTTCTTAGGCTCATAAGGGGTTTGTTTAGAGTTTTTCCTAAGATAGACCCTATTAATAATATGACAAGCAGTTCTAATAGATTCTACCCAGAAGTACTTAGGTAGAGATTTGGCATGCAACATGACACGTGCCATCTCTTGAAGAGTTCGGTTTTTCCTTTCAGCAATGTCATTCTGCTGAGGAGTTTTAGGGGCACTAAATTCATGTTTGTAACCGTTGTAGTCACAATATTCAACTATTCCTGTGTCTATGAACTCTCCCCCTCTATCACTACGAATACGATTGACTTGTGTGTCCTTCTCATTTTCAATTCTTAGAAGAATTTTCAAAAAATTCTGAAACGTGTCAGATTTATGTTTCAAGAAGGCAACCCAAGTGAATCGTGTAAAATCATCAACCATGACAAGGATATAACTGTGTCCACAAAGACTAACAGTTCTAGAGGGACCAATAAGGTCCATATGGATGAGATCTAAAGGTCTAGAGGTGAGGATGTCTTTAACCTTTTTATGCGAAGTCTTAATTATTTTTCCTTCCTGGCAATGACCACAGACAACACTTGATATAGGTTTAATTTTAGGAATACCTCTAACTATCTCTTGACTAGACAATCTACCAAGGATATCATAACTTAAGTGACCCATACGATTATGCCAGATTTCATTGTCATCCATTCTGACAATGTTACAGGTTTCAGAACTAGTCTTGACAGTATAGCAATTGTCAGGTGTTCTAAATCCTGTAATAATGCATTCACCTTTATCATTTAAAAATTTTACAATTGTTCTTTGAAAAGGTGACAGTATGGTCAGAGTCACAAAATTGTGATATGCTTAGGAGGTTGGCTTTAAGGCCTTTAACTAATAGAACATTTTCGAGAACAGGCATTCCTTCTTCTTTTAGGGTTCCTTTACCTATGATCTGAGATGAAACACCATCACCAAAAACTACTTTCCCACCAGCAAATCTGGTTTTGTTTAGAAGTTTTGTTTCATCTCCTGTCATATGTTTGGAACATCCTGAATCTAAGTACCAACCAGATGAAGTGTGTTCAGCTTTTAAAGCAGTGATGACAATGTTACACTTCATTTGGGGTAAAAGATCCTCTTTTCTAACCCAAATAGCTCTAGTTTTAATTTTGCGCAAGTTTGCCCTCATTTGATAAAATTTTCGAGACACAGCTTTTTGTCGAAAAACATTTGGAGCAGCAAACTGATTATTGTGAAAAAATTTAGCTTTTGGTTTAGGAAAGTTTCTGGGAGCTTTTCTCTTAAATGAACTCTTAGTTTTGGTCTTTCTATTTCTGTAGTTAGAGTTCTTATCAGGTTGTCTTGGAAGGACATAATTGTTACGACTTTGCCTAAAATAGTTAAAGTTCTTGTAGACAGAAGTGTTGTAAACAGGGGTATTTAGACGCCTAGCATAACAACCTTCAAAGGAGTGACCATAAATGTCACAGTAAGAGAAATATTGATTGCTCGAGGGATGAATTTCCTTAGGAAAACTTCTAAAGATAGGTTTGACAGCATTCTGTTCAGAAGTCCTATTCCTAGGGGGTATGGTCTTATAAGTAGAATCAACCTTTCTGATCAAAGGACAGACGTATTTAGTCTTAAGTGCAGTCTCAGCCTTAGAATTACTAGACTCTCCAATGTCTTTTTGTTGTTGCTTTTGATCAAATTCATTTTTAATCAAATGAAAGTCTGGACATGTTTCAATTGGTCTTTTGCCCCCAGACACAAACTTAATAGGTTCAAGTTTTGTTTTTTGAGATTTGTTCTTAGGGAAAAATCCAATACCGGTTCTATCATCAGAAGTAGTCTTGGAGTCAACAACAAAGTCAGTAAAGCAATTTGAATTGTTTTCAAACTTAGAAAACTTTTTGAAAACAGTAGCTGTCTTTGTTTTTGCTTCCTTCAATTCTAATAATGTTCCCTTATATTTCATTTCCAAGGTTTCATTAGTTTTAGTCAACTCTTTTAATTTTTGATCAAAAGTTTCAATTTCAGATTGATTAGATAGACACTGGTTAGTGTACTCTTCAGCATTTAACTTCACAATAAGACTTAGACCATCTAATTTCTTAGTTAGGTCTCTAACAGTCTTCTCCAATCTAGTGCCTTTTTTAAGAGTTTTAGCATACAAGGTATGGATATCAGGGAGGTCCTCTGTGTCTGAGTCGCTAAGTGAAGTGTGTGTAGTGACCCCTAACGATTCAGTTTTAGTACTCACGCACCCATTTGCATCGTCATTATCGAGATCACTTTGACTCACACACACGGAACTAGAACTAGCAACATTTTCAGATAGTAAGGCATCTAGGCCAGTCAAAACAGTATTCACACAAGCAGGAGTAGGAGCATCATTATCACACACAGGCATATTATCATTGTAAATGATCTTAGCATAAAAGGACATGCAAGGGTCAAGTTCATTTGATGACTCAAGTTCCTCTTCATCAGAGTCACTTGAATCATTCCAAGTTTTACAGACATTGGCTCTATTGTGTGTGTTGGCTTTATTCAGATTAACTCTGCAATCGTGAGCAATGTGACCTAGTTTCCCACATCTAAAACATTCAATCTTTTTAAGGTCTCTAGTGGGTCTGGAGTTGTTGTCCTTAGGATGTTTGTCAAAACTTCTCTCATGAGGTTTGGGATTAGATAGACTAGGATAATTAGGCTTGCCTTGTTTAGTTGCCTGTTTGTTTCGAAATTTGACAATTTTCTTAAATTGTTTAGTCATCAAGGCAATCTGATTATCTAGTTTGTCTATATCACAATCCTCATCAGAGTCAGAGTTGGTCAAATTGGTCTCAAGTTTAGATATCTTTGAGGCAAAACTTAAGTTAGAGTTGGGTTGCTTTCTTTGAGAATGATTTAATTGCTTCTTAAAGTCTAATTCCATTTCCACAGTTCTGAGTTTGCTACTGAGTAACTCAGGAGTAAGGTTTTGATCATTCATTTCCTCAATAGCATACCTCTTACTGTCAAACTTTTGTGGTAATGACCTTAGAATTTTAGAGACAATTTCATTTCTATCATAGGTAATACCATTAGCATGCAACTTAGTAACTATATCAGTTAAGTTCATGTAAAAATCATCAAAAGATTCAGAATCAGTCATGATCAAAGAGCTGTACTGCTGGATAAGCATTTGGGTTTTAGCAGCTTTAACTCTTGAGTCTCCTTCATGTGCAGTGATTAATGTGTCCCATGCTTCCTTAGAAGTGGCACAAGATGAGATTCTCTTGAACTCATACTCATTAATGGACATAAAAATGGCATTCTTGCCTTTATTGTTATTTCGAGAAATGGTTTTCTCTTCTTGGGTAAATTCATTTAAGATTTTCTTTACCCTCTCATCACTTCCTTCAGTGGCTGGTTTAGTGGGATAAGTATATCCGTTTTCAATAATGTCCCAGACATCATCTCCTAAAGTCCCTTGGATGAAGGCAACCATTCTTACTTTCCAGTAAGCAAAGTTGTTTCCATCAAAGAGTGGAGGTCTGGACAGATTACCAAACCTTTCATTCTTCTCGTCCATAGTTAGGTTTTTCAGAAAACGATTTCAGAAACACAAGATCTTTTGAAATAAAAAGTTAACAGGGCTCTGATACCAATTGAAAAACGTCGCTAATGCCGTTTAACACAAGGTTAAACTATATAAGCAACTCCGAATGTTTGTTGGAGAAACCCTTTTCTTTTGAAAAATAAAAATTATAAACAAGATTTGTTTACAAAGAAACTTATGTACGAGAGTAATAAAGAATGTGTAATCAGTTTTTAAAACTAAGGCAGTTTCAAAAATACAGCACACTTAAAGAATGAGGTGAGTAGATGAAGATAATCAACACAATGATTTTTAACGTGGTAAAACCTCTCCCAACAGAGGAAACATCCACGGTGACTTCTAAGTCACAAAAGCAAAAAAAAATCCACTAATAACAAAAATCAGTTACAAACTATACAACATGCAAGCACACAAAACAACCTATTCTAAGTTTAGGAATATACCCCACTTGGCTCCTTCTAACTTCTGATAGATCTGATTTGTTGTTGATGTTTCTCCAGTTTGCTAACTTCCTTTGCTTTAGCTTCTTTACGTCGACTCAATGATCTCAGATCTTAAACACAACACTTCCAGTGTAGTAGTGTGTTAAGTGTTTGTGTAGTGATTCCTATTCACATGCATGAACTCACACACTCTTAGATTTACAAACAGTCCTATACAAATTACATATACAGTCTATATGCAGTGATTTTGTTATTTTTCTTTCTTACAAAACTAAAAACCTTTTGACCTTTAAAGATAACCCAGATTCCACGGAGATCTTGCTTAAGAAATCGGTCAAGACCTTTCTCAATCTCTTTTTGAAAACATTTATGAGATTGAAAACCCTCCAAGTGCGAATCCAACTAGGTCAGGTTAAGTTTTGTAAAAACAGAAACTATAAAATATTTTAAAATCAAAACAGAAATGATTTTCTTAAACCAAGTTGAAAATATGCAGATCTAGTGAGAAATGTAACATTCAAAGTATAGATCCAACGTTTCTATGGAAAAAGAAACAAGATCTTTACTCTAACGTTTAAGTTGTGTACAAGATCCAAAATCACGAGGTTACAGCAACGATATGAACAAACCAATCTCTCTCTCTTTCTCAAACACTCAGGTTGTGTTTGGGGTAAGGTTTTTATGAAGGTTTGTTTCAGAGACGAAGTGTTTAGGGTTAGGGTTTGGTTTTGGCTAACTGTTTCCCTTTCTCTCTCTTCTCTCTCTATTATTTTTCTCTCTTCTCTCACTTCTCTCTTCTCTCTTCTCTCTCTTATTTTTTTCTCTCACAGAAGACGAATGACCAAAAGTTCTGTAAGGCAGAGAAGGGAAGGGTATATATAGTGCCTGGGGAAGGTTCTGGACGATCGAGGCAAATCAAATGCTAAGATTAAGTCTACAAGGGTTTTGACTTGATCCAACGATTATAGATAAGCGGTGGTTTAAAAGCATTGTGATTGGTTCATATGTATGCACTGGGATTAACCAAGAACGCATGCAGACCTTTGATAAGAGATGATCCAACGATCACTAATGAACCTGGCTATCCTCTCACACAACAAACACAAATACATAAGCCCGGAGGATGACAAGTGTTGGCTGTTAATTGGCTCTCACACGCGCATCAAACTAATTACAAAACATCACCCTGAGGTCTCTAGCGCTTTGAGATCCTACCCAACTAAACAATTCGAGTGAAAACAGAGGTTTCCAAAATAGCATATTTACCCCAAAAACTATATTATCCCATTTATTAATAAAAACATTTATTTAAAAAATGTTTAAAAAAAGTTTAAAAAGTTTAAAAATTATTTAAAAATTCCCAAAAAATTATTAAAGCACCAATTCAAGGGGAATTAAACACACACTCAATTTTAGGCAATATGAACACATGTATGCACTTCTAATTGTGTGTAGTGTGATTCATTTTGTATCTTCATAGATCATTGAAGGGGATTAGAGAGATAGGTTCTGAGGCTTTTTGGATTCTAGGATAGACAACAAATTTTGTCACTATTTCCAAACTAGTTGAGCACTTATACAATGTAGACTTAAGTAAGTCAAAGGTATAAGGTGCTTCACCATTAATTATAAGCATGAAGATTACAAAAGTTAAAGTCCATGAAAGGCCGAATGACATTACAGAGAAAGTAAGAAAGAAAATTATCAAAGCTACAAAAATTCAGAGATGCACACCGTCGTCGTCACCAGTTGGGTCTAACCCATCACCAGCTGTTTGAGTGTCCCCATCAACCCTAATGTTTATGGTCTCATCCCCATCATCGTTAAGTCCCAAGTCATCCATATTTTCGTTGGTCTCTGTGACCTCAAGGAGGTTGGTCACCATATGATCGACAGGGTTCTTAACATCGGCTAAGGCAGTTTGAAGACAAAAGTCACTGAAGTTGAGGTCTGAAGACAAAAGTCACTGAAGTTGAGGTCTGAAAAGTCGTCCGGGGATAAATCCCCTGTCTTGGCATGTTTGATGGTGGCCTATCGACTAGTCGTCTTAATACCCCTCTTCAGAGACTCAAAGCCATACTCTGCAAACTCTTTCAACTCGGCTATAGCTTTTACCATAACCTTGTCTAAAGTAGCCTCAACAGTAGCATTAATATCGACTTGCTTGTTCTAGTCCAGAGTCTTCAGGGTGTTGGCATAACTTGTCTTTCGATTGTCAACTTGATTGTTTGCCTCTTGTAAAGTCTCATTTGTAGCCTACAGCTCAACTCTGAGATTTCTCTCCATGGTGACAGCGTCCCTCCTTTTTGGATCAAGGGCAGCCTCTTGCTAATCCAATCTCCCATCCGATGAAGAGAGACTTCACCCTGCAAAATAATGAAAAGGCAAGTCAGTACGAGGCATGAATAAAAACGAGACTACACTTAGAAAGTTCTTAGAAAAGAAAAATACCTGAACAACCCTGTGAAGGGTAAATTTAGTCAACAGAGAAATGTCCATCGACTAGAGGAAACGCTTGTCGGCCTCAGAGATGATAGAGCCGATTCCATTTATGGCCTTTTTACTATAGCCAATAACACTGTCATCGCCAATCTTCGGCTGCGATAGCTGAGCAGCAAGCGCGTCCTCAAACGAGATTGGAATGGATGGTTCTTGACGACCTTTCTTTGAAGGGTGAGTTATGTTAGTATCATTAACTCGACTCTTCCTTTTTTCCCAGCGTCGTCAGCTCGGATGGGGCAGCCTGCAGTTGACTTTTTTGTTTTGGAGTAGCAGGGGGTTCAATCCTCTGGCCACGCTTGCCAATAAGACTGCTCAAATTTAGAGCCACCATTTTCCAGAGATCGTCTGAGGTGCCTTCTGGACGACCAGCAAAAGATAGACCTCAGAGTTAATTATCGGTTTCTGTGAAATACAAGATAATAGTTAGACAAGTTAATTACTTACACAACTCAGCAAGAGGGTCAACCCCTAGACCTGTTTGAGCTAAATAATAAGGAGTTATTAAATGCTCAAACTTCACTATATTTACGAAGATTATCAACCTTTTCATAAGCCTAACTCTCCTCACTACTACTTTTTTCAACCTCAACCTGAGGATTATTTAGATTACCACGAGGGAACCTCCGTGCAAACTCGGCTCTGGTTGCAGTCGTGAAAGGAATTGCGTCCATAGGAGGAGAAATCGCTACACTAGGTTCAAGTATCTGAAAAGAGTTAGATTCATTTGAAGTCTTGGCTTTGTGAGAGGAAGAGACGCAAGAAGTATCCTCGTCAGCATTAAACCCTTCAGAGTGAGATGCATAGTAAGCCATCGCCTCCTCATATGAGTCTACACTCTTCGATGACTGAGATATAAACATGGGGTCGTCCGGAGAAGAAGACGACACAAACATAAGGACACTTGATTCAGTGACTTGGGGGTCACAGGGCTCAGTAACTTAGGGGTATATGACAGCCAAAGGGGGTGGATAGATAGGACGGAGAGGAAAGGCCTCGGCCTTATAGCTCTCGGCTTGTTCAGACTCTACTCTCATAATGTGTTCGAAACACTTCTCTCTGAGGCTAGGAAATTCCTCGGCTAATTTATACAAGTGTCTTAACATCAAAAGACGAGATTCAACTTGGGGAAAAATGAAAAGAGGACAAATGGTTTGCAACTTTGACTACAATTGACTAAAGATCAAACAAGAAGTAAAAACCTTTTCAACCAAGAACTTTAAGAACACAGCCTTGAAGCTCGCTGGAGAAGATGATCGGAGGTCACCGGAAAGAGTTTGAAACGTCAAAAAAAGACTCAAAAACCTCTCCAATCACTACCCATAACCTAATAACAGCCTAAGAGAGGCCCAAATGAGGCCAAACGCCCCAAAACCCTCGTCGAAAAACTAACTCTCATCAAAAAAACAAAACACAGTTAACCTAGTAGATTGTAATGGAAAGAAGTGTAAGAAAAGAAGGTAAAGATGATACTTAAAGGAGTTGAATGCCGGAGAGAGAGAATGAAAAGGCCAAGTTGCAGAAATTGCAAGAGGTTAGAGAGAGAGCAAGAGGCGGGAATTTGTGAAAGTAAAGAAGAAAGAGAAAGGTTTTTGGGTTTAAATACAAAGGTAATGATTGAGCACATTTCCCAAAATGCATCATCATTTGAAGGCACAAAATCCAAAACGCTCAGCCATCAAGTCAGACTTGGGTTAGACACCACCCAACCAAAACTGTGACATGTGTCACTCTCTTACACATCAAGATGTATTCAGTCAATGCATTAGAAATGTCCCATCAAGGGATAATGCAGACTCGTATCCCTTAGACACCTCTTCACATAAATGACTGTGGGCTAGGGGTGATTGATATAACCACATATGACCTCGTCCCAGGATGAGACTTCTTATCCCCGAGCAGCCGAGCTTCAAGAAGGAACTCAAAGGTCGTTTCCAAGACTCGTCCAAAAATAGGGTCAGCCATCTAGTTGGCTGAGACATCAGTCTAAGTACTACAGCAACAGGGACATCCCTCGTCTTCTTTCCCAATCGACATTAGGAGGTGGTATGTTTAGTTCACCTCGACCGGAGCTCTACAGCCGAGACCAACCTTGCTAGATTCTCACATAAGGCCAAACGCTACATCATCAGCCTCGTACTCGCCCAGGGCGAGACCTATGCGGACGACACCATAACGTACGAGCATAAGAAGGTACCAAGGTGACGTGTCCCACATGGGCAATTCAGTTATAACTAAGATTATTCCCCTCACGTGAGGGGAAATTTCATCATCATTAAGTACATATGCATGGCTAGCTGTCACCATCTTAATGGATGCCTTCATCAATGTACGCCTTCTGCATGCTTGGGGGGGGGGGGGGGGGGGTGCATTACACCCCCTAAGCCCTATAAATACATTTCATCTTGTTCATTGTAAAGGATCGCTTAATCAAAACCCTAGCTAAAACTCTGCTCATTTGTACAGAGAAGAGAGAGAGAGATAAAGCTTGAGTGTTGTAACCCAGACCATTATAGCCATATTTGTAAGTGGATTTCACTCACACGCACACAGTGGACGTAGGCTCCGGCCAAACCACTTAAATTCAATTGTTCATCTTTTTCACCTCATCTGTTTATCTACTGTTATTTTGAGTGTTTACTACCATTGTTGTATACCTGTTTGAGGTTCTTATCTCTATGACCTGGTGGTACCATTTTTTATATCATCAGTGTGTGTTTTAGTAAATTTTTAATTATTTTATTTTAATTATTTTTAGTATTTTTTTATTTATTTTTATTAGCTTGGTTTTATTACTATTTTATTTATTTATTTGAGTCCCTTATTAGTTTATAGGTTAGGAAGGTAAATTTTAGTTTAAATAGATTTTCTTTAATTTTATATTTATTTGAATTGTAATTATATAATTAATTTTTAATTAATTTTATTTTTACAAACATTACACACACACCTCTTTCTCTCTCCTCTCTCTCACCCACCTGTCAAACCTCCATCTCCCATACCCGATATAATTAGTATCCCAACTCCGGACCTACCCGACTCAACATCCATTAAATCCAGATCCATTTACCAGTTCAAACCAGCGACCCAACTACCCCATTTCCGACGCGTGAACCTCCTTAAACCCACACCGGACACTTACTCGCCGGTGACTCCAAAACTCGATTTAAGCCCAAACCTTCAAACACTGCCATACCTGATTCCAATCTCCACACATTTAAATCGTCCAGCCAACTACTGCAAACGCTGACCGAAAATCCGACCCTATCTCCCCGCCAAACCCAAACCAAAACCCGACAGCCATAGACCCAACCATCCCCTCCGGACAGCCGTTTCCGACCTCCAAAATCGTAGCCCAACCTCGGGCCATGGAAAAAACCGAACCAAAAATCAATCGACGGGGACCTATTACCCTTCAAACCGATTCCAATCGACCACCTGCTACTCACCCCATAAAATTAGGAACCAAAAAGATAAGACACTTTTTTAAATCCAAATTCAACACTCACCAAAACCCACATGTCCCTTTGTCTTAGCCAAAAATCAAATAATTTTTTTTTGAATTTAATCCCATGCCAAAAGTTTTTTACGCTTCCCTCTCATGTATTGTTTAAATTGTATTTAATCTCATAACTAGTCAAAACTTTTCTTCAACCACCTTGTAACCGCCTCTCTTTTTTCTCTGTAGAAAATGACATGTGTCTTACAATTGTTGCAATAGAATTGACGTAATTTCAATGGCTATGCGAAGATAACTAGGATATCTAAAACTTCCTTTAAGAGTTCGGGTATGAAGCTCGAACACATAAATTGCTAAAATGACCCCGAAGTTACGTAATGCGTTGAAACTCTCCCCCAAAGCACACAATTGCACCGTTTAGCATTTTAATACTTATAAAAGCTTAAATAAACCTTGCAAAGCATATATGTAATGAGAGCAAAGGTAATACAATATAAGAGCTCTAGTACAATAATTAATGGCCACAATTATTCTAGAATGCATAAGTAAAACGAGAGATAATATATAATATTCATGACTAATCAATTACCCTAGTGGATGAGTGTTGTCTCATGAGAGTTTTCAGGGATGAAACCCATAAACATCAAGCTTCCTCAAAAGGTATACCCAACATCCAATGCGACAAACCCAATAATATTGAAAATATGTTAACATGTTATTAGCATAATGATTGAATTCACTCAAAAGACCATAGTTATTAATAATATATTAACTTCAGTCACAATTGAAACCTTAAGAGTGGTAGGAAGAGTGAGCACATGAAAATAATTTAATTTTACAGAACTTTTATAAACCGGATAAGCGTTAGAGCGTGCACAATATTCAACCCTCACCAATATTTACACTCAACAAATGAAATCACTATGAATGGGGTATAACACATGGGACTTGCGGGATAACGAGTATATGTAAATAGAAACTAGGTCGCACACATGTCATTAATGAATAACGCAATATAAAAAATATAAAAAATGTAATCTCATTGAAAGGGTACTATCATTAAAGAGGGGGAATTGAAAGAGTTGCGCTTGCGTTCAAATAAGAAAATTATGTAATAAACTCCGTTTAACCCAAACAAACCCTAAACATGCAACTAGGTGTGATTGAAATAAGATGAAATCATGCACGAGTTATTCAAACACACACATGTGAGGAAAAATCCCCCAAAGGGGCAAAACCATTTATTTTCATTATAATATTGTAACATAGAATTTCGAATTATAATGAAAAATACAGTGACACAGAATTACCCGCAGGCGTCGGATCTGTAGTCGGCGGCTGGAAGTTTCCCTTCCTAGGAGGGCAACAATGAAGAAGAAGAACGGTCTTCTCCACAAGGGTTGAACAAAACAGAGTTTGTGTTCTAGGGTTTCAAAACGATTCACAAATGATTTGGAATTTGTGTGAATCAAAGCATGAGTTTGGGAACTCACAAATGTGAAGACTTTGAGTTTATGAACTCTGAAAATCGTGTGAAGAAGTCTTACTAAACTAATCTCCGAAGATGGTTTATAAAGAAAATTCTGGCCCTAAAAAATCTCGGCACGATCTGCTCGAGTTTATCCCAGGCGGCCCGTCTGCCTATGATACGAACCGGTCTGGGGGCGGACCGGTTCTTTTTCTCAAAGGGTATCTTCGATTTGCTATCGATCCGGTGTCCTCTGGAATTTGAGCAAAGCGGACCGGTCCGGATTGAGGCGGATCGGTCCATGGCGGATCGGTTCCTTTTCTAAACAAACGGATCGGTCCGGTGCGGACCGGGTCTTTTTAATCCAGGGCAGACCGGTCCGACTGACCAGAATGCTGATTCCTTCCTCTTTTGATATTCGGATCCGTTGATGTAGATGTGATCTTGAATATCTTCAACGGTGTAACGACGTATGACATAACCAATAATAATGATGGATAAAATGTCCTTACAAATCTTCCCCTATGTCTATGCCGGTACAAACATAAAAAAAAATCCGAATGATCAAGAATCAAAAAGCCTATACAAATCTACCCTTCCATGAACCCAAAACTGAAAAGGTACATATGAATAAGACTGCATCGTTTGTTCTTCAAATCTTCAGGAATCTCAACGCTTTTCTCATCAGGGTGTGTAATTCAATGATCATCAATGTAGTACCTACACACATGAGATAAAGCAAATACCAAGTGACGTATCGAGTTTGAAATGAGATAAACATAAAACCAATTTATGATGAAAGCATACGTTATAAAATCTCAGAAACTCAAAACTCCCCCATAATATGATAATTCTTTCTCCCCCTTTTTATGATGTCCCCAAATAGACAAATGAGAGAAATAATTCAAACAAGCAAGGACGGGGTGTCACACGGACCAAACAACTATTTTTGAATTTTTCAATTTTTTAAACAAAATCACACAGTGAATGAACATAAAACAACTAAGTCAATGATAGCGTAAATGAAGGGGTGTGATCAAATTCAATAGGAAAATCAATGCATACAAACATGACATATGTGCACGATGAATATTGGATACTCCTAACGAATGAACTCAAATGCTTCCTTTGGTGTAAAAGAGTGGTAATAAGAGACATTTACTCAATCAAATCAACAAATCAAAGCTCAAAGTGATTTCCACACCAATAACGTCCAAAATGTTTTCATGCTTTTTCAGGACTTTCAAGGAAGTACAAACCCGTTTAAACATTCTCCAACCAAACTCCCTCAGATTTATATTTTGAATAGAGGTAATCTAAATTCTCAAACTTTGGAGAATTGATGGTGAAACCTAAATGGCCCATGATTGGCATGAATATGCTTTTTATTGCCTTTAAATTTTTTCGGGCTCTTTTAACCTCTTAGGACCTCGGATAATAAAATTCCTCAATTTTTAGGTCCTTTTAAACGGTGGCTTTTGCGCAAGGGATAGAGAATACCTTTCGCAGCCCCTCCCCATTTTGTAAATAAACACAAGTCTCACCAAACGGTTTTCACATGCATTCCGACCTTGTCAAGATTTATCGCATATTGTACATTGTATAGACAGAATTGAGATGGAAACACTCAAGCCAATATGTGATAGACAAGTGCAATAATCAAATATAGCCGTGCATGTGTGCAATAAAGGATATAGGAGTCAAACATGTAGGAAGATATCACTAATCACATCTCAAAGACTCCAAAATAATGTAAAGCACATAGATGAAATGATGTAGCGTCTCAAATCTCTATCAAACAGTCACATGGATATATGAAATGAAGTTGTGACTTGGCTATCTTAAATGCTCATCCATAAAAGGTGCAAATAAAAAATCTTTTTGGATTTTTCAAAAATTTAATCAAAATAAAATCTTTTTGGGCTTTTCTAAAAAATTTCTAAAAAGAAAATCTTTTTGTTTGTTTTTAAAAAATAAAAATAAAAAGCAACCAAAAATAAAACAAACTAATGATACAAGCTAGCAATAGGAATCAGATGATATGAGAATGACAAAGCATCCTATGCTAGACACGGACCAACCCCTCAGTCAACTGTGCAAATCCCCAAAAACTTCCTAAGACTCTCGAATCTAAGGGCATCTAAAGTTTTCATGAAAATATCGGCTAACTGACGGTCGGTGGGAATGAAACTCAGGGATACGACCTTCTCCTCAACTAACTGACGTATGAAGTGCTCCCGTAACCTAATGTGCTTTGTGCGCGAATGTTGGACGGGATTGCGGGATATGTGTATCGTGCTCGTGTTATCACAGGAAATGGTCATGGTGTCCTGTGAAATCCCATAATCCTCCAACATTTGCTTTATCCACAAGAGTTGCGTGCAACAACTCCCGGCGGCAATGTACTCAGCCTCCGCAGTGGACAAAGAGATGGAGTTTTACTTCTTGCTCAACCAAGAGACAAGAGCAGAACCAAAATAGAAACACCCACCAGATGTGCTCCTATAACCATCTGCATCCCCGGCCCAATCGGCATCCGAATAGGTGGACAAACGGTCATTGGTATCAAAGGAATACCAGATACCGTATGAGAGAGTCCCACTCACGTATTTGATAATACATTTTAGAGCGAGTAAGTGTGACTCTTTCGGAGACGCCTGATATCACGCACAAAATCCAACACTAAAGGCTATGTCGGGACGACTGGCAGTCAAGTAGAGAAGACTACCTATCATACTCTGATACAAGGTTTGCTCTACGTCCTTACCTGAAGTGTCCTTACTAAGCTTGATAGAAGTACTCATAGGAGTACATGCATGCTTAGCGAAGTCTAAACCAAATTTCTTCACTAGGTCTCTAGCATACTTGGATTGGGAGATGAACATCCCATCCTCTAGCTAACGAACCAGGAGACCAAGGAAGAAAGTAAGATCACCTACCATGCTCATCTCAAACTCACTTTTCATCTCCTCCTCAAAGTGTTGAGCATGCTGGGAGCATGTGGATCCAAAGACTATGTCGTCCACATAGACCTGGGCAACTAAAATAGCACCGTCATCTCTCCTGACGAATAACGTCATATCAACTCCCCCTATCTTGAAGCCACGAGCTAAGAAATAAGAAGTAAGCCTCTTGTACCAAGCACGGGGTGCTTGCTTCAAACCATACAAGGCTTTTCTGAGATAGTAGACGTGATCAGGGTGCCTAGAGTCTTCAAACCCTTTTGGTTGTTCCACATAAACCTCCTCCTGTAGAATGCCATTCAGAAAGGCACTCTTGACATCCATCTGATATAACTTGAAGTGCAGATGACATGCGATGGCGAGTAGTAAGCGGACGGACTCAAGTCTCACAACAGGAGCAAATGTATCCCCAAAGTCTACACCCTCTATCTGTGTGTAGCCTTGCGCGACCAACCTAGCCTTATTTCTTGTTATGGTACCATTTTCATCCATTTTATTCTTAAAAATCCACCTGGTACCTATCACATTAGTCTCACTAGGTCGGGGGACAAGTTCCCAGACATTGTTCTTTTTAAACTGAAGCAACTCATCCTGCATAGCAGATATCCAGTGTTCATCCTTGAGTGCTTCTTTGTGATTCTTGGGCTCGACTTTGGACGTGTAGCAAAGATGGCTAAAAAGTTCTCTAGTTGAGCACGAGTCTTGACCCCTAGAGTGGGATCGCCAACAATGGCTGAAGGATCATGACTCTTGCGAACCCAAGAAGGCGTGTCCCCTAAAACAGGAATAGGGTCCACAGAGTGTGAGTGAGGAACAAGTAAGTCACTACCAGAGAAGTTCTCATCCTCACACTGAAGGTTAGGATCAATAACCGTCGGAGGTTCGTCATCTTGCACGGTGACGTTTATTGATTCCATAACCTTAGAGCTCTTCAGGTTAAAAACTCGGTACGCTCTACTATTCGATGAATATCCTAACAATATTCCCTCGTCGCTCCGGGAGTCAAACTTTCCTAATTGCTCTCTATCCCGTAGGAAGTAGCATTTACTCCCCAAACCACGGAAATATGCTAGGTTAGGTTTCTTGCCAGTCCACAATTCATAAGGCGTCTTAAGTGTGTGTGGACGTAAGTAAACTCTATTCACCGTGTGGCATGCAGTAGACACTGCCTCTGCTCAAAATCTCTTAGAAACCTTATGACCTAGAAGCATAGATCTAGCCATTTCCTGGATCGTTTTATTTTTTCTCTCAATAATCCCATTTTGCTGAGGAGTTCTCACAGCAGAAAACTCATGTTTGATCCCAAGGCTATCACAATAAAGATCCACCATTGCTTCTTTGAATTCAGTGTCGTTGTCACTACGCATCCTGTTAATAATGACGCCGTGTTGATTTTGTAGGACACGGAACTTGTTCGTTAAAAACTCTACAGCATCTGATTTCTCTCTCAGAAAACCTACAATCGAATATCTAGAGAAATCGTCCATCATCATGAGAACATACCTCTTACCACCCAGACTTTCTGTACGAGTAGGACCCATAAGATCCATGTGAATCAGCTCAAGTACAAGGGAGGTGGTAATGGAATGCAACTTCCTATGAGAGCTACGAATTTTCTTTCCTAACTGACAGGGTCCACAAATCGTGGAAGTTGGCTTTCCAAGATATGGTAAGCCACGTACTAGGTCCTTTTTAACTAAACGAGTCAAATCTCTCACGTCCACATGACCTAGACGTTGGTGCCACAGATCCATAGGAGTGATCGTGGCGTTGTTGCAGATAAGTGAGGATGTGGGCTCAGTCCCATAGCAATTATCCTTTGTCCTCACACCTTGAACTAAAAGTTTACCGGCTTGATTATATACCTTACAAGCATCCCGGTCAAACTTTATAACAAAGTCATCGTCGCACAACTGGCTGATGCTGAGAAGGTTTGCTTTCAAACCTTTGACGTACAAAACATTCTCTAGCTTAGGAAATCCTGGTAACTCTACTGTACCTCGTCCTACAATGCTAGACTTGCTCCCATCTCCAAAGGTGACTCTACCATCCTTCTAGTCCTCAAGGTAGGTAAAAAATGAGACATCATATGTCATGTGTCTGGAGCATCCACTATCAAAATACCAATGAGAGGTATTATTTGCTTTGAAAGCGACATGGACAACAAGGACCTTTTTCTCTATCTTAGGTACCCAAGAATAGGTAACTTTTTGTTTACCCTTGTTGTTGTTGGTTATAGCCGGAATGCGGGAAGCATTCATTGATGGTAAGGACATCCGCCGGAATTCCTCCATCAAACTCTGTGATGTGGCATCTAAAAACTCAACACGCTCTCTCAGACTGACAAACTTATCAGTATGATGTGGTGGAGCAAAAGTACGTCGTGTCCGACCCAAACTATAGAAAAACTCCCTGAGGTGTCCATTTCTTTTGCAATGAGTACAAAAGGACATAGTCTTGGATGGACCTTGGTTTGCTTTTCTTGGTCGAACTCCCCTTCTTGGTTTTTGACGATGGCCATATGGAGTCGTAGTAAACTCGGGAATTAGTCCAGGTGCAATTTGGGACGTGGAGGCACCATCAAAACCTATTCCCTTTCTATCACCAAAACCTAAAGCGGGACCGAGGAGCATCTTTCCCATCTTCCCAGATCTGTTCTCGATTTGTACCTTGACTTCCCGTGCTCTCTCAAGATCATGAGTAAGCTGAGAAACAAGGGCTTCAAGTTTCTTCCGAGTCTCCAGGGAGGTATGGAGCTCACTCGTAAGACTAGCCACTTGTTTAGTCAAGTCCCCTTTCTCTTTCTCAAAATAACTCTCTCTCTCTCTCTAAACAAACTCTCTTTCTCAACACAGGTAGACTCTCTCTCTCTCTCATTTCTTCTAACTCTTCTTCTAACGCGGTGATCCTTAGAACTAACGCTTTATTACGCTTTTTAGTTTTAAATAACTCATTATATAACTCGACGTAGGCGTGTTGAAGATTACTTTCGCTCTCACTTGCATCATCCTCCCCCTCACTCACATCGCTCTCACTGTCGAGGTGTCCCTGTGAAGTAGCATCCTCATCATCGTGGGGTGCACTAGGAGTACTCACATGACTAGGCATGAATGCGGTGAAGTTGCGCTCATGCGGTGACTCATCTCCCGAGTCCACCGACTTGACCTCACTGTCGTCACTAAGGGTAGCATTAAGGATAGCTTTGCCCTTTTCTCTATTTAGACGTGTAGCACACTCAAAAGCTCTATGACCCTTACCGTCGCACTCAAAGCATCTCTCACTGTCTTTCTTAAGAGGGTCTTTGAAATCTTTCTCATTTTTCTTTTCAAACTTATTTTTCTGAAAATTCTTTTTATCTTTGAAATTTCCACTTTTCTTAAATTTAAGAATTTTCTTGAAGTTTTTAGCAAATAAAGCCAAGTCATCTAAGTTAAATTCACACTCAAAATCAGACGTTACTATCTCTCTCTTTCTAGATGACTCAACTCTCTTTCTTCCCGACCCCTCACTCTTTCTCTCTTGGGCATTAAGTGCAATTCCCTTATCTTTAGACTTGACAGATTTAGGAAATATGTCGATTTCATAAGTTTGCAAATCTCCTACAAGTTCTTCCAATTTTAGCGTATTTAAATTACCCATAGAATTTAGCACAGTGACTTTGGGAATAAAACGCTTAGGCAAAGATCTAAGAATCTTTTTCACAACTCTAGAATTAGGAATATGTTCACCAAGATTAAAGCTAGTGTTAACAATATCAGACAACCTAGCATAAAAATCATCAAAACATTCAGTTTTAAGCATGGTGATGGTTTCAAATTGAGTTGTTAAATTTTGCAATTTAGATTCTTTCACAGCATTAGTTCCTTCATGGGTAAGTTGTAAAACATCCCATGCCTCCTTTGACGTGGTGCACGTCATGATACGTAGAAACTCATCAGGAGTGATGGATCCGAAAATAGCACTTAAACCCTTAGAGTTAAAAGAAGACCATTTAAATTCATCTTCAGTCCAAGCAGTGACAGGTTTTAAATTAGTCACGTTGTTAACAGTGACGGAGGGAGGTGTCCACCCTCTTTCAACTAAAATCCAAACCCGTTCATCTATGGCTTTTATAGCCGACCTCATGCGGGCTTTCCAATATGCATAATTTGTCCCGTCAAAAACTGGCAATTTATTATATGATTTCTCCATTTGAACACGCTCTTTTTCAAAAATCAATTTTTTCAGAAAATTGATATCTTAGAAAAAATTTGCGAAAAATAGGAATACGCTATAGATTAGCGTAAACTGCTCTGATACCAATTTGAAAGAGTTGCGCTTGCGTTCAAATAAGGAAATTATGTAATAAACTCCGTTTAACCCAAATAAACCCTAAACATGCAACTAGGTGTGATTGGAATAAGATGAAATCATGCAAGAGTTATTCAAACACACACATGTGAGGAAAAATCCCCCAAAGGGGCAAAACCATTTATTTTCATTATAATATTGTAACATAGAATTTCGGATTACAATGAAAAATACAGTGACACAGAATTACTTGCAGGCATAGGATCTGTAGTCGGCGGCTGGAAGTTTCCCTTCCTAGGAGGGCAGTAATGAAGAAGAAGAACGGTCTTCTCCACAAGGGTTGAACAAAACAGAGTTTGTGTTCTAGGGTTTCAAAATGATTCACAAATGATTTGGAATTTGTGTGAATCAAAGCATGAGTTTGGGAACTCACAAATGTGAAGACTTTGAGTTTATGAACTCTGAAAATCGTGTGAAGAAGTCTTACTAAACCAATCTCCGGAGATGGTTTGTAAAGAAAATTCTGGCCCAAAAAAATCTCAGCACGATCTGCTCGAGTTTATCCCAGGCGAACTGGTCTGCCTATGATGTGGACCGGTCTGGGGGGCGGACCGGTTCTTTTTCTCAAAGGGTCTCTTCGGTTTGCTATCGATCCGGTGTCCTCTGGAATTTGAGCAAAGAGGATCGGATCGGTCCGTGGCGGATCGGTTCCTTTTCCAAACAAATGGATCGGTCCGGTGCGGACCGGTTCTTTTTAATCCAGGGCGGACCGGTCCGGCTGACCAGAATGCTGATTCCTTCCCCTTTTGATATTCGGATCTGTTGATGTAGATGTGATCTTGAATATCTTCAACGGTGTAATGGCGTATGACATAACCAATAATAATGATGGACAAAATGTCCTTACAGGAATGAATTTTCATAGATTATCGCACTATCTAAACTTTTGAATTACATTCACCTTAGAATCACATAGGACTTGTATAGGTTATAATGTAGGTTTAGGGTTAAGGTTATGGAATGAAGGGGATATTTACGGAATCAAAAGTGTTTGGGGATGAAACACGTGTGATGGTTGAAAATTGCGGGCAATTTTAAAATTGAAATATGATTTCCATACAAACATTTGATATAACATTGGAAAGCGACAAAGATCATTGAACGTTATGCACAAAATTGAAATACCTTATATTTCTTTTCTTCAGATAGATCAATTGAGGTTTTTATTAAACTCAAAAAGGTTTTACAAGATGTGGTCCTCAAATACCTGCCAAATAGGGGTGGCACATTTTAGTTGAACTAAATAGCTATAATATAGTAGAATAGATAAAATCGGGGGAGATATTTGAGGAAATTAAGCACCTGGGTCTGAAAATGCTATTGTGTGGGAAGTTTGTACAATAGCATTATACACACACACACACACACACGAAAATGCTATTTTGACCACATATATACACCAAAATTTGTCACTTTAAACTATTTAAACTGAGACATATTTTGACCGATTTTTTAAAAATATGAAAAGAATAATTTTGAGTTGATTTTTTTGTGTGGTATTTATACATTTCAGGGAACCCTTAAATACCACACAAAAAATCAACTAAAAATTATTCTTTTCATATTTTTAAAAAATGGTCAAAATATTCCACTAATTAAGTAGTTTAAAAAGCGAATTTTTACCCAATTTAAATAATTTTTTTCATTTTGAGCTAATTGTTTTTTTAGGTGTCCCATGAAAAGTTTAAATACCACAAAAAAAAAATCGATGTAATTTTTTATTATTATTATTATTTTAAATTGACATATTTTGAAAATGAATTTAGTGCTAATTTAAAATTGACATATTTTTACAATGAAAATGAATTTTTGCTTTATATATACACATAGAGAGGCTCCCGTGCAGAGCATTTTTTTAAAATATAAAAAAAATTGAGTTGATTTCTTTTGTATGCTATTTAAACATATCAGAAATCTTAAAAAATCAGCTCAAAATGATTTTTGTTCCTATTTTAAAAAAAGGGTAAAGATATGCGCGTGTTTAAGTAGTTTAAAAAGTGACATATTTTGACTGATTTGTTTTAATATAGCAAAAACAATCATTTTGAAATTATTGTTTTTTAGGATTTCCTAATATGTTTAAATACCACACAAAAAAATCAATTCAATTTTTTTATACTATTTTGAAAAAATAGTCCACACAAAGTGTTCCGTAACAAACTTAAGGCGCACTTCATAGCGGCCATTTTTTTTAAATAGTAAAATAAATTATTTTGAATTGATTTTTTTTATGTAAGGTACTTAGGCATTTCAAGTTTTTCTAACAAAATTAGTTCAAAATGAATTTAGTGCTATTTTAAAATTAACATATTTTGAGTGTCAAAATGATTTTTTGTTATTATAAAGCTGCCATATTTTGATTAAACTTTTTAAAATAACAAAATAAATTCATTCTAATTTCTTCTTATGTGTGGATTGGGTTGGGTTAGTTTGAGTTTAAATGTTTAAATAGAAAAAAAATTGAATCTGTGTTTGATTAATACTGAATTGGTTACAGCTATTCTTTATGAAAGACATCAGACAAAATTATTAATTGTTGATTTAATAATAAATAAATCTGCAAAGTAGTCAAAAAGTTTTGGTGGACATCCAATCACAAAACTACATCGGAGACGACTCCATTGGGTCTCTTTTACTCCAATCCATTATACAAAATTTAAGGATTATTATCTCCGTCTCTTTTTCTCATCTAAGAACACTGAACAAAAATGGCTGAAATTCTCCTTCAAGTTGTAGCAGATACAGTATTTAAGAAGGTGGAATCACTTCTTACTAAACAAATCAGCCTGCTGTTGGGTTTCAAGAAATAACTAACTAGCCTCAAGGATTCGTTAACTATGATTCAAGCTGCGTTACGTGACGCTGAGAAAAGACAATCGAGGGACGAGGGCGTTAAGGTATGGCTGAAGAGGCTTAAGGATGTAGCGTATGATGCCGATGACTTGCTGGATGAGTTTGCTTATGAAGTTATTCGACGCAAGTTTGAGATCAGAAATCAAATGAGGAGGAAGGTATTCTTCTTCTTTTCATCCTCTAACCCAATTGCGTTTCGTCTTAAAATGGGTAATAAGATCAAGGACATTAATACATCCTTAAAGAAGATTAACCAAGAAGCAAATGAATTTGGACTCGAAAGGGGAGGTGTAGCTATGGTTCCGCCACAAGTCATTGTAAATCGTGAGAGTGACTCATTCGTTGACGATTCACAAGTCATTGGAAGGGAAAATGAAACATCAGAAATAGTGGAAATGTTGGTTAATTTTGGCGGTCAAGAAGCTCTTTTTGTTATCTCCATAGTGGGAATGGGCGGCCTTGGTAAAACAACTTTGGCTAAGAAAATATACAAAGATGAGCGAATAAATGTTCATTTTCAAGTCAAAATCTGGGTATGTGTGTCTGATAACTTTGATACCAAGAGGCTTCTAACGAAGATCCTAGAATCTCTTAAAGGAAATAAGTGTGACTTACAAAGTCGGGATGTCATACTTCGAGAACTTGGAAAAGAGTTGGGAGAGAAGACGTATCTTTTGATTCTTGACGATGTCTGGAGTGAAGACCCCATTGAGTGGGAGGATTTTAGAAGTTGTTTATTGGGAGTCAATAAAACCAAAGGTAACAACATTCTTGTCACCACTCGTAAGCAAAGGGTGGCATCTATCACAGGGACGCATCCAACACATAATTTGAAAGGACTATCAAAAGATGAGTGTTGGTCAATAATCAAGCAAAAAGCATTTGCAGTCGAAGGACCAAAAATGACTCATGAATTGGAGACTATAGGAAATGATATTGCAAAAAAGTGTCGAGGTGTTCCATTAGTAGCTAAGGTCATAGGGGGAGCGATGTTTCCTAAGAAGGAGAGACATGAGTGGCTAGAGGTTCAAAATAATCAAATTTGGGATTTAAATAGCAATGAAAATGGGGTCTTAGGTATTCTAAAGTTGAGTCTGGATCATCTGCAATCACCATCTCTGAAGCAGTGCTTTGCATATTGCTCCATTTTTCCAAAGGATTTCAACTTAGAAAGAGAGAAACTAGTCCATGTAATAACCTGCGTAATTTTTGGGGTATTTTCAAAATAAAGAGGAAAAATAAAGTTTTTGATAAAATTATTTTTATTGCTCAAATATGTTGGTTATTATTTTTTAAGGCGAGAATTTCAAACGATTTCAAAAAAGGAGTTAAAACGGATTTTAAAATGATTTTTAAATATTTTTAACTCTTGGAGTTGTTTTGACTTCCAACTTTTCTTTTCTTTGCCTTATTTAAAGGAGTCTTTTGGATTCCAACTCTTCATTTCTTTGCATTATAAAAGGAAGTCGTGGGCAAGCCTTTTAACATACTTTTGGCACAAATTTTGGCAGCAAATATATTTTATATTCCTCTTCTTTTTATATACACATTGGCCCTTGAGATTTGTGAGTTCCAACCTTAGATTAGAGGTGTTCTTGGGGCTATTTTGTTGGAGGTTCTTGGAGGAGCTTCTGTAGATATTTTGTGTTGATCTTGAGGATGTGATCATTGGTTTCTCATCATGGTTTGAGGTATGGGGTTTTACACAATATGCTCCTTAAATCTCGCGAGTGTCATTCTCTTTGAATTCTTGTTAATTGAACTCATATTTGAATTGATAAATTCATTGAAATTTGAAAAATAATTGTTTAAATTATTTTGATTCATGTGGTATCATTATATTGTTGATGAGCACGTTGTCATGAGATTTTAATATGGCACGGATGTTGGGCACCCGCCAAAATTCCTGTTTCCCGAGTTATGGCTTGATAAAGCATATACGGATGTGGTGAGGCCTGGTGACCCGGTTAAAGTGTTGTTGAGAAATTATATTGATAAATTCTTTGAGATTTGCATTTTTATTTGAATATTCGTACTCGTGTTGTTACGCTTTATTCATCGCTAACCTATATTTGTTGAGCATCTTTCTTGTCGTATTGTGTACTTCCCAATATTTTCTTTTAGTGGGAGATTAGCGCGGATTTTGGGGCGCTATGGAGATTGATTTGTATTATTTTGATGTATAGAGCTTTGGAGATTTGTATTTTATTTTTGAGTTAGTTGTTGTATGTAATTCGAGAGACTTGTTGTAATTGAAGAGATTGAGATTAGTGGATTTATATTATTGTGGGTTTATTTAGATGCTATATACCTTGTCACTTGTGGATTTGGATTTATTTTATCGCATTAGCGCTCCGTTCGCTCTCCCCGAGCGGGCAGGGTGTTACAAATGGTATCCGAGCTTAGGTATACGGCAACCCTCGGGGCTTGAGTTTTGGGTTCATTGCGTGGTTAGCAATTTTTGGATATAAAAATTTTTAGGTGAAATTCGTGATATGTTTCGGAATTAGATGTGAGGAATTTATTTTTGGAGACGAGATTATTTTGGAGATTGTTGGCCTGATTTTGAGAGTTAGGCATTCGGCGAATTTCGAGGGCGAAATTCCATTGTTAGTGGGGAAGTGTAATAACCTGCGTAATTTTTGGGGTATTTTCAAAATAAAGAGGAAAAATAAAGTTTTTGATAAAATTATTTTTATTGCTCAAATATGTTGGTTATTATTTTTTAAGGCGAGAATTTCAAACGGTTTCAAAAAAGGAGTTAAAACGGATTTTAAAATGATTTTTAAATGTTTTTAACTCTTGGAGTTGTTTTGACTTCCAACTTTTCATTTCTTTGCCTTATTTAAAGGAGTCTTTTGGATTCCAACTCTTGATTTCTTTGCATTATAAAAGGAAGTCGTGGGCAAGCCTTTTAACATACTTTTGGCACAAATTTTGGCAGCAAATATATTTTATATTCCTCTTCTTTTTATATACACATTGGCCCTTGAGATTTGTGAGTTCCAACCTTAGATTAGAGGTGTTCTTGGGGCTATTTTGTTGGAGGTTCTTGGAGGAGCTTTTGTAGATATTTTGTGTTGATCTTGAGGATGTGATCATTGGTTTCTCATCATGGTTTGAGGTATGGGGTTTTACACAATATGCTCCTTAAATCTCGTGAGTGTCATTCTCTTTGAATTCTTGTTAATTGAACTCATATTTGAATTGATAAATTCATTGAAATCTGAAAAATAATTGTTGAAATTATTTTGATTCATGTGGTATCATTATATTGTTGATGAGCACGTTGTCATGAGATTTTAATATGGCACGGATGTTGGGCACCCGCCAAAATTCCTGTTTCCCGAGTTATGGCTTGATAAAGCATATACGGATGTGGTGAGGCCTGGTGACCCGGTTAAAGTGTTGTTGAGAAATTATATTGATAAATGCTTTGAGATTTGCATTTTTATTTGAATATTCGTACTCGTGTTGTTACGCTTTATTCATCGCTAACCTATATTTGTTGAGCATCTTTCTTGTCGTATTGTGTACTTCCCCATATTTTCTTTTAGTGAAAGGTTAGCGCGGATTTTGGGGCGCTATGGAGATTGATTTGTATTATTTTGATGTATAGAGCTTTGGAGATTTGTATTTTATTTTCGAGTTAGTTGTTGTATGTAATTCGAGAGACTTGTTGTAATTGAAGAGATTGAGATTAGTGGATTTATATTATTGTGGGTTTATTTAGATGCTCTATACCTTGTCACTTATGGATTTGGATTTATTTTATCGCATTAGCGCTCCGTTCGCTCTCCCCGAGCGGGGGGGTGTTACAGTCCAACTCTGGATGGCTTTAGGATTCCTTCAACCAAATGAGAGGAGTAAAAAGTTAATGGAGGATACAGGTAATGAGTTTTTTAATGCTATGTTATGGAATTCCTTATTCCAAGATGTTGAAAGGGATTGCTATGATAATATTCGGCGTTGTCAGATGCATGATCTTGTTCATGATCTTGCGCTACATATTTCAAACTTTGAAAGCTATAGTCTGGAGGATGCTACAGTGAAAGTCATCCCTCCTGATGTTCGGCATTTAGCATTGTATTCGAGTGGAGATACAATCGACACAATGTCGAAAGAAAAGGCTGGATATCTGTGCACATTATTCTTAAAGGGTGGTATGCCTAAGAATATGGCCGACTTTAAATGCTTGCGTGTTTTGAATTTTGGTGGAACCGAGATAAAAGAGTTGTCAAATTCAATTAGCACACTAATACACTTGAGGTATCTCGATTTGTCGTACAGTAAAATAGAAGTTTTGCCCGTATCTATTTGTAGGCTTTACAATTTGCAGACTTTAAGACTCGATGGGTGCTTTTCATTAAAGGAGATTCCAAATAAATTGAGTAATTTGATAAGCCTGAGACACCTCCATCTCAATACCTTTTATCATGGCTTCAAGATTCCAGCTTGGATTGGGCGGCTGGTTTGCCTTCAAACACTACCATTCTTTAGTGCAGGAAAAGACAAGGGTTGTCAACTTGATGAGTTAGGTTGTTTAAAACACCTCAGGGGGGAGCTAGAGATACGAAATCTTAAAGAAGTAAGTGGCAGAGAGGAAGGTCAAAGAGCAAATTTATTTGGAAGGACAAATTTGTACAAGCTGAGCTTTGTGTGGAGTGCTAACAGATTTGGCAGGTTTAACGATGAGGACGTGTTGGAAGGCCTCCAGCCTCACTCGAATCTGAAAAGCCTCTCCGTTTCAAACTTCTTGGGTGATAAGTTCCCAACATGGATGATGAAAATCGCTGTGAATATTGATGGTAAGGGTGATTGGTCGCCTCTTGACAATTTGATGGAGATAAAATTAGTAGGGTGCAACAGATGTGAGAAAATCCCAATGCTTGGCCAACTACCAAATCTTCGATATCTCGAGTTAAGTGGATTTAATAATACGAGACGCATAGACATAGATTTGTCATTCGGTGGTCATCGTAATGATTCTCCCAACAATGCTGGTACTAATGGGACGTCAGCATCATTTCCAGTGTTGATCAAATTCACGCTAAAAGACATGCCCAATTTGGAGGAATGGATGGAAGCAGAAGATGATCATGTGGTGTTTCCTTGCCTTGAGGAGTTGACCATCGAGAAGTGCCCCAAATTGACCACATTTCCAAGCCGTTTTCCAAGTCTCAAGAAATTGGTGGTTGGTGGTCTGAATGAGTTAGGTTGTCTACCGGATGGGCTATTTGAAAATAATAATAAAGATCCCAAATTGACCACCATGCGGGGCTGCCTTCAAGAGCTGGAGATACATGACTGTTCGAAACTGAGTAATTTGCCTGATGGTCTCCACACCCTTTTGTTCCTCCAAAAGTTGGAGATTTCGAAGTGTGAGAAGCTCAATTCCATTGCAAGCATTCAAGGCCTCACGTCCCTTAAAGAGTTGACTATTTGGGAGTGTGATGGGTTAACAACTACAATTCTGCACCTCTCTCTAAGAATTGAGCATACAAGAATGTGATGGGTTAACATGTCTACCGAGTGTGCTACTACAATTCTGCACCTCTCTCCAGACATTGAGCATAAAAGAATGTGATGGGTTAACATGTCTGCCGAGTGGGCTACTACAATTCTGCACCTCTCTCCACACATTGACCATAAGAGAATGCATAAATCTCATCTCTGTACCTGAGTTAACGACATGTTGTTCTCTCTCATCTTTGTACATAAGTGGTTGCGGGAATCTCATCTCTATACCTGAGTTAACGACATGTTGTTCTCTCTCGTGGTTACACATAAGTGGTTGTGGGAATCTCATCTCTGTACCTGAGTTAACGACATGTTGTTCTCTCTCGTGGTTAGTAATAACTTCATGTGAAAAATTGAGTTGTTTGCCGGAGGGATTAGGTTGCCTTACTCGCTTGAAGTGGTTGGAGCTTGGTCCATTGTCAGATGATATGACTTCATTCTCGGCTCTTAATGCTATACAACAACAGCACTTTACTGCCTTGACAACCTTGTTACTAGATGGATATGGGGCGGAAGCTTTACCAGACTGCTTTAGCAACTTGTCGTCTCTTACAAAACTATATCTATACAACTGTGAGAGACTAAAATGTCTACCAGCCAGAGAACCCCTTGCCAAACTAAAGAGAGTGATCATCGACAACTGTCCTCTATTAAAGGAAAGATGGTTTAGATTGCCCCACATGCTGGAATCTACATAGATGGTACAACAGTCTCTGATATGTCTAAGTGAGTTTCTCTTCTTCAATTTTCCTTATTCTAACTATACTCGTATATTTTATTTACTATTTTTCACTTATATTTATATATATGTGTATATTAATACATACTCTTTTATTTGCACAGGTAAAGTGTTTGAAGAATTGTCACACACAAAAAAAAATGCTCCTCAGTGGTAATTCAATAACTTTCTATTATTTTCTCCTTTATGTTACTAATTTCCTGCTCAATGGTAATTAAATTACATTCTTAGGCAGCTAGCTCTCCTTCGGTTCTAGAAACATTTTTATTTATGCAGTGTTTATACAGTTACAGCACATATAACATGTAGCGTGAGCATGCCAGAGCTACTTTTATATCTTCTTCTATATTTCTATATTTCTAGGGATTGTTATTTTGTTGTTAATGAGCTTCATATTATTTGAATGTACTCTTCACCCATTTATAACCCGTAACTCATTTACGACCCAGTAAGCCGTTTACACCCACAAATCGATATGGGAGTTGAGGCTTGCTAGGGATAGATACAACACGTCATATGACACGTAACTTTAAAATATTTTCTATTATTTTCTCTTTACATTATACTAATTACCTGCTCAATGGTAATTAAATTACATTCTTAGCAGCTAGCTGTCCTTCATTTTTAATAACATTTTATTTATGCAATGTTTATACAGCTAGAGCACATATACCATGAAGCGTGACAATGCGAGACATACTTCATATCTTCTTCTATTTTCTAGGGATTGTTATTTTGTAGTGGACGAGCTTCATGGTATTTGAATGTCACACTCTTCACCAGTTTATAATCTGTAACCTGTTTATGACACAGTAACTGTTTAAACTCACAAATCGATATGGGAGTTGAGGCTTGCTAGGGATAGATACAACTCATCATACGACATTCTGACCCAAGAACGTTAAACCTGCTATATACCCGATATATTCATTTTGGGTTAACACCTATGAAGCACGGACTCGACACTCAATACGTGTTTCAACACGACACGCGACACGTGATTTTTTTAAAAACTAGAATACGACACGCTAGGATACGTATAATATATAATATATATTTAAATATATATAAAAGAAATAAAACAATTTTTTTTCATAAAACACATTATTAGAGCTTTTAACATAATAAAATTAAGAAAATGGACCATACAAAACAATATTCAAACACACTTTAACATTAAAAATCATAAATAAAATAGAATCACCATCACATTAGTTGCATTTAACATTCAAACACACTCTTTTTTGTTGTTTCTTTTATTTATTTATTTTTTTGTTGTTTCTAATCTTATTTATTTTGTCGTAGTTGCATAAAATAAAGAGGGAGAAACAACAAAGAAAAAAAGCAAAGAAAAGGGAAAGAAAGACAGAAAAAAAAAAACAGGGACGAGCGTGTCGGGAGCGTGTCCCAGCGTGTCGGGAAAAAAAAAAGAGGACACTCTGGGACTCGCGTGTCCCAGCGTGTCGCGTGTCCGACAAGTGTCAAATGAGATTCGTATCCTCCGGGAGAGTGTCGGTGCTTCATAGGTTAACACCCCTACTACCACCTTCTATAGAGGTGGGTAGGGTTCAAAAAATGCTAGGGATACTTTCACACCCTTTTGAGGCTGATTTAAAATGAGAGGACTACCCCCAATTGTGCATCTCTCTTCTATTTCATTTTAAAATGTGGATACCTATTAAGCTATGTAACTTTATTCCAAAGTTTGACTATCATTGTTGCCTTTCTAGGGACGGACACTACCCCTGGATGCTTTTCTTTACATGGGAAAATAAGGATGGACTGAGAAGCTCGAAGATCTTAGTACTGGAATCTGGATGGTGTGTCCGAAAGCCTTTGTCAACTATGTTGGATGGTTGTGTTTGATGTATAGTCTGATGACTTCATATTATTAATTCCTGTTAAGGACTTGTTATAATTTATGCTTGTTTTAATTATGTTCATATTCCTTAACTTAAACATATGTTGTTCGTGGATTTCATGTATTTAATATTTGTTAGGGACTTGTTATTGACTATGCTTGTTATTTTATTAATAGATGATTTCTTTTTGCTAGATTAGGTAAAACCTTTTTTAACTCCGCCAATGCAAAGATATATTTGCATTGCCAGTCCCAAGCCCGGATAAAGGAGGAGGGGAATAGGTTTATATTATTCCTCGTGTCACTTAAACATCACCCTCTCTTCTTTTCTGTTTTATGCAGTATAAATTTTTGTTTTTATGTATAGTAATGTATATATATTTGCCGTGTTGATCCACAAGTTCATTTCTTGAAAAGAGAAATACTTGGAAAATAAGCATTTGAAAAAATAATCTCAATCATGGAAATAGCTGCCCATATGGCTCGTTTATAGTATAATGATGCCTGCCCACATGTTCAGAACATAGAAGTCACTTCCATTATCTTATCGTGATCTTTTTTCTCACATAGGTTGGTTTCTCCTTAGTGTGTATATTTTTTGCCTTCCTTTACAGAATTATAGGTAAAAAATCATGATACTTCACTTTTAGTTTAAATTATATATTCTCAACAGTCATAGCGTATAGACTTGGTTTCATACAATCGCGTGCTATGAAGAGTCTTGGTGACAAGTCAATAGGGATGACGCAATAATCAACAGACTCAAATCATTATATGAGGTGACCGAACACAATTACCAGGTTTGTTTGGAGGAATTACCTAGGTCATTTTTTCCTCTTTTAATTTTTAGTTAATTTAATATGTCTTCTCTCTTTCTGCAGATTTCAATTTCTTTTTATGATATTAAATCTGTTACTCATAAGTATCCTAATTGCCGCTTAACAAAAATTATCCTTATAACTGCAAATAAATATCATCTTTAGTATATGATCATTTCTACTTGTCCAGTTTTCGACCCAACAGAATAAATCAACTGTACTTAGAAAAAAACATTCTCCATTTCCAATTGAAATCATAGTTTAATTATACTATCATTTCCTCCATTTTTGAACTCGTAAATTATCATATGAATGAACATGTAAAGAAAGGTGCTAAGTTCACATGAAGCAAGGAGCAAGGATAGTGCCTCGCCTCCGGTAGGACGAGGCGAATTCAATAAGTGATAGGCATGTGCCTTTTAGGCTAAGGCACAAAAAAAGATTTATTGAATTTCATTGAAGAAGCAAAAAAAAGTATGTTTGATTTGTCACATTCTTATTTTGTTTTTGTAGAATTTTTTAACCTTTGATTCACCATTTCTCTATCCATGTAAATATAATGATTCAATAAGCCCTAGTTTTAGTTTTAGGAACAAAAAAATCAAAGACCTAGACCATAGTTGTTAAAGGCGCGCCTAGGCGCGCTAAGGCGCAGATGAGGCGCCTAGGAGAGGGGTAGGCGAGGCGCATTTCAAAAGGCGCGCGCCTGAGGGCAATAGGCGCGAGGCGCACTCAAGCGCCAGGTGACGACTAGGTGCGCTTTTTTTTTTTGCTTTTTTTTCTGCTTTTTTTTTCTGCCTATTTCTTAACCCGAATAGTTGTTTTCTTCTCATACTTGTATTTTTTTTTTCTTTTTTCTACCCATTTCTTCCCCGGATTGCTGTTTCCTGCCTTTTTTTTCTTTTTCTTTTTTTCGGCCTTTTTTTTGCATTTTCTTTTCTTTCTTCTTTTTTTTCTACCTCTTTTTCTTGCCTTTCTTATTGTTTGTTGTGAGGAAAAAAAATATCAGTTGAAATACAATACAATGCAAAATTAAATACAATACAACACCATTTGCTGAAATTACTATTTTAATGTTTTACTGTTTTACATATTTTACTGTTTTAATGTTTTATATAGGAAAAAAAATATCAGTTGAAATACAATATAATGAAAATTTTTAATACAATACATTTCTAAAATACAATTTTGTTAGTTTGGTTTTTATTTTCAAACTTAAACTTGTTGGTAATGGTTGTCTTTTTTATATATTTTAAGACTTGCATTTGTCGGTTAAAGTTTAGCTTTACATGTTAATATGTTATATTTTGGAATCTTAATTATCCCATTAAGTTTATCATTGATGTCATGATATTATAACATCAATGTATTGCTTTAAAAATGAATAAATATTTTTTTTGAATTTTTTCAAAAAGTGCGCCTAGCTTCAATCAAGCGCGCGCCTCGCCTTGCGCCTTGCGCCTAGGCTCCAGAGCCACCTTTGCGCCTGGGTGCGCCTTGCGATTTAAACAACACTGACCTAGACATGTTTTGACTTTAAAAACTATGGCAACTCATTCTTTATAGCCCCTAGCAGAACTGAGATTTCACTACATGAGGTTATCTGATATCAAGTGGACTGTTATTCTCCTCCTCAAAATCACATTGCAAATGTAGGGATTTGGAAAATTTGATGATTTTACCTTATTTCTGCGATCAAATTGTAGTTAAATCAGTAAAGTATCTGATATAAGAAATTAATCTTTTAAAAATATGTGAATTCTGTTGCACTAGGAACTGAATAAAAACGCATAGTAATAAATTGTATTGATTCCTATGGTGATACAAGGTTGACCACTGAAGTCAAAAAGGCCTGATATTTGGCTATAGCAAATAAAGAGAAGGTTTGAAGTTGTATTTAGTTTCTGATAAACATGTTGTTAAGGTATGTAGTTTCTTAAATTGTTGCAAATTGCTTCTCGACTATCAATTTATCTTCCTCTAACTCAAGTATTGTATAGACCGACAATTTGACATTTATTACTACTGTACATGAAACCATAACCAATGGTTGTGACTAGGCTGTAGGTGAATTGAATCTAAACCATTTGAATCTTTATTAAAATAATACGCTTAGAACCGAATTAATATTGCATAAAATTCAATTATACATTTTCCTCAAAATCGTTAAGTAATGCAGAAGACCACAATCTTGATTTGAGCTTGGGAGGTTTGGGTTCTAAGCAAGCTATTCATGATTTCCTTGGAGAGATCATGATTTAGGCCTAAGGTATATAAATATTTATCATTATGATTTGAAATTTTTTTTCTCTAAAATGCACTGGGCCGGCTGAGGAGGGGCGCTTATATGAGTTCCTGTGAGTAGAACCGGTGAGTGGAAGCGTTCACCCGCAAGTTCAACAATATGCAATTTCAACTACAAGAGTCTGATATGTGTTTTTCAGAAAATGAATAATCACGAAATTTAGAAACCATTATTTACTACCTACTACTAATAGTAAGCAGGTAGTAGTACTGTAACTAAGATTTCTTTCTCAATGCACAAGGTTATAAAAGTATGTGGGAGAAAATGCCACGCAAAAATTACTTTCACTACTATAAGACCTATGTCTTCAAACAATTTGTACAATTCATTAAGAGGTCATAATTAAGAAAAATATCAAATCAAGTAGATATAAACATTTAAACTATTGGCAAATGTTGTATTAATGGAGACAATTAGAGCATAATTAAGAGTAGAGGAATATTAGCATTTCATTATTGTTAGGGATGAGTGTTGTACGAATACAATTTTGTAGCATTCGATATGATTTGAGACCATGTTAACTGAATATTATCATATTTTTCCCCATGCTTACGCATTACCCAAATGCGAGTTTTGTTGGTCACTTCTCTGTTTTACATACTAGCTAAACTATAGAGGTAGATTGATCATTTGATATTAGCCACTGCTCATTTTTTTTTTATGTTTTGTATTGATTTGCCTCACATACTTCATCTTTGATATTTCTATGAAATGCATGATAAATATGAAAACAGCCATTGATGAGCCTTCAAAAAATCTGGATGTTTTTAGTTCGGATTTTGATTGTAGGGACTTAATTTAAGATATTTAAGAGAAAAACAAAAAAAATGAAAACAAGGTTTTATAGACCCTAGATGTTGTCTCAAATGGTTTTAATCGTTCCCCTAATAATGAAATGAGGCTGATAAAGTATCTACCTCCAAGCTGACTTGAGGATAGCCAAGGTGGTATGTTGTCTGAACGACCCATAGATCGTTCGAACAACTTATGGGATTAACATGCCATCAAATGACACGTAACGAGGGATTGCGTAAAGGGATCATGTTACTCCGAAAATTCTCCTTTAACTAAGAAACAAGACTCTTTTGAACTTTAACTCAAACTCACTCTTAATTCAATCCAAACCCAAATTCACTCCCAATTGAATTTAAACTCAAATTCACCTTAACCAACTGAAATTCATGTAAATTCACCTCAATTAAAGATTCCAAAATAAGCCTTCTATATTAAATTGACATTCCCAATCTACAAACTAACTTTATCATTCTTTAAATACTAATTAAAACAATTAAATATCCACTAAAAAAACAGTTGCTATTTGAATTTCAATTAGATTCCAATCAAAATAAATTTTGATTCATCATTTCTTAGTATATTCCCAATTACACATCATCGAATCGTTTTATAATTTTTCCAATTCTTGACATATCACTGAACTATCTTAAACTTATCCTACCTAATTAAATCTCAGTTAATTATAATTTAACTTTAATTTTGCAAGTTGATCTCAAGTGTGTTTTCATCAAAATAATAAATCCTCCAATACCCGAATGATCATAAAAACTTCAATAAGCAAATGATAATCACCCAATAAAATATTGAAATCCACAAATCAAAGTTGCAGTCATTACAAAAAATATTTTTCTGTATATGTTAAGTTATTTGGTGAGATAGTGAATTTTTTGTTAGTTATTATGCAAATGAATTGACAATCTCGAACTTTGGCATGCTTCCTGACTGCCTCCCTTGCCAAAAACATGGCATACAACAAAAATATGTCAGGAAAATAATAAAACTAAGCCTAAAAACAATAGAGCATGAGTGTGGAGTGAATGGCGGTGATGGTGGAGGGTTTTTTCACTTGGTTGTGTGAGGAATTAGACATGTCACACGAAACAAATGTTGGATATTAGTTCAGGGAAATGAAATTCATTGTTACTCTCCACATAAAAATTTAGACCTTTTAGTGAATCACTTTACCCAACACGATTTTGCCGTAGAAAGATGATGAAAAGTGCTCTTGGACTAAATCCCAAGTTCACTTGGAAGAAAATTCTCTAGGTTTTAACATCTCGTCATTAATATGATAAATCTGCTCCTCCACCAGAATCTCAAATTTCACCATTTTTTTAATCCATGGGATAATCCCAATCATTATGTATTGTTTTATACTCCCTCTATCCCAAATTATTAGCCATGCTTTCCTTTTTAGCCCATAACATATTAATTGACTTATTTCTAAAAATAGTATATAAAATTAGGCGAGATTACAAAATCAGTCATCTAAACAATACCTGCGCATCTATTGCATTCTGTTTATCATTTTTAGGACAATAATTATGGAAAATAGATACTTCTCTTAAAATGTTTGGACTTTGAAAAGGCAAATATTAATTTGTTTTAAATAAATCTGGACTACACAGAGTGTTGTATTTGATACTTCCACAATATTTTCACCCATCTCTGCTGCCATCCACAATTACAGCTAGTAGACCATGAACTAGACACGCATTAGTTGCTAGTAAAAGCTCTCGCTTCTCTCTAAGTAACGGCTCTATTATGAACAAAAACTACAATGATGTTGCTGGATCGTCTGAGAGGTCGCCTTCATCTGAAGAGGCTCTTTCCAAAGAAGACGAGGAGGACATCAGGGTTCACAGCAAAAAAAAAGCATAAGGAACACCATGTTGATCCAATGGTTTCGGAACAACAGGCGGGTGTTGCTATGGAATGTGATGAAGGAACTATAGGAGCCCCGACTGGAGCTGGCGTCAACCCGAATGCAGAATCTGAAATCCCAGCTCAAGTTAAGAAAAGTAATACGTCCAACATTCTATCATATAAAGATGTTGTGGAAAAGAAGACAAGAAACAATACAGACATTTATTTTGAAGACTCAACCGGGTATTGGACAGATGAAGATATGGACTAGGACATGCAGGGAAACCTTGACCTAAACCACAACCCAGAAGATGAACAAGACCCACTTTGTCCAGTGGTCTCTATCCCTCAAAAGCATGTGGAAAAATTAAGGGAAAGGTGGAAGGAGAGCATGATAGTTAGTTTGTTAGGAAGAAACATTGGATTCAAAATGCTTGTCAACAAAGTTCCCACAATCTGTAACCTCCAGGGGGATTACGAAATTATTGATCTGGAGGAAGGACACTATCTCTTCAAATTTACTATGAGAGAAGACTATTATAACGTCTTGACGGGGGGACCTTGGATCATCAATGGACACTACCTCATTGTTAGAAACTGGACACCGAACTTCAACCCCATGGATACAAACAAAGTGACAACTGCCTTATGGGCTAGACTGCCACGACTACCCATTGAGTGGTTCGACGAAAAAATTCTCTTTCACATCGGAAGTAAACTTGGCAGACCCATTAAAACCGATTTCAATTCTGTATCCTCTACTAGGGGAAAGTTTGCTCGGATATGTATTGAGGTTGACCTGTCGCAACCACTCATCCCATGTTATAAGCTGGATGGGAGAAAATACCGTGTGGAATATGAGTTCCTCCCATACATTTGCTTCAACTATGGAAGGATATGACATAAAAGCGAACTGTGCCCCCTAAACCCGGACAGTCAGGGTTCCGGCCAAGATCCGACGACCTCCAACTCGCCGCGTATGGACAACACGAATAGACAAAACACCAGCAAACTGCAAGAACGACCACATGACAACCCGACTGCTCAGATGGAAGAAACGAATAAGAGGGTCCAAGCCAGTAGGGAAGACTCAACGGAAAATTGTTTTGGCCCATGGATGCTGGTAAAGCGTAACCAAAGTAGCAAACGAACGAGCATGGGACATGAAAGTAACAGGTATGACCAAAGTAAACCAGCTAGTTACAATAGATTTGCTGGACTGGGCAATCTGTCGTACGAGGTTGGGAATAACAAAGCGTATGGTCCAACAAATCAACAACGTACGAGACAACCAACAAGGCAGAAATCCCCGGGAAAAAACGAAAAAAGACGGCAGGTACCAGTAGTATTAGGTGACTTTATGAGAGGATCTCCAAATTCAGTCAAGCACGCTACCACGACGGGTGTCAATCTGACAGAAATGCCACGCACTAAGGCCCACAACCATACGAACCAAACGCAGACAATTAATGACCCTATGTCAGGCAAGTATAGAGACCCAGCATCAACAGCTGACACCTCAGTTCATGAGTTGAATGGGACGGGTATGGCAGCGGCGCACAGCGTACAGGTAAGTACCTCTACCATCATTACTCCCCCCAACCATTCCCCTAATATTATTAAGGCTTTTGTCGAAAATTATATAAATAAGCTGAAACCACACACTAAGTCTAATAATATAACCCATCATTCGGCGCACAGTGGACCTCTTGAAAATATTTCTCCAACTAGTTATCACCCGTCTGCCATTATCCTTGCATCCAATGGATGCTCCCCCATTTCCCATCGCCTTATTAGGCAACCTACCAGTGCAACACCTCTGTCTGGTAGAGGGGAGGAAAGAGTTCATCATCTACCCGGAGACGGAAACAGCAATCAACATGAGAATCATGTGGAGTGTCTCACTGACTCGGATAGTGGTCCGGACCATGGAACAGCCCGAGGGGGGAGACAAGGTAATGCAGGGGAGACTACTGAAAATGTCTTCAACCAAAGAGTCCATCAACAGGATTAAAAACGCCCTTCCGTGGCCCAGTGTTGAGGAACTTCCCAAACCAAAAAATTTAGTTTCTATGTCTGTGCTCACGTGGAACTGTAGAGGGGCCGGCAAACCCCTGTTTAAACCCACCTTTGCTGAACTCTGTAACAACTTCAAACCTAAAGTTATCATCCTTATGGAAACTCAAACGGATTTTGCCAATTTTTCTAGTTATTTTGAGAATATGGGTTTCTCCGACTGGGAGATGTCCGAAGCCCGGGGTCGTTCGGGTGGTATTTGGGTCCTCTGGAACCAAAGTACGATCAAATTACGCTCAATCGATGTCTCCAACCAGGCCATCCATCTCCTTGTTACCCTTAAAGGCTATGACGACTGGCTTCTTTCTGCTATCTATGCTAGCCCTAATCATACCCTGCGCCAAACTCTTTGGCACAACCTTAAAAATCTGGCACAGGATCTCGACACCCCCTGGCTGGCCACGGGTGACTTCAACGACCATTTCGATGCCTTGGAGAAAAGAAGCTACTCCAGCCATAACAAAGACTTTAGATGTAGCAAATTTGTTGAAAATGTTAATAATTGCAATCTGACTGACCTTGGTTGCACGGGCCCACGTCTCACCTGGACCAACAGTAGGGGTGGAGTTGCGAAGACCCTTGTCAGACTTGACCGAGCTCTTGCCAACCCTGACTGGCGCATGCTCTTCCCTGATGCGATTGTCGACAACATCCCTCGCACCGCGTCCGATCACTGCCCCATGATTATAAATTTTGAAGGTAGAAATCCAAACTCTCTCATCCCCCGCCCCTTTAGATTGCTTGCTTGTTGGTTTGAGCGTCCCGATTTCCTTAATATTGTTTGGAATAATTGGAACAATAATATTAATTTGCTACATAACATAAATATTTGTATTCCTATTATAAAACAGTGGAACCACTCGGTGTACGGTCATATCAACACCACTAAAAAACGTATTCTCCGTAGAATAAAAGGTATCCAAATTGCGCAGGAAACCCACTTCTCTCATAACCTTGATAATCTTGAAAAACAACTCATAAACGATTATAATAACATTCTTCGCCAGGAAGAAATTCTATGGAAACAAAAAGCCCGCATTAAGTGGTTGAGAGAAGGTGATAAGAACACCAAATTCTTCCATACATCCACTATTATTAGAAGACGTATCAACAGGATCGATAGGATAAAAATTGATAATGTTTGGGAGGACGATAATGGTAAAATTATGTCACACACTAACAACTACTTCATATCCCTCTTCTCTAAATCCTGCAACACAACCCACACTAGCAGTTTTATTAATTTTGATCACCCCCGCTTTGAGAACATGGAGAACAGCATGCTGGACCTCCCCTTCTCGATTGATGAGGTCAAACGGGTTGTTTTCAGCATGGACGGTCTTAAGGCCCCGGGCCCTGACGGTATACAACCCATCTTCTACCACACCTTTTGGGAGGCTACCAAGTCTAGTCTGTTCAAATTTATGAGCGATTGCTATAACTCTCTTGATTTTCCGGAACAAGCTAACACCAGCCATGTCACCCTCATCCCTAAACTTGACAACCCGGAAAACATCACACAATTTAGGCCCATTACCCTTTGCAATGTCCCGTACAAAATCCTTGCTAAAATCATTGTTAATAGGCTTCGCCCCATTCTCTGCAAAATTATTAGCCCGAACCAAGCTAGTTTCCTACCTGGTCGTCAAACTTCTGATAATATTATTATTACCCAAGAGATCATCCACTCTCTTAACACGAAAAAAGGAAAAAAAGGGGGCGTCATCTTTAAAATCGACCTTGAGAAAGCTTATGATAAGATAAGCTGGGAGTTCTTGGATCAGGTGCTCAACTGGTTCAACGTTAACCCTAATATAATACAACTCATCCGGAGCTGCATTTCGAGCGCTTCCACCTTCGTCTTATGGAATGGGGCCCCTCTCCCTCAGTTTAAACCTTCTAGAGGTCTCAGACAAGGTGATCCACTCTCCGCATACCTCTTTGTTATGTGTATGGACTACCTTGGGGCTGCGATTAATAAACAGGTGGAACATGGGAAATGGAAAGGTCTCAGGGCCTCCCCCTCTGGCCCGATCATTTCTCACCTGTTCTTTGCTGATGACCTCATTCTGTTCACTGAGGCTACTCATTCTTGCTGCGACGTCGTCATGAAAACTTTAAATCAGTTCTGTGACATATCTGGGCAATCTTTGAGCCTGTCCAAATCTAAAATTTATATCTCCCCGAACATCCAGAGACATAGCGCTCAGGACATTGGTAGACGATGCGGGATAAGCATCACCAATGATCTGGGGATCTACCTCGGTACCAATCTCATTCATGGGAAAACCACAATTAATCACTTCAAACATGCTATCGACAAGGTCCAAAAAAGACTATCTGGCTGGAAAGCCAATCTACTATCTCTTGCCGGGAGAGCTACTCTCATCCAGACTGTGTCTACCACCATCCCCGTCTACAACATGCAAACTACTCTATTCCCGAAAAAGATTAATGATAAACTTGACAAATTTAACAGGAACTTCCTATGGGGGGATTCGAATGACAAAAAGAAAATTCACTTGGTTAATTGGGACACCGTGTGCCGCCCCAAAGAGGTGGGGGGTTTAGGACTTAGAACCAGCGAAGCGAATAACTATGCCATTATATCCAAAATTGGTTGGAAGATAATGAACGATAAAAACTCCCTATGGGTCCGGGTGCTCAACGCTAAGTATAAAACTCATGAAAACCCGAGAAACTGGACCCGAAAAGCTAATTCCTCCCATGTGTGGAAAGGGATCCTAAAATGCAAAAAAGACATCGTTAAAAACACTAAATGGGTGATCGGCAATGGTAAGTCTACGGACATCTTCAATGACTGGTGGACGGGAGATTCACTCATCTCCAGATCCCACAACAACTCTAATATCTCGATTGTAGGTGACTTGATTACAAATGGTGTCTGGAATGAACTAATTATAAAGGATAACTTCAATAACGATACTGCCAACATGATCTTGGGTACTACGCTTCCTTGTTTTATTGGAAGAGAGGACAGCCCTAGCTGGGGCCCCACCGTGAATGGCAAATTTACCATAAAATCATGCTACGAAACTAAAGTCAAGATCGACCAGAACATTTCCTCGCTTACTAATTGGAAGCGTATTTGGAAAATCAATATCCCATAAAAATTTAAAACTTTCCTTTGGATCATTTTTCACAACAAGATCCTCACTAATTGTCAAAGATTTATAAGACACCTAACCGACTCTAAAAAATGTGATTTTTGTGCGTTTGATGAAAATATGGAACATGTTCTTAGAAACTGTCATCTAGCTAATGCTGTGTGGAGGTCCATCTACACTCCCAGAGTGTGGGATTCCCACCATCATAAAAAGAATTTTCTTGAATGGATCAAAGATAATATATGGGATAATCCCAAACCGAATGGCGAACTCATATATATATCTACTTTATGGAATATCTGGACTGCACGTAATAAACGCATTTTTGATAAGAAAAATTTCACCCCGGACATGGTTTGTGCCAAATCTAGAGCCTTGGCTAATGAGTTGGCATGTTGTGCCAAATCACTCCCTACCACAAACCATATCCTGGGTAAGAGTACTAACATGGTTCCAAGTAATTGTCATGATGCAGGTTATGAGATCTTCACCGATGGAAGTTACGACCCGTTCAGCAGAATGGGTGGGTTCGGTGGCATGGTGAGCAGTAATGAGCAACGGTGGATTCTGGGATTCAATGGCAAGATCCGTGGGGAGAGCAGTCCACTAAAAGCCGAATTTGTCGGCATTCTTCATGGACTGAACCTGGCTAGAATCAAGGGATGGACGGGGTGCACCATCCGCAGTGACTGTCTCGATGCTGTGCAAATCCTTACTAGACGTGACCACAGAAATCACCCACTCATAGGGGTGGGCACGGTCCGGTCCGGTCCGGGTTTTGCCTATTTTTTGGACCGGACCGAATATTCGGTCCTCAATTTTTTTGGACCGAGACCGGACCGATTAATTCGGTTAACCTACTAATTCGGTCCAGGCTTTTTTCGGTCCGGTCCGGGGTAAAATTCGGTCCTGACCCTATTTTATATATATGTACATTTTATGAATGTTTTTATCTATTTTTCTCACAAATATATATACAAAAAAATAATACTCGAAACTCCAAGTGATATTTACATAGGTTTTTTTAACCCAAATAAAAAAAATGTCTATACATATATAAAATGTTCCAAATTAAATTCATAAGTTATATACATTAATTCAAAAACTATACATAAGAAACACAATAACATTATTTTTATTATACATATATGGGCTATCTTCGAGAATCCCCGAATAAATCTCATTTAGTATTCAGCCAGCCCTAAGAAATTTTGTACCTCCATCGGTGTCGTGGGTTGTCCCTACTCCCTCACCGCTGACACTTTGTTGGGGTCCACCGACATCCCCCTATCAGATATGACATGCCTCAAGAACTGTACCTCTTGCAGCCATAATTCATATTTTTTTAACGTGGTGTATAACTCATTCTCCCGTAAAGTCTGCAAAACCTTACGTAGATGTTTGGCATGCTACTCCACGGTCTGTGAATAAATCAAGATGTCATCTATGAAGACAATGTCAAACTGATCTAGGAAATCTTTGAACACCCTGTTCATTACCGTCGACGCGTTGGTTAGTCCAAACGGCATAACTCGAAACTCGTAGGACCCACTATTTCAACAAAAGAGCAGTTCTAGACACGTCTTACTAACAATGTAATTTCGTTTCCCTCTTAGCTCATTGTACGCTTATTTAATAAGTTTCCTTTTCTGTTCATCATAGTTGACAGTGAACATTTCAAGTAACTAGGGCGCCCATACACCCTATCTCCCGAGCCTTGTTACCCAAGTCGATTGAATGTAATATACTCGTTTTAATTTAAGTCTTGTACCCTTGGTCTGGTTATTTGATAAGATCGTATTCAACTACACAACTAGTAACACTTAATTATCCTCTAGGTCGTCCCACTAATCTGCTCGTGGAGTAAATGTTCCACAATGTCCTTTCATTCCAACCCAATACGGGTCTACCGGCCTTTAATCGAAGTATACCTCTCTAACTTCCAGTTATAACTAAACATACATATTATAACTAAGGCATCAACCTTATGTAATGAGGCCAAATATTTCCCAACTTCCAATGTTCGCTAAATTTCATACGTGGGATGTCTCGCAAAGCGAAATCCAAACAAGGAACCCCCCTGATACACTAATAATTAATAGTGTCCATCATTGAGATCCGTAGGCCCTCACCACACAACCCCATTTTTCCTTTTCCCGACATACAAATCTACTCTTTCACTCTCCTGTTACTAAAAACGATAAATGAAGCAGTGCTCTTAATATCAATTAGGAGTTGGAGTTAAATCATTAATGAGTCAAATCTCTTCACTCGACGGTTCTTTATTATACCATGAATTCCATTAGTAAATGTCCCTATTCTCCGGAATTAGTTATAACAAGGCAACATACTCATAGAGGCCTTCGATACCTTATAGTATATACAGGTACGCCCAACCCGCTCGAGTGGCCGCCTCGTAAAACAAAATAATTCATCCCGAAATTCACGCACGATGGCCTTACCACTCAACCTATTTCCACTCGAACCCTCGGTACCCGATCACTACTCAGAAGTATAATAACCTATATTTCCCTTACTCTCCAAGGTAGTAAATCATAACGTAGGAGTCCTCGTAGTGCTCACACACCCACTTCCCTAATCGAAAATAAGGGAGGACTCTGCTACCCGATGATAAATATGTTCATAATGAAGATGCAGTAATTAACAAAATTAACGTACCTCCTAATGGTGGTAGTGCCTGTAGCACTACAGGAAAGACTGCATATCGGACGTTGTAAGCACGATCGCATGGTAGTGGCCCCTGTTGTTGTGGGGCTGGCGCTGCAAAGGTAACTATACCTGTTCTTCCATGATGGTTACTCTGTGGCTCCTAGAAGGCACCCCGCGGGTCCCTGCCCTTCTCAGGGAAATCTTGACGCTTGCGTCCCCCCCGCTACAGATAAAACACTTCCCATTAAAATTTCCTCCCTGGTGACTCTGTTGTACACGCTGTTGGCCCTGCTGACTTTGTTGATTTGATTGGTGCTACACTTCGTCCCGTTGCAGGCAAGCTTAAAGTTTATGGTCATTTCTTCCACACTTAAAACACCTTTTTCTTTTGGGGTTTCCTTGTTCTTGGTTTTTTTGGCCCTGGAGGCTTTGTCTCTGTCCACCATTTCCATCATCCCCTTGGTCCTGACGACTCTGAGGAACTTGTCGTTGTTGCAACGGTGCTTCCCCACTGTTGTTACCCGTTGTCATGCCAGATCAAATAACTCATCTTGGTCTCCTTCCACCTCTAAGCTGGACATGGTGATCTTGGTAATTCAATATTGCATTAGTAACTGCTTGTGCAACTATACTTGCCACCTCTGTGACTATCACCATTTCCTAGGGTACTTGTTGATTTTGTCCCACCTCAATTCCTTCAGTGGTGTTAGTTTGTCGTCCTTCCCTAAGCGAAATCTGAAATTTAAATGAATTATATAAGTTCACTGTCGATCCAAAACATAATAGCAGATGGACGTAATCTCTAACACGTAAAGTTGAATTCAATAGTCCTAATAATAGGGCTCTATATCAAAGAACGCTAAGCTGGAAGCATAATAAGTAGTACAAATCCTAAAGGACTCTAGAACCTGATGCTCTGATATCACCTGTGACACCCCGCCTAATTAAATACTGGGTGATCAGTCCTTTAATAAATTAAATCAGAATATCCAGTTGGTTAAAATTGTGCATCACTGTCAAAAACTTTATTATTAACACTAACCACCTTATATTTAAAAGGGTTGATGTCAAAATTTTATCTTTTAATTAATATAAATCAAATTAACGAATAACTAAACAATTACCATTCAAAATAATCTCATATGAAATAAAACAAATGGAATAATAAAAGTGACTGGAGTGAACACTTCGAGCCTAAATACTAAATACAATAATCCAACGAAATAATCCAATAACTGAAAGAAAGAAAATGACTAAATCCACAATCTCTGAACGTCTAAATAAAAAAGGGGCAACATCCCTAACCGAAGTAAATAACTCAAGATGAAGAAATGATAATCATGGCGGTGTCTACTACCGAGGCCCTGTAACTTCCACAGCAGCTACAGCACGTCAAATGAATGGAACTCCTATGCTTGGTGCCCCTGTGGTTGGGCACCGAAATAATTTGACAAAAGGAAAGAGATTTACAATAAACAGGTCAGATCCTAAGTGTAAAGTATTTAAAAAATTTAGCAAGTATTTAAAAATTGTAGTAAAGCAAAATATTATTTGCATGTTAGATTTTCGAGCACTCACTTGAGATTCTCACCTCTCAACTAATGTGCACGCCTAATGAACCTCTAAACCCATTCTAATTATTCTATTATGCCTAACTAGACTGTAGACATAATCCTTAAAATTACCACCCGCAATACCAACCTGTATTTCTCACGCAATACCTTGTTAAATGTTTCTACAACTATTATCTCAATTTGGGAAGTATTCACAAATCAAATTAAGTATTCATCTACTTAAGATATTCAAGAATTTTCATTATATTTCTTATCAGCATACTATCACACAGTAAGTAACATTATATATATATATATATATATATATATATATATATATATATATATATATATATATATACACACACACACACACACACACACTAAAAAGGCACCTCTAGGCTCAGCTACTGTGCCCTCATACTCTGATGTCAAGTCTCAGTACATCTCGCACTGAATAAGGACAATGGGTTCGGAATCTCCCACGAACCATAAATTATAAAACACACATATTGGAGGTAAACATAGCTCCAAGCCTATGGGCTACGCACATACCTACGCACCCATACGATCGTCATCACTATCATTCTCATAGATAGCCCGTACCTAGGCTCCATGCTCTGAGGCACGAGTCAAATATCCCCCCAATGGCTCCTCAAGATAGGACGGTCCCCTTTTTAAAACCTCCCGTGATAGCAATTATGGTAGGTATGTCGTACACACAATAAATATCACTATAGGGGTTCACGCAGCCTATCAAGTTCATTAGGTATACACACAACCCAAATATTTAATTTATACGTAGTATTACTCTCGTTACTTCTTGCATTATACTTATTGAATTACGAATACTCTCTCGTTCGTAATTTCCAGGGATAGATCGTCGCTCCAATTATCATAACGTATTATACCCAATTTATTTCCCAATAATCATGCACCACCCTGAAATCCAGTTCATACTGCTAATCATCACTCTGGATAAATATGCCACCCAGATTTGAAACAGAAGAAATTTCCCCAAAATTTAGAATGCCATTTGAACCAGAAGCTATCTCATTTGAACGAGATAGCACGTCGTTAGAACTACATCATCGCGCCACGGGATTCCTCGTTCGAGCGAGACCCAATCTCGTTTGAACGAGAATATACTGTTTCGTCCCCAACCTCTAATTGCTGCGTTTTTCATCCATTAACACCCTAAAAACCTCTACAGTTCAGTCCTAAATTCCCCCTAGTCAATTCCAATCTATATTTCCACAAGGAATGATTTCTAATATCATAAAAGCATTAAATCTTGAATAATTAACCCTTAATTCCTAAAATACCCAAATTCAGATTCATATAACCCTAATTCATAAACTTTCAAATAAAACCTTCTAATCCCAGATTTAATCATCAATAATCATCATAAATTCGAGGTTATTCTACTCACTACATAAATAATTAATCTTTATGTCAAATCAGTCCTAATATATCCTTTAATCATAAATTTTTCATCAATTTATATGTAATTCAAGGGGGTTCACTACCTACACTAACATGAACATATTTAATGCTAAAAGAAAGCAAGATATAAACACTTGCCTTACGAAATACGGTCTGATCCTTTGGTGTTGATGGTATGGTTGCGACCCTCGTTCTCCGATCTACACGATGGTGGTCTCGGTGGTGAAAAAGGTGCACTCGTGGTGGCTCTTCCCTAGAACTTCTCTTCCTCTTCTCCCATTTTTGGTCTCTCTTTGTGTCTCATTGTCTCTCACGGCTGATAACCTATTCTAACCCACATAGGAGACCTTTTATTTCTCTAATTTTCGTCCTTTATTTTACTCCAAAACTATAAATTATCAAAACGCCCTCCCGGGATGCCGGTTCGGCATAAAACTGCCCCGGAACCCAAACTAAACCTCCAGGTAGACTTTTCTGACTATCTCGACCCTTCTAGACAAAATGGCGCACTCGAAATGATCATTTGAGTGACTTATAAATAATTTGCTTTTATTTTCATTAATTAAATCCTGACACGACTGGCACGCGCGTCCCAACTTAATTTTCATAACTGTCGTATTTTTTACTCATGACAACTTTAATATTTTCATAATCATATATTAATTTACTCACTAAGTAATATTCGACATAATTCTCACCAATAAATACTAACTCTCATCACGCTAGTAATTATTTAATTAATCCGGATAAATTATAAATAAATTTCCCCATTTACATTAATTAATCCATAATTAAAATAAAATCTTTCTAAAATACGGGGTATTACAATAATTTTGTATTATACCTACTTAGAAGTTCAATAATTGGACTTACGCTCGTCACTATTAATATGTTCCACACATACGTGCACATATAATTTAATGCGTTGTGACATAAAATTAAATGATACCAAAGATAAGAATATATGCATGAGTAACAAGTTTAATTAAACTTTGTTGGAAAATATTGTGTTTTTACACAAATTATTTTATGACCAAATTAATATATTGGTCAAAGTAGGACCAAGTACGTGCGCGTTCCTTGTAGCATGACGAGTCACGCGATATATTTATTTGTTTAAAACGGATAAATGATGAATAAGAAATTTGGTATCAAAGTGCCCCATTTATGTATGAAGTTCATTGGGAAATTTTATTTAATTTTCTAGGATGGTTTTTCGTAACTGTCGCTAAAGGTTGTGACTGTTCTCGATATAGTGACTGTTTTTCAGAACCGTCCCTAAAGGTCGTGACTGTTCACCATAAGTTGCGACAGTTCATGAAAAACGTCCCTAAAGTGACTGTTTTCTAAAAACACCTTATTTTCTATAAATACAAGACTTGTCTTCATTTTTTAACAGAGAGAAAAAGGAGAAAAAATATATTGTCAATACTTTTCATTCCCGATCGAGTCGGATAGAGTATCAAACATATTTAGTTCGTGGGACACGCACACTGAAGTGCTTCTTGCGCGTGTCGAGACCATTTTATCCTGGGAGGCAAACGCTCATTGTTCATTGCCGTAAGCACCGTAGCGGGAGCGCATTTTGTCTTAAGGAGAGAGTGTCAAACACTTGACTCGGTCATCTTCTTCGTTTGTAAGTTTTCTTGTAGTATTAATTTTATTGCATAAATATGATTTATTTCAGATTTTAAATTTAATAAAATACAAAAGTATATATTTTAAATAACAATCTTAAGACAAAATGTATTTATTGTATGTTACTTTGTGTTTTAATTTTATGAATAGTTCTAATGTGCGAAAACATATTTGTCCATCTCTTTAGTTAATGCATGAAATCAAACTTTTCGTAATACATTGATGAGAATGTATTAATATATTATTTATTGACTTTTAATATAATCAATAGCCTTTTATTTTGCTTCTTGTATGTTATGGGGATTTTGAACAGGTGTATTGGAATGTTTGTATGCACATGAAAATTTTGAAAAGTGTTTCATTTGATAATTATGCATTAACTACTGGACGTGTGGTATTATAACTCACCATGATTTATTTCATGATTTGTCACTTTTGTACATAATTTTTTATGTGGCTTAATGTTTCTCTTGGTGGGTTAAGTGTGATACTAGTAATAATGCAAATGATATCACACCTGGGATAAAATATACTGCTAATAGAATCTAAATGCGGGTGCATTGTCTTTAATTTTGGAAGTTTTGTCCGTAACTGTGCGCACTGAATGATGAGAAGGCATTGTTTACTTTTGGTAATTGTATATTGCCATCATCTAAGTTGCAAATGGCAACTGAGTGACCATTCAAAATATTACGAAGACTTTGTTTGATTGGAATTGATTATAAGAAGGTTTCAGAGTTTTGTTGTCGGATCATAATTGTTACAAACGTCTCCTTCGTTTATGTTAAAATTATTGAAGTTTGGATGTCATTATTGAAGATATAACTTTTTATTTTTTTGAGGTATTGGTTAAATTTGGAAACTCAAATTTGATATATGAATACTTGTGGTGTCATTTGGTTATTTGACAGTTTGAATCCATTAAGTATGAGTAATGTTCATATGCAGTTAACTTGTATCTTTTCATCTTTAGTGATGTATTTATTTTTTATGTCTTTGACATGGACTATGGCATAAATGGCATAAAAAATGATTAGTTTATGAATAATGCATTTTTAATATTTAATTTGATTATTAGACATTGCATGGCGTGCGATAATTTTAGCGATAAAATTAACTATTTTTTATTAGCATTCTTTTGAATGTCTAAAATTAGAATAGCGCGTCCCAAATAATGTGATTTTGAATACATTGATTCATATTTGTCCAAATGAACAAAGGGACAACAAGAGTGTGTTTGATTCAATGTATACTAAAGTACTGTATATATTGACAGTGAACAATTTTTTTTGTTCGCATTCTTATATCGTGGAGATGCGATGGTATCCAATGATGTTGTCACACATCTAATGACATGAGAGTGATGTGCATCCACATGATACTCAAATGTGTGCTTATGCGTGTACATAAGATGTTGAATTTCAGTCATATCTTTGGTGCAGTTCTTGTTTGCAATTTATTTTTAATGTGACAATGAAATATGTGATGATATTGAGGTTTCTTGTGTGGTTACATGTATGTGTGATAGTATTATTTTAGTGTCATTACATAATTTTTTGCATTATTCCATTAAAGCACATTTAGTGAAATATGGTGACACAATTAGTTATTCATTGATGTATTGTGCACTAAATTAAATTAGATTACATGAACGGAAATGTGATATATTTAGAAACATGATTTGAGTTGCATTCCTTGTAGAATGTCAATATTTAATTATTGTGATAATTTATGTAATCTTGATATTACATTTAAATTTGTTTTAATCTCCCGTGTCACGAAAAAGAGAAAAAGAAAATATAATGCATTGTCCATTATTGTTGGTATGTATGTTAAACATTGCAATGCACGCATTATATCGACTCTTAGAGATATGAATATGCACTATTGTTTAAAACGATGTGAACCAACATGTTGAAAACTTGAGAATATTAAATTCACGCATAATAAATTAAAAAGTCCTATAGGTTAGGAATTTATTATGTTTGCATAATTATTACAGTTGATGACATGTTGTGGCATCCCATGACCTAATGTCATGTAATGAAAATTGAGGTGTGTAATGACATACTATTCTCACGTGTAGAAGTCTATTGGATATTTGTGGCATGATTGTATATCATTAACCATATATTTGAATAGCATATTTATAATGCGACTTTTAATTTTAGGGGTGACCCTTTCACTCTTAATTTTGTGAGACATTTTCATCAAAATATCATTGGAACATGATATGTTAAACATGATGTTTCATGAAGAATTACATTTTTATGTAACATTCAATTAATGTTAACGTTGATGAAAAATAAATACAATTGGTATTGATATCGTGGTGCTCAATTTTCCATAGACTTGAAAGAGTGGATATGATTAATTTCAATATGTTACTCCTCTTGACTATATTGAATGTTATCAAATGCGATGAAGATTGCAAAAGATATGAGAGTCTTTAGTTGATAGAAAGTACTACATTCCTTTCCGTAATATATAAATTCATTTTGGAAGAATCTTCTACTTCCAATTAATGCGTTTGTCGAACTTGTTCTTCAGTGGAGAAAATTTAGCGTGGCATGATTACAGATCTATTTATTGGATTTATGATTCAAAATTCAGAACCGAGCGGTTTAACGACTGCTTTAAATATGGTATAGAATTAAATCATAAATCAATATAAATGATCAAGGGATTAAGAAACGAGCGGTTTCACAACTGCTTTAAAGAAGGTAGAATCAAATTATGGTCTCATTGGAGACTTAGGCGTAATCTCAAGATTCCACAACTAGTAAACTCAAAGAGGGCAAGTAACCAAATTACATATTTTATACTATGATATTTTAAAGTCCCTAATTTATATTATGTTGAAATGGTTTTGAGGCATATAAATTATGCGTGACACAACTTTAAGCGTTTGGAGGTTGAGAATAAATGTATCAATTCTGTATAATTTCAAATTTATGTTTGAAATTGTGGGGGAAGTATTGTGTTTTCTATGAGTTATATTCTCAACACATTAACCCATGATAAAAAAAAAATTATGGGAAAGGTTGAGAACCTTTGTATGAATTATGATAAATGTGGAGGTATTTATCTAAGGCGATGATTTCTATCCAAAAATAGAAACAAAGATGATTCCTATTGAAAATAGGATAAACACTACTGAAAATGTAGTATTTGATTGCATTTCCTATTGAAAATAGGATAAACACTACTGAAAGTGTAGTATTTGATTGCATAAGTACATTTAATGTACTATAGTATTTCCAATGTGCATTTGTCTAGAGAAGTGTATACTTCATTGATTGAACGATAATTAATACTTAAGTACTTTGATTATATTCCAAGGATGGAAATTATTAAGAGTGTACACAAATCTTTAGAATAAAGATAATGGATCAAAGAGTCTAAAGTATAAATGAGTCGTTCAGTATCAATACTAAGATATAAGTGACAAATGACATAAACATTAGGAAATTATGAATATATTTTTGAAAAATATATGACTTTCGAGACTCGTATTCCGAGTGATATATTAGCATGATTAGAGGTGTTAATGTTTGGAAATCCTCTTATGATGGAATATGAATATTATTTCCTAGAAAGCAAGGTACCTTGACAATTTTAAAGAGGATGATTTGAGATAACAATTCTAATGCATGTTCTTGCAATTGAAAATCATTGCTTGAAAAGGTATAAAGTAATTTGGCAAGTCACGAATTATTAGTCATGACATAAGACCATAAAGAAATCTTTCTATGTTAGTGATAACATTAGGCCTAATAAAATCATTGCGGATCCTCTAACAAGAGAGTAAGACACGTACATCAAGGGGAATGGGCTTACAGCCGGTTAAAACCTAAAAGAATTGTCATAATGGAAACCCAACCTAAATGACTGGAGATCCCAAGAATTAGGTTCAACGGGACAACCTAATTATGTGCGATTCAGTTAGCACTGAGAAGAAAATAAATTCTTTCTCCCATTCCTAGGATGAGTCAGTGCACCATCTGTCGCGTGTAACATGATAAATTTTATTTTAATGATTTCTATATCTTGAACATATGGGTCAAGTGGGGTATTATCAGGATACTCTTTTATAGAAATCACCTATGTGAGTGAGAAGGGGCCACTTCTATGAGAATAACCAACGGCTACATTGTTAAATTCTCTAACACACTCATGAAACCAGGAGGTGTCCAAGGCCAAAACGGACACAATAGTGAGAACCAAGAATTTTCGGAGAAGGATTGTGTGAATTCTATTGTCTCGGTTTACACAAAAAGGTTGATCAATTCAAGACATCACATTCATTGATTGGCCAGTAAACCCGATAGTCTTTCACTAGGAAAGATTCAAGGCCAAAAGTTATCTTTACTGATGCAGATCTTTTCCACCGATACTCTGTCTAATTTGTCTTCATGTTCATTTTATTCTTCACCCAAATTTCATTCATGTGGGGGATTGTTGGAAAATATTGTGTTTTTACACAAATTATTTTATGACCAAATTAATATATTGGTCAAAGTAGGACCAAGTACGTGCGCGTTCCTTGTAGCATGACGAGTCACGCGATATTTTTATTAATTTAAAACGGATAAATGATGAATAAGAAATTTGGTATCAAAGTGCCCCATTTATGTATGAAGTTTATTGGGAAATTTTATTTAATTTTCTTGGATGGTTTTTCGTAACTGTCGCTAAAGGTTGTGACTGTTCGCGATATAGTGACTGTTTTTCAGAACCGTCCCTAAATGTCGTGACTGTTCACCATAAGTTGTGACAGTTCATGAAAAACGTTCCTAAAGTGACTGTTTTCTAAAAGACATGTCTTTTCATGAAAAAACACCTTGTTTTCTATAAATACAAGACTTGTCTTCATTTTTTAACAGAGAGAAAAAGGAGAGAAAATATATTGTCAATACTTTTCATTCCCGATCGAGTCGGATAGAGTATCAGACATAATTAGTTCGTGGGACACGCACACTGAAGTGCTTCTTGCACGTGTCGAGACCGTTTTATCCTGGGAGGCAAACGGTCATTGTTCATTGCCGTAAGCACCGTAGCGGGAGCGCATTTTGTCTTAAGTAGAGAGTGTCAATTACTTGACTCGGTCATCTTCTTCGTTTGTAAGTTTTCTAGTAGTATTAATTTTATTGCATAAATAGATTTATTTCATATTTTAAATTTAATAAAATACAAAAATATATATTTTAAATAACAAACTTGCTTAGCGAATATATCCATAAAAGTACGTATGTATCTTACCACTGCTCGAAGAGTGTTTTGACTTTCGGTTGGGTGGCACACCTTGATAGTCGAGCTATTTTTATGGGCAGGCCAAAGGCCATGTAAAGCAAATTCTGGACGAAGCAAAGATGTGTTGCAGGTCTTAATCGTAACGCGACAAAATGTTGGGATCCAACTCTCAACAAGTTGGATGTGATCCAACTGTTGTCCTGGTTGAGCTTCAGATAAGAAACATGAAACAAAGAGAATGGCCATAAATATCTTCATTATGTTATGTTGAAGTTTTGTTACGTAGAAGTGCCAGAAATATAACTTGAACTTACCAAGAGCCCAGAGTTCTGGTATTTATAATAACAACACTACAAAGAATATGCACTTGATATGAACAGACAAGAAGTAGGCACCAAATGAAGATCCTATTACGTAGAGATATCAATGGAAAATAAGGGGTCCTCTAAACCGATAGGAAAGGGACAAGTTTGTTAAATTGGTTTGATTTGCCTTTTTTTTACCATTTAATTGGGATGCTTTAGGTTTTCAGAGATAGGTACATGGGTGAGGCAAATACGTACATGGGGTGTTTGTTGTGGGTATTGTAAGGTGCTTTTAACGGTTTTAGTAACATAGAACATATATAATGACAATGAAGATGTTCATTTTTTTTTTCTACTAGCTACTGAGGACTAGCTTTCACAAATATATATCCAATAGCCTCCTCACATGCATGCGTGTGAGGTAATGCTTGCCATTATTCCCTCCATAGAGGTTTTGTCAAACAACATTTTCCTGGAAAAGTTTTTATGTCTTGAAGTATTTAATCAACCAATACTTATATTAATGATCAATATAAGGAGGATATTATCGTACAAAAAATAATCCCGATTGTAGATGAGATGATAGTCAAAAGTTTGAACTCTAAAAAATACTCAAATACACCAAATTTTCATTTTCTGGTTGAAATTGATCAAATTTTTGGTAAATGGTTTCCTCAATTTGTATATTATTTATGTAAAATTTGGTTTTCTCCTAATGCTTCTTAAGCGGCGTTGGGTGAACCTTGAAGTGCTATTCGCGATCCATGTTTGCCTTGCCATCGTTCCAGGCATCGCTCGACCAAAAAATTCCTTGTTTCTAGGCATCACCCAGGAGTGCGAGGTTCACTTTCGGGAGCGCACATGAGGTTCCTTCCCTTCCTTGAATGAATTATCTTGTTGGGCTTTCCAAAGTATTGAATCGTGTATAATTTAACTCAAAAAGTTTTTTTACAACATAACTCACTGCAAATAATTTAGAAAATTTGGGTAGAGCTTCCTTTGTTTATAGGACTATCCACCCTGATTATGAAATAAAAAAAAATACTCCAACAACAACAATACTAATACTCCATTCCGAACCTCGTATAAAAGACATAATTGATTCTACAGAAGCTTATGTAGTATACACAATTTTCTAATCTAAACATGGTTATACAAAATCAAGTAACACATTTCCCTACCAAAATTTTAATTTCATCAGCATCTCTCTCCTTAAAATCTAATGGTGCTACAACTTGCAACAACCAATAATAGTAAAGCATTAACTTATATATATATATGCAATAATATTAGATAGTTAGAAACCTATTAGAGAACAAAATTTAGGCAATCCAAAATATAATTATTATAAAACTAATGGTCAAAATTTCCATATCATATTTATTTCATACATGATTTTAATTATTTATTGATTGATGTATTGAAATTATTCCCAATAATTGAGTTAAAGGAATGATTATGGTTACTATTATATGCTTACAATATGGAACGCCACAAAATAAAATCATGTCTTGTCATGTCATGTCAATCTTACCTATTTTGCCTAATTGAACATAAATTTTAAGAAACCATGTTAGTCATGTTCTATTTGGGTCGTCTTCGTGTCAGGTGAAAAAACAAGATGTCGTGTCATATCGTTTTTGTGTAAAAAAACTTGTCGTGTCATGTCATATGAGCCCGAAACAGAACAAAAAAACACGAATTATAACCTTCTCAAAGAATAAGCATGATATACGTTAAGGGAAAAAGGCAAACTAATCCACTAACAAACATTTTTTGGAATTCACACATAGCTAAGCATAGAAATAACTGCAAAGGACATAAACCATGATCATATTTTACAACAGTAGTTGCGACATGGTTGAGTTATCAGATGAAATGGATATAACCGGATCTAAACATTCGAACTTCGATGAAGTACGTGATGAAGACTCGGAGTGGGAATATACTACAGAGAAAGAGAAAAAAAACATCAAAATAACTAAAAGAATTCGAAAACTGGAAGCGATCCAGGGCATTTCTTCCGATAAGCAACAATGATCCAGATAGTTCGGAAATGGTCTCTTCAGTGGAGGAATATATGGATGCCAATCTGGCAGTTGTACCCATAGTTTGCTGCTCGTGTAGTAAAATATATTTGTACAAGACAAAGAAATGCGAGTGTCAAGCTGCAGGGAGAAGTTATTCAGTGTCATGTCGATGTGCATCGAGTAAATGCAACAACAAAGAGGAGCCGAGTTCTTTCTTCTCATGGTGCATTGCTACTTCAGAGCGCGCTTTCTGAGAAGATAAGCCTACTGAGATGAAAACTTTGACCAACCCAATGATTATGTTGCTAATAAGGAGACCGAAGCTCCTGCTCCAAGTAGTCCTCAACGGGAGCTAATATGAGTAGTTGACAAAGAGAAACACAATCGTTAATCAGTTGTGAATTTTCATTATCAGATAAATGCTTCTGATGAGATTTTAGAAATATATGAAATCTTCTTTAGTAATTTTTTTAGCCAGTGGGTGTGTAGCCAAACCTAGTGAGGATTGATCAATTTGATTGTATGTTTCTGGTTAATGTGTGGAGTAAAGGGTGTTTTTTTTATAAAAGAGGCAATCTTCTACAATGTGCAGTTTCAATCTTTTTTATTACTTTCTGAATAAAGCCAAGCAATCAGATTTAAGGGTGTTTTTTTCCATGAGAAGATATAGTAAATTATAACAGAGGCGGTCAGACTCACATCTTGAAGCCTACAATTCATTATCCTATTTTGAAAAACATGGTAGTTGATACATGTATGCACCAATTACATGATTTGTAAGAAAATTAAAAGCCAAGATATAATATTGTACACTAACTAAAACCTAGATAAAAAATTAAAAATATATAGAACATGATAGTCTAGAAAAGACTCCAAATATAGATACCCAACAACACATACGAAAACTTGTGCTTCAATCCAACATGTCACATAAAAAAAGTGGTTAGTAAATTTTGAAAACTACAAATTCCGATATTCGAAAAATAAAATATGGATACTCTTTACCTAGATCAATAGCTAAGCAAGTGTTAATGGGTTATCTCACTTTGGATAACTTAACTCAATAAGAACAATATGGCCATTAAAAATGAATCATCAACATTTAAGTTAAAATTAATTACACTAGGATGTTGCAGTCAACACAAACTCGCGCATGCATGTGATGTGTAATCACCAAGCACACTACACACACTATGCACACCATCACACGTAGAGCATTCCTCTCAAAATCACATACACACACAACTACCTAAATAAAAATCACATACACACAGCTGATCAACATATGGGTTCTATTTCTTATACATTATCAACACATTCAATGTTAGAAGAATAAACAGGGTGCCAATAACTGAATTCTTACATATTATTATCACATTATAGAGTAAATGAGAGAACTTTTTGGGTAGAAACTTGCTAGAGTGACTAAATTTTTTATACTTTGATGATTCAACCATCAATTAGAACAAAGCATATCGCCAGTCATAAGTTTGGGTTGCACCATGCACCTAAACATATCGACAGTTGTGTTATACAAAACTGTTAATATTAAAAAACAATTAATATAAAAAAATCTGTTATTATAAAAATTGTTAAAAAAATAGTAAAAACAGTAAATAGTTTAAAAAACAAAAAAAATGGTAAATAATTTAAAAGACTATTATAAAAAACACATCAAAACTCACATATAACAAAAGTAATCAAATGACAGTTTCTTTGAATAATTTTCCTTTGATCCAAACCATTCATATCTTTGAACTCACTATAAAAACTTACATCACTATAAGCGTTCATTTCAAATACTCATAAAGTTCACATATAACAAAAGTAATCAACACATCATGCTTAGTCAGACTATATTTCAATATAAGCATTAGATAGCTTAAAATAGAAAATTTCAATGTGAACTTGTAAAAAATGGCCATAGTAGAAAGAAGAAGAAAAATAAATCAAATGAAGTGTTCTTAGCGCGACAACACTGCACAATACCTTAGCGCGACAAATCGACAAATCCCACACAAATCAGTTGAGCTAATTGATCTCTTCCTATTTTCAAGCCCACTATTTCAATTTAAAACCTCCATCTTATGATCTTCATCCAAGTTAAATAACCTGCAATATTAAGACCAAATGAAATGAGATGATAGACTCAGATGTTATAAGGTTATTGTTTATGAAAACACAAAAAATGAGAGACAACCTTCATCAGGAAATGCATTAGAAAAGTAAACTTAATATGTGAACTAATGCAAGTATTTTAGTGGACGGAAGAGAATACAACTTGAGATTAAGGATATAATAGCCAAATATATCAAATTTTACTACTGAAATAAAACACCAAAAATGCAGAAAACACGGGAGGTGCTGGAGAATCTCCACCTTAGTGTTGTTTTTGACATTAAATAAGAAGGAATGTCATCACCACCCCTGTTGTTTTTTACACTAATTGATAGAACTGAATTTTTACATTAAAAAATAAGCAATGTCATCACCATCCCTGTTTTTTTGTATTATTGTATTGTCTCCATATTCATGATATTACATGATTTGATTGAAAAAATAATACAAATTTGTAACAAAATTAATCCCCAAGACTCGTTACAAATCCACACCAGAAAGTATAGGGAAATCATAAATCAAAACTTAATAACAGAATCAAGATTTCTCATATATGAAATACTTACCTAGATTAGGCTGCGAATTAAATTAGTCAAAACATCAATGCATTTGTTGTGTAGTACAATTGGCAACAACAATGGTGGTAGGGCACTTTCATGCACTGAATAACAATAGGTGGTGTCAGGTATACTCAAAATGTAAAAGAAATTTGAGATCTTGACCATGTACAACACACAACGAATGAATTTTGATCGTATATTGAAGCCACGTCTCATTTTCAAAACCCCCCAAAAACAAAAGCACTGAATATAAAAAGACACAAACCTAATTTTTAGGCGTTGAAATCAAAGAAAAAAACCGGTGAGAGAATACACTTCGGATGAAAAAATAGTGATAGAGAATATATTGGCAAATGATGGTGGTAAATAGAAAACTGACATATGCAGAGGGTAGCATAATAAATAAAAAATGAGATTGTTTCGTAAGAGACACACTTGTATGAGTGAGGAAGTGAGAAGGGGAAAAATGAGATCGTTTACATTTGCATTCAACACACGATGCTATACCTTTGTATTCCAGTGAGCAAGTGAGAAGAGGAAAATGAGATCGTTTCACATCATTTACAGAAATCATCAATGGTGCATCAATCAATGGGATTTAATCATTTTAACCCTCATCCTTCCTTATGGGGTAATTCAGCTTGATGGTTTCCTCGAATCTGCAGAAATAACAAACAGGTCCATTTAGAAACAAAATTATAAGCTGGAAAGGCAGAGGCTTCAATAGTTATAAGCTGGAAAAAGATAGAGTTTATTCTGGTTTCATTTGAGCAACATTCAAAAAGTCAAAGAGAAAAACTAAAAGATTAACAATTTATTATGTCGCACGCCGTTACACCGTTGAAGAAATTCAAGATTCATTCATTCATCAACGGATCCGAATATCAAAAGAAGAAGAGGAATCAAAGTCTGACAGACCGGACCGGTCCACCTGCTATAAAAGAACCGATCCGGCTAACCGAACCGGTCCACCTCAGACCCGGACCGATCCGCTTGCTGCAGATCCAGTATACCCCGGACCGCAAGCAAACCGATGAAACCTGAAATAAAAGAACCGATCCGGTTATACATGTAAACATAAATAGATATCCATATAATAAATTTTTAATTTGATGAAGTCATATCAAATCAAAATATTTGTTAAAAGGTTTCCTCAAAAAAATCTGTTGGTTATTTTCTCAAGCATATGGAATTCAACAGGTGAAAAAGAATCTTCAAGAACTACTAAATTATTAAATTGTAAAAGTAAAAGTAGAAACTAACAAAATTATTCAAAATAAAAAAAAACACTCATAGTATTAAAAGTAAGCTCTGAATAACCCAACCCATACAATATTGAAAAAGAAAAAAACACTCCCAAAACTAACAAAAATTATTCAAAATCAAACCACAAATCGATTTTGCAAATTATAGAACCAAACCCAAAAAATGCCTCTAATTTTATCTAGAAAACCCCTAAATCAAATTTTAAAACCCTAAATTCAAGAATATCTCAAAATCTCAGTGGGTGTAACCTAGAATTCTAAAACAACAACGACAGAGAGGGGGATATAAAACAAAATGTGTTGACAGATCTGAAGAAAATCCCAGCATCACATGTGTGTGTAAAAAACATCGAACCATCTGAAATTCAGAAATCGCGCCTTGAATCATTAAAGATGAAAAATGTGTTGACAGATCTGAAGAAAATCATAGCATCAAATGTGTCTGAAAAAAATCGAACCATCAGAAATTCTGAAATTGCACCATCAAAAATAAAAAAATTGCACCCATGATACAAATAGATGGTGCGATGTTATGTTTGTAAGAAAGAGGGTGATAAGGTGTGTGTGTGTAAGAAATAGGGAGATAAGGTGCAATTTTCTGCGTGTGTGTAAAAAAGACAGATACTACCTCGTGGGCGTGGGTTTATTGTAGGGGAAAGGCAGCGCGAAGACGATCGGAGGAGGGGACGACGGTTGGTTCTTGAGAGGGAAAGAGGGAGGAGAGGGGTAGGGTTTGGAGGGATGAATCAGATGAATGATGGTGAGAGAATGAGATGTCATATTAGGTACAGGGGTTGGAGGGGTAAGTTTCCTCATTTTCCATGTCACAATGCTTAAGTTGTGACATGGCACACTCTCACGCCTTTAGATCATAATTTTTTTTATCTCAACCGTTCATTCGTTGGAACCGTAAAACACCCCTCTCTCTCTCATATATATATATATCTTGAATATTTATTAATGTGAGAAATGTGTCATCTTGTTTAATGAAGAAGTTGGACGGGGTGAGCTTATTCCCTGATGGACTTAGCCAACCCACTTGTAAATGGGCTTGATTACTTAGGTCCCCACGATTGCCCCTAAAATCTCTGGACTGATATTTGATGGGCCAATAGAGTTTATCTTCGTGTAGGCCCAAGAACCTTTGAGTCTTGAGCTTGAAAGCTGGCATGGCAGTCCTGTAAATACTTTGAAGTCTTGGGGGTATGCATGTCCAAGAAGAAATGAATTTAACCGGTGTGGAAAGCATGTGAATGTCTTGAAATGTTAAGGATACGCTCGTTCGAAATGTGATATGAATAGCCAAAGATCTTCTTGAAGAACTGTGGCCCATGATTGCACACAAGGATTCAAACGAAGTTAGTAATTCCAAATCGTCATTTCTGCACTCAAGCTTCATTTTTGCCTTCAAAAAATCTTCAGAGCTCCTACTTCGCATTATTTTATCTTTGTAAGTATTCATCATCACTCCTTTTTTTGTGGCTTTTCTTCTTCAGTAGTGATAATTTAATTTCTTCCAGTAATGGAGACTCTTCATGGTAAAAGTGTATAAGGGTTTAGGAAAACGTACTCCATTCCTAACTGGGTAGAAATTGACTGTTCCTGCATGTCCAAAGATACCAAGGACATGAACGAGGGGCACTAAATTCATACCATCGATGTACTTCAAGGGGCTTTAACATTTCCCCCAAATTCCCCATTTTGGAACTGTTTTGATGATTTTGAAATTGTTCCAGCCCAATGTGCCCCCAATACCTGGCAAATAATTAACAGTGTACATAGGATGAACGAGTTTTACGGTACCAATATGAGGATTCTAGAATTAAATACTGTTACGTATGGTCGCACGCCTCTAATGGTCTTCTCTACCTAAAGTCAGGTAAAGGGCAATAGGATTTTGATGTTAAACCTCCCTGATTTAAACAAGGGTTACTGGGAGCAGGGTTTTATTGCTAAAAACTGGGAGCATTTACCTCTCCCTGAGGGCGAGAGATACACATGGCCTATGTGCCCTTATTGGAGGGAAGATCATATAGGTTGATACTTGATTTTTTCAGTTACTGGCTTTCTGTTTCATTATCTTCCTATTCTTACTAATTTTTCGCATCCCCTTATCTTTGTACAGCTCGCAATAAAAAGAAGGAGCCTTCCTTCATCATATCACGATTAGTGATCTTCTGAAGGCTTGAGGAGTCAAAGATAGACTGTCTGAAGGTGAACATCCTTGATCAGCATCCTATTTGCTTGAGTACACCAACACCAACACCAACACAAGTTTCATTGCTCGTCTCGTGGACGATATCCCATATCTTCCTTTACTAGACGCAGAAACTTCCTCCCTATTGTGACACCCTGCCTATTAAAATACCGGGCGATCAATCCTGTACTAAATTAAAATAAGAGTTTCATATGGTTCATTATTAGCATCACTGTCGAAAACCAAATTAATTACTAATACCTAATAGGCTGACGTCAAAATTTTATTTAGTTAATCTTTTTATACAAACCATTCAATTAAAAAACATCCACAACAGTTTTTTTATGTATAGAATTGAAATGAAATAAAATAACCGAACATTCGGTTTAACATAATACAACCAATTTGAAAGCCGCACTAAAAGGCGGTAAAAGTATAAATGAATACAATTGGGATTTTGGCTCGAGTGTTACTACAATACTTCATATCTAGATCACAAGAATACAAGCATCTAAAAATAAACCTGCATGCATCCACATCTGCTGCAGCAACGTCTGACTCGAAAAGATCATCATCCAGGCGTCCCTGTGTCTTTTCACCGAGAAGACGTTCTCGTACATTACGAAAAAATTTATCTTTCTGGTCAACCTCTTCGGCCACTCGTCTCCCATCCGCACGTCCATCTCATACATGCACAATGGGTGGACCTTTTCGCCACTGAATCCCATCAAAGGATTATGATAGGGTACCATCCTAGCTCTGCTAAGACATAGGCTCTGTAAGGACACAAATTTCCAATTGAGTCAATGTATAAAGTTGGCTCAATTCCGGACAAAAACATTTATTCATATGATAGAATGTAATTGTAATACTCTGAAGCCTATGAAGTGTTTGTTGATGACGTAGCGACAAAGAGTATAAAGCTTCATCAAATGGGCCGGTTTGCGTGCCTCGTTTCTACGTCATCAACTATGGTTCCATGCTCCCAAGGTATGAATGCAATTATATATATATATAGGAGCTTGGAACAATGTTTAATGGGTGTTAGGTTTTATTAAAAGTGTGTTTTAATTTCAGAAAGAATTTATTATAACTTTAATTTAAAGTATATAAAAGTTTTTCTGGAAGTCGTTCGATATGTCGTTCGAACGAGTTTTTCGTTCGAACTAGATGTCGTTCGAACGAGTTTGCCAACGAGTTCCCACTAAGGTATACTGGTCCGTCGTTCGAAATATCGTTCGAACGAGATTGTTCATTCTAACGAGATTTCCAACGAGGTTCTAACGAGTCCATACTGGAGCGTCGTTAGAAGACTCGTTCGAACGAGATTTCGTTCGAACGAAATGTCGTTCGAACGAGAATGCCAGGCGAGAACAGTTTTTGGCAGTTTTTTGGCAATTTTGGACCCACTTCCCCACTTGGTTTTTAGCCAACTTTTTCAGATTTTAATATGTGCGGGAATCACATTTTACAACTTCACTTTTCCTAACTTTTCCATTCCATTTTCATCTCTTAGAGAGAGAGTTTGAGAGCAAATTGTTTTAAGGAAAATGTTCATGTTTTGAGTGCTAATTTTTCAAAGAGAAATCTACTTAACACTCTAGTTTACACCCATATTGTTTATCCAAGTTCACATATATACATATCAATTGGTTGGAGTTTGGCATCGGTTTATCTCTTCCGTTTCAAAGAGATGTTTTGGTTTGCTTCTACATCCATCAAAGAAGAAGACGTTTTGCGATTCTACCCACTTGGAGAAAGGCTCCTTGCTCGGGTGACGGTGACCATATAAAGTCCTATTGGTGGATTCCGAGACCGTGATGGTGTTCCAAGGTTATTCGCTAGGAAGAGGTTTCTACAAGAATAAGCATCGGGGCTTGAGAGGGATCGAGTCGTGTGTTGTAAGTCTTTTGTCTTGTACTTGTAATTCCGTATCTAGTGAATTTGTGGCTAGGGCCGTCCGAGGTTTTTTCCCGTCTTGGGTTTTTCCTCGTACATCGCGGCGTAGTGTGATTGATTTATTTTATCTTGCTATATCACCTAGATGCATGCTTAGGATAATTCAAGCTAAAATTCGGTTTAAATTATCACACTCAATTTAATTTGGACTTAAATTAAATATTGGGTAATGTTAGTTAATTCAAGTCTTGTACTAAAATTGGTTTGGCCTAACTTCGAAATATTGATAATTATGACTTAGGCAAATTCTAGGGCTTGGATTTAATTTCACTTGGTTTAAGTTTAATTTGTTCAAAGAAAATTAAAACTTGGTAATTGTTTGTTTTGTTGAACCACAATCCTAATGCTTCCGCATCTCGTTTGTTATAAAAGGAAATTTCAAGTTAATTTTAATTGTGAAAATTAACAATCCGGGGATTCCACTATTTGCTTTTTCAAATTGGTATCAGAGCCAAAAATGATAAATTTTTTCGTTAAAAATGCTTAAATAATTTTTTGGCTAAAATGGATTTTTCCCCATTTTCAAAATTTCCTATTTTCGATGGTTCAAACTACGCGTATTGGAAAGCGCGTATGAGATCGGCACTAAAATCTATCGACGGGAGAGTTTGGATGTCAGTTGTTAACGGGTGGTCCCCACCAACTTATTTAGTTGAAAATGAACGTGTTCCCAAACCCGCTGATAGATGGACTGAAAATGAGTTTAAACTTGCTAATTTCAATTCCCGTGGTTTAAATGCCTTATTTAGCGCTGTCACACCGGATGAATTCCGACGTATTATGACGTGTAAAACCGCTAAAAAAGCTTGGGATATTTTACAATTAACTCATGAAGGAACTAGTGTCGTTAAAGCTTCAAAACTCCAAAACCTCACCACTCAATTTGAAACTATCAAAATGAATGAAAAAGAAACGTTTGATGAATTTTATGCTAGACTTTCTGATATTGTTAATTCATCTTTTAACTTGGGAGAGAAAATACCTGACAACCGTGTTGTAAAGAAAATTTTAAGGTCCCTACCCGATAGATTTATTCCAAAGGTGACCGTTTTAAATTCTTTACCCACTTTAGCCTCTACGAAATTAGAAGAGCTTGTAGGTGATTTACAAACCTATAAACTAGATATGTTTCCCTCTAAAACTGAAAAGAAAATCGAAAAGGGCGTTGCTTTAAAAGCCCGAAAAGAGGTCAAAGAAGTAGTAGAGAGCGAGAGTGATAGTGACTCAGATGACATGGCTTTGTTTGCACGTAAATTTAGAAAATTTCTTAAAATTAACAAAGATAAATTTAAAAATGATTTTAAGAAATTTGAATCTTCTAAGCATGACAAAGTGAGAAGATTTCTAAAGCCGAAAAGATTCCTAAAGCCGAAAATATCCCGAAACATAGTAATGAAAATTTAGATAGGGACGAGTCCAATAAGTGTTTTGGTTGTGAAGGTTATGGCCATAGGGCTTATGAGTGCCCCACTAAACTAAGTAAAGAGGGTAAGCAACCCATTTCATATAATGCGACCCTTAGTGATAGTGATACGGAAGAGAAGCCCGATTCCCCCACTAAGAAAAACTTTGTGGCTTTTATGGCTAGTCATGTGAGTGATAGTGAGAACTCATCGATTGATGAAACCTTAACACATGACACTTCCAAGGTCATTGTTTATGATTCTCTTGTTTTTGATGATAGTGAGAGTGGAGAAGAAAGAGAGAGTGAAAATGAAGAAGAGGTTAATGTGAGTGAACTTCAAAATGCTTTTAAAGAACTTTATAAAGAATCTATTAAATAGAAAAGAGCTAATTTGAAGTTAGAAGCTAGTTTAAAAGATAGTGTCAAGGTCGTGGATGAAAATAATTTTAAAAAAGACCTTAGGACACGTGAGAGGACTCTTCGAGAGAAGCTTGAATATGTAGAAGGCGAGAGAGATAGCCTTAGGGGTTTAATGGAATCCTTGAAAAAGGAGCTTCTTGCTTTTGAAGAGCGAAATATTTTATTAGAGTCTAACATTTTAGAATTGCAAAATAAATTAAAAGACTCTAGTAATGTCAAATTTGATTTGGAGTGTCGTTCGGAAAAACTAGACAAAATCTTAGGAACGGTCCAAATTAAAAATGACACTTGTGGTTTAGGCTTCAATTCTTGTAATGAATTTATCCCTAAAGCCAAAACCAATGTTTTAGGAGAATCTACTAGGAATGCATTTAAAGATCACTCCTTAGGTAAATCTTTTCGACATGTTTTTACTTGAACCCATTGTGGTCGAAAAGGTCATCTTAGAAAATTTTGTTTTGATCTTAAACGAATTCCTAGAAAATCCCATAGTAAAGTAACCACGGTAGTTAAAGTTCCTATACCCCAAGATAGTCATTCTTCATTAATTTGGGTTAGGAAATCCGATTTGGTTGCCTTGCAAAATAGGGTTTTTGATTCTCATTTACTTTCACATGCTTCCTCCCTTGCTAAATCTAAAGGATGAATGTGTTAGTGTTTTCATACTTTAGCGTTTGTACTTCATGCTATATTCACATGCTAAATGTATGCTTGCTTAATCATTTTCTAGTCTATGCACCATGCTTATCACATGCTAGAATTATGATTCTTGTTTATCTTTTGTATTATATTTCCTTCATTTTGTTTGCATTAAATGAAAAATACAAAAAGATTTTTGTTTATCATTAGGATTTTATTTCTTGGTAATATAAGCTTAATGAAAAATTCAAATGATTTTTGTTTGTCTTTTGAGTATATATTGTTATTTTTGGCTAAATATTTCAAAACTCAAAAAGATTTGTTTTTGTGTGTATTTTGGTTTGACACACTTTAAGTGGCATATACTTGTGTTTGAATCCCATCTTTTACGCTCCCATGTGGCTAGAACTTTTGGTTTAGATTGTCAATCCTTATTATGTTCTTTACCATATTTTATGGAGTAGTTGGATTTTGTGTTGTTCAAATGGATTCTATTCTTATATGCCTCTATACACACATGCACGAGCTCTTTTGAAATTTTAAACTTCATATGTATATTTGAGCTATGTGAGGTGTTCTCCTACCAATCTTGTCATCTACATATTTGTAACTTAGGAGGACTAGTGCATGTCAAAATCCATTGCATGTGAGATTTGTGTGAAAAATGAAAACATGATAAATATAAATGTGCACGGGGAAGGGCTCCGAAAGGACTAAGTGATCCTTTGCGATTGTAAGCCACCATTTTGAATGGACCTAAAAGAAATACGTGGTCCAAAGGCCTAAAAACAGAATATATGGCATTAAAAAGAAAATACATTGCCAAGGCCTATGTTTGATTGATATATTCATTCAAATTTAATATAAATGCATATTGAGGGAGATTGGATGGTATATCAACAGTTTGCACAATGTCCGTTTATCCTAGTTGCGTATTTCATGTCATGACTCTATTGGTTTGTAGAATCATCAATATGCTAGGCTTGTATGCATTGTGTATGTTTGTTCATTGAGTTCAATCTATATTGTCACATGAGGTTATATCTATATATGATGAAGTTTGCAATCAAATGAGAACTCCGTGAACGTTTCTTAAGTGTTTAGGTCTAAATTTAATTGTTGCTAGTTCACACCCCTACACTTTCGTTTCCATATGACACATTTTTGTCGTACGAGTGTGAAAGACTCCTATTATATGTTGTGTGTGTCATTTGTGTGTTTATATATATATATATATATATATATGATATTTGTTTGTCTTTGCCTTGCTTTTATTGCCCATATGCTTTCATGTCTTATCACTTTGAGCTTCAACATGCTGTTTATTAGTTCTTTATCCTTTGCCTATTCCTGAACAAAAAGGGGGAGAAATGATAGGGGGAGGAATGGTATCTAATCCTATTATTATCGTATCTTAGTTTGGGGGAGATTTATCTTAGGGGGAGACGTCTTTCTAAGTATGTCATTTGTTTGATAAAGGGGAGAATTAATTTAGGGGGAGTAATTAATTAATTGCATTTAATATTTTGATATTCCCTATGCATTTGATGAGCTTCAACATGCTGTTTATTAGTTCTTTATCCTTTGCCTATTCCTGAACAAAAAGGGGGAGAAATGATAGGGGGAGAAATGGTATCTAATCCTATTATTATCGTATTTTAGTTTGGGGGAGATTTATCTTAGGGGGAGACGTCTTTCTAAGTATGTCATTTGTTTGATAAAGGGGAGAATTAATTTAGGGGGAGTAATTAATTAATTGCATTTAATATTTTGATATTCCCTATGCATTTGATGAGTTTGCTTAAGTGTGCAGGTATTCTTCTAAAGCGGCATCTTTAAATGGCAAAGCTTTTAATCCTTGGGTTGAGTCAAGTTATGGGTGGGTTATGTTTTGAGTCTAGTAGAGCTTGACGACCCTTTAGGATTTTTTTTTGTTTGGTTTTTGTCCCGGAATAGCCAAAGGGAGAGATTTGTAAGGACACAAATTTCCAATTGAGTCCATGTATAGTGTTGGCTCAATTGCGGACAAAAACATTTATTCATAGGATAGTATGTAATTGTAATACTCTCAAGCCTATGAAGTGTTTGTTGAAGACGTAGTGGCAAAGAGTATAAAGCTTCATCAAATGTGCCGGTTTGCGTGCCTCGTTTCTACGTCATCAACTATGGTTCCATGCTCCCAAGGTATGAATGCAATTATATATATATATATATATATATATATATATATATATATAGGAGCTTGGAACAATGTTTAATGGGTGTTAGGTTTTATTAAAAGTGTGTTTTAATTTCAGAAAGAATTTATTAGAACTTTAATTTAAAGTATATAAAAGTTTTTCTGGAAGTCGTTCGAACTAGTTTTTCGTTCGAACCAGATGTCGTTCGAACGAGTTTGCCAACGAGTTCCCACTAAGGTATACTGGTCCGTCGTTCGAAATATCGTTCGAACGAGATTGTTCGTTCTAATGATATTTCCAACGAGGTTCTAACGAGTCCATACTGGAGCGTCGTTAGAAGACTCGTTCGAACGAGAATGCCAGGCGGGAACAATTTTTGGCAGTTTTGCACCCACTTCCCCACTTGGTTTTTAACCAACTTTTTCAGATTTTAATATGTGCGGGAATCACATTTTCCAACTTAACTTTTCCATTCCATTTTCATCTCTTAGAGAGAGTTTGAGAGCAAATTGTTTTAAGGAAAATGTTCATGTTTTGAGTGCTAATTTTTCAAAGAGAAATCCACTTAACACTCTAGTTTACACCCATATTGTTTATCCAAGTTCACATATATACATATCAATTGCTTGGAGTTTGGCACCGGTTTATCTCTTCCATTTCAAAGAGAAGTTTTGGTTTGCTTCTACATCCATCAAAGAAGAAGACGTTTGTTGCGATTCTACCCACTTGGAGAAAGGCTCCTTGCTCGGGTGACGGTGACCATATAAAGTCTTATCGGTGGATTCCGAGACCGTGGTGGTGTTCCAAGGTTATTCGCTAGGAAGAGGTTTCTACAAGAAGAAGCATCGGGGCTTGAGAGGGATCGAGTCGTGTGTTGTAAGTCTTTTGTCTTGTACTTGTAATTCCGTATCTAGTGAATTTATGGCTAGGGTCGTCCGAGATTTTTTCCCGTCTTGGGTTTTTTCTCGTACATCGCGGCGTAGTGTGATTGATTTATTTTATCTTGCTATATCACCTAGATGCATGCTTAGGATAATTTAAGATAAAATTCGGTTTAAATTATCACACTCAATTTAATTTGGACTTAAATTAAATATTGGGTAATGTTAGTTAATTCAAGTCTTGTACTAAAATTGGTTTGGCCTAACTTTGAAATATTGATAATTATGACTTAGGCAAATTCTAGGGCTTGGATTTAATTTCACTTGGTTTAAGTTTAATTTGTTCAAAGAAAATTAAAACTTGATAATTTTTTGTTTTGTTGAACCATCACCATCCTAACGCTTTCGCATCTCGTTTGTTATAAAAGGAAATTTCAAGTTAATTTTAATTGTGAAAATTAACAATCCGGGGATTCCACTATTTGCTTTTTCAGGCTCTTGAAGCAAGGCCAAAACATCACGTCTGTTGTGCTCCCCTCGTCCATGAGGATCCTCTACACCTCTCACCCATGCACCCTTGTTATTATTACCAAAGGGTCGTCGTGGGGGGCTAATATACCTTTGAAGTCGATCGGGAGAAACAACCTATAAGAGTGTCCATGTCCACCTTCTTTCTCTTCTGCACTGTATTGGAAGACGTTAGATTTACAACTTCAAGCTTGGCCACTGACTTGGCCTATGCCACGTGAGCTTTCCTGTCAGCCACTTTAGAGACACCTCCCACGAGTCCTTCGCATATGATGTTAACACCAAAGGAGATCATGCCAACCCTCTTCACCGGAGTGTTGTCATCTTTCGGTGGAAGGTCCGAATCGTCTTCATCATCACCTCTTGAATCATTGTCTCTTTTGGCTGGGGCATTGTTACGGTATCTGTCATTTCTCCTCTTCTTAGGGTCATCTCTTCCCCCTTTAGGAGCCTTACCATCCTCATACTTCCTCAACTTTCTGGACTTTAACATCTTTTCAATCTCATCCTTCAAGGCGAAGCATCTGTCTGTAACGTGGCCATGGTCCTGGTGGAACTCACACCATAAGTTTTTGTTCCTCTTATGCGGTGGGGCCATCAGTTTCTCTGACCATCTTAGAGTCCTATCATTCTTGATCTCATTGAGGATATGCTCACAGCTCACAGTTAGAGGAGTATAGTCAGCGAGCTTGTCATCACCTGACCTCTTCTTTCCATCTTTCTTTCTTTGGGACTTCCCGCCACTACCGCAGTTCTCATCCTCATACTTGGCGGCCATTGCCTCTTCGGTATTCCTGACTTTCCCCGCAGTTGCCAGTAGCTCCGCCATAGATCTGGGAGGGTCTTCCGCAAGTTTCCACAATAACTTCCCTTTCTGAAGACCTCCTATGAGGGCGTTCATGGCTATATTCTCTTCGTAGTCTTCAACCTTAAGTTCCTCTTTGTTGAACCTGGTGATGTAGTCTCTTAGGATCTCATCCTTGCCTTGCTTGATATACAGTAGGTGAGTAGTCTTCTTTTTAGGTCTTACCCCAAAGCAGAAGTTGTAAATGAATCGTTCAGCCAAGCCCTTGAAATTCTCAATTGAGTTCTTCGGAAGAGAAGTAAACCAGCTGTGTGCTGCTCCTGTTAAGGTCCCAGAGAAGGCCCTACACTTCATCTCATCAGGTATCGAGTAAATGTTCGCCGCTGACTGATACATCTCAATATGGTGTACAGGGTTGGTGCTACCATCATACTTGGGAGACACCACCGGTGGTTTAAACTTAGCAGGGGTCAGGAAGCTCACTATCTTAGCCACAAATGGAGAGCCTTCTGAGTAACCCCTTGGCAATGGGTCCCTGCTCTTGATGAGGTCTCCTATATTCTCCTCAAAATATTTGATAGAGTCATTCCATGGTCTCCTACCATCGGCCTGGCCGAGGTTGTCCCCAGCCACCTCCAAGGAATGGACTGAGGGTTCCCCTGCCGTAGCACAACATCGGATTTTAACCTCTTCCTGGTCTCTGCCCCTTCCTGCACGGGGTCGGCCTTGGTCAGGTTGACCTTGTCTATATCCTCTTTGCTAGCCAGCTGCACTTCTCGACCTTGATAACCTCTGTCTTAGGTCATTCACTGGGCCCAACCTCTCAAAGGTTGACCCTCTGCTCAATCGATCAAAAGTTGATCCCCGTTGTTGGGCCTCTTCACCTCTCTGGCCGACACAACCTCGGCTCTGCTGAAGAGGATGTAACGTATTATTCAAAACCTCATACGGCTCCCAACATTCTTCTGGGACCTCTTCCGCCTCTAGATCGTCATACATGTTCTCCGAACAAGGGTTTCCATGCCTCCCCAGGCGTAAGCGCCTAGGGTCAGCAACGTCTCTCCTCCGTTGGGGTGCAGGTTGGTCCTTCATTAGTGCCTGGGGTGGTCCCCTGGCGTTAGGATGAGGCTGGACAACCACCGGAGTGATCATTTTCGATGAAACCCCAGGTGGCCTCATCATAGTTTGGCTGAGCTGTGCAAACTGTTCCTATATAGCTTGTTGTGTTGCAGCCAAAGACCTTAAGGCTGCAGCTACCTCTGCCATTTCGGACTGAGGCGGTTCCTGGATGGAACTGGGCCCTCCCCCACCAGGCGGGGGAAGAGGTGGTGGTAAATCAGGTGCCATGTGTTAACAATAAAGAGCTTGAGTAGCAGATGAGCTTAATACCTTAAAGGACCTATTTCAATGGTGAAGAAGCTCCACGCAAGGGGTGGTGCCTGGTTCACCACCAGAGTCTCCGATGAGGTTACGCTGAAGAGAAGGAAGTGATAACTCTTCTCTTCCCACAGACGGCGCCAAAATGATGATGCTGGAAATAACACCACCCTTCAAGGTGTTTGTAAGCTCAATTCAATGTTAACAATGACAATATAAAGTCATATACACATATAGAAGAAGGAGGTGAGGAGAAGAGGATTCACACCGAAATATAAGTGGTTCAACCAATCTGGCCTACGTCCACTATGCAAGTGTATGATATATATCACTGTATGAGGGCTCTAATGGCCATGGATACAATCTCTCAAGATTTATCTCTCTACTGTGTATTTGCATAGAGTTTCACCTAGGGCTGTTAATTTCGGATCCTTTGCAGGTAGAGGATGACCTCTATACATAGTACTTGGGGGGTGTAATGCACCCCCTATGCATGCAATGAGCATGTGCGTGTTGATCTAGCCAATCTGATGAAGACATATGTCACTGTCACATGTAGAGAATGATGATGATATATTTCCCCCACGTTTGGTGAATGATTTGTTATAACTGATTTGTGTCCACGTGTCCTTGTCCACACATATGTCAATAAGTGCTCGGCCATCGTGGTTGGTTATGACCTTGACCTGGGAGAAGCCGAGGTTGATAAAGTCTAGCTACTTATTCAATCCGAGATGGTCTATGAAGGTTTCGGCTCAAGTGAAGCCGAGGTTAGGACTCAGGGTCGGCCTGGGCCGAGGTTGAGCTAGCTTGTGCCTGGAACATCGACTGATTTACTGATGAGATTAACCTTGGTAGAAGTATGGATTCCCGCGACCTCGCCCAACTCCTGGCTGAGGTTGTCATTCCCAGGTGAATTTAAGTGCTGCTGACCCTTATGATACATGCAGTGTTCCCTTAATGAGGTTGGCAGGTGTGTCAGTCGGGGCCGACCTTGCTATGGCCGAGGCCTGTTGTCATGGATCCAAGGCATTTCCAACCTCAGCAATGTCTTGGCCGAGGCTGTAGTTTCTGAGCCGAGGTGACACTTGGGGCATATCATGCATGCATCCACAACTGCTGCATCAACGTCTGACTCGAAAGGATCATCATCCAGGCATCCATGTGTCTGGACACCTATATATATAATATATAGCAAGAGAGGAAAAATAGAAACGGGTCAGATCCGGAGTTTGAAAATATTTTGTAAGTGCATAAATGCTATAAATTAAAATATGATTTATCTCATATTTTGTAAGGACATATTTTCATAGGTCCGTTATCAATTTATTATGTCATATACCGCTACACCGTCGAAGAGCATTCAAGATACATCTACCTCAAAGACGGATCCGAATTACTCAAGTTCTTCACCAATCAAGACTCCGCAAAGTGTATTTTGGTAAGGTTATGTTTTTAATACCTTAACTTTTCACTTAGAGATTTTGGGATATGTTTATAAAATATTTTCTAAGTGTTGGAGCGGACTTTTTCGTCAAAATTTAAGAATGAGTATTTTTTTAAGTGTTGAAGCGAATATTAAAATATTATTTATTTTTCGAAATTGTCGTTCAAACGACAACTGTACGTTATTCAAATGACAAGCAATGTCGCGCGATATCGTTCAAATGACATCGCTATCTCGTTCGCGCGACATGTAATCTCGTTCAAACGAGCTCGAATTTTGAGGTGGCATATTTTTCAATAAATACTCATTAAATGGTTCTATTTTTCTTAAGAAGTCACAGCATTTTACATAACAGAAAAACTGCGAAAGTAGAATTATTTTGGCTTCTTCCTTTAGGGTTTTAATCCCTTTTTGGTTTTCAATTCACAAAACTCCCATATGCTTTAGTTAATTGTTTTGGTTTTCAAGAACACAACTTTTTCTTTCGTTCAAACTTGTGGAGAAACCATTTTTTTCTTCATTACTGACCACCTGGAGTTCCTGCAGGAGATTTCAGCCGAGACATCGAAACCGACGCCTGAGGGTATTTTGCATGTCGCTCTTATTTTCATTGTAATCCGTGTAACCGTTTTTACAAAATTATAGTGAAAATAGAAAGGTTTTGCCCCTTTGGGGGATTTTTCCTGAAATTATTTGTTTTATCCCGCATGCTTTATTTTATTAGATAAATCATCTAGATGCATGTTTTATGGTTTAACTAAAATTTGGGATTAATTAAAATTGGATTTTATTTGAGAAGTGGCAATATTTCCACTGTAGCGATTCTACAAATTGGTATCACAACCTGTTGCACTAAGTTATTATGTTTTGATCCTGATTTTGCACAAAAATGGCTTTTGATGGTTTTGATGATCTTCGATTTCAAATTTTTGAAAAAGTTAATTGGAAAATTCACACGAACTCTTGTTTTAAATCTTCTGTTGAAAACGAATCTGAGAGGTATCCTTGTTGTGAGGGTGTTGGTCATACGTTAGATGAGTGTACCACAAATTTAAAGAAAAAATTGAATAAATCGATTTCTCGTGTTTCTACCCTTAGTGATAGTGATTCGGAAGAAGAAGTTTTTTATGCTTCTAGGCGAGAGCTTCCCACCCACGTGATTAGTGATGATAATGAGGGTAATGGAAGTGAGGATGAAAGTGCAGATGAGCGTGACTTGAAAACTTCTTTCAATGAACTTTATGCTGAATCTTTGAAAACGAAGAAAGAAAATTTGAAATTAAAAGTTCAATTGAAACAGTGTGCCTTAAAAAATAACGATTTTTTAGTTGAAGAACTTAGGGCACATGAGAAAATTTTGAAAGAAAATCTTGAGTACGTCAAGGGAGAGAGATAGTCTTAGAGGGTTGATGTAGACTATGAAAAAGGAACTTTTAGAGTTTGAGGATTCTAGACGTGTACTTGAATCTAGGATAGGTGAACTTGAGGTGAAATTGAAAGATTCAAGTAAAGTGAAATTTGATTTGGAGTCTAGGTCTTAAAAACTTGATAAGATTTTAGGCACCGTCGAGATAAAAAAGGATAGGGATGGGATTGGTCTTGAAAAATATGTTGCACCTATTCCCACACGTGTGAGAGAGCCTCCTAGGATTGTTAATAAAGAGGCACCTAAGTTTGTTAGGAATGATCCCCCTAGTAACATCGTGAGAGAACCTCCTAGGATCATTAGGAGAGACCCACCTAGGCAAATTCGAAGAGAGCAATTGAGAAATTTGAGAAGATGGCCACCTTTAGGTAACACACACCGCCCGATTTACACTTACACACATTGCGATAGGCAACGTCATCTTAGGCGCTTTTGTTACAAGCTTTTAAATGGATATAGGAAGGTTAATAGAAGAATAAATTCGATTACCCACACCCCCACACCTCGTTACACATCGATTTGGGTCAGGAAATCGGATTTAGAGGCTTATGGTTTACTTGTACACGATTTTTTTTTGCTTGCACGTGATTCACCCCATGTGAAATCTTTTGGTTTATTGCGTTGGATGTTTGTCATACACTAGCAACGCATCATGTTATACTCTTTATAGTGTTATGACTCACTTTGATGTAGCGCACATTGATATATTTGTTGCATTTGTGTGTTTCACTACTGTTTTAGCACTGTTTTGGATATGTTTTCCCCTTACAGGTATTGTTTTCCCAAAATTTTTGCACTGGGAAAAACTGTGTGATTTTCTGGGAATTTTGGGAATTTTTTATTTTCTCATTCGAGTGAAACCTATATGTCGTTTGAGCGACAACCCTGTCTCGTGCGAAGACGCTTCTCGCGACAGAGCGAGATCGTTTGAGCAACCTGTCTGAAAATTCTGTTTTTTCTTCCCTTCTTATTTCAGTACCCGGTGTTCGTATGCTTAGGTTTTTGGTACTAATGGGTTTGCTTCTGGTCAATTTATATTCAGTTCGTATTGGTATCCATGCTTAATTGATAACACTGCATTGCTCATTTGCCACATATGCTTTCATTGTGGATTCTCTTGTGTGATTACTGTTTGCTAGCATAGGATGTTGCGCATATCGATGTTATATGCCTATTGCTGGTTGTATCATTTTGTAGGTATATTTTTTCTGTTTGAAAATTTTGAAAAAATTAAAAAATATTTTATTTTGATAAAATTTTTGAAAATCCAAAAAGATTTTTGTACTTTGTTTATACCGTTTATGGACAGACACTTAGGATGACTGAGTCATAATTTCATTCCATTTATCCATGTGACTATTTGATAGTATTTTGAGACACTAGGTCAATTCATCCATGTGCTTTATAATGTTTGGAGTCATTAAGATGTAATTAAATGTTACTTTCTACATGTTTAACTCATAATTTCCTTTATTCCACACATGCATGGATTTGTTTGATTATTGTTTTTGACTTATCACATGTTGGTTGGGTGTTTCATCTCAATATTGTCCTTAAAACGAACTAAGTGCAATAATGCGAGAGTAATACAAGTAGTGCATGTAAAAACCATTGCCCGTGAGGAATTTGTTTAGTTTGAAAAAATGATGAGTGAACACAGGAAAGGGCTGCGAGTGAATAATAATCACGTCGTGAAAGCCACCGTTTAAAAAGAGCCCCCACAAAAAATTAAGGCAATAAAAAGATGAAATATGCCAAACATTTGGGCCAGTAGGTTTTCTCTAAGTTGAGAATTTAGTACCTCTTTAGTTATAAAAAATTACATTATTATATATGAGGGAGTTTTGGATGGATATATCAATGGGTTTGCACGTCCTTTGAAAATTTCTCGAAACAACACTAAATAGTTTTGAACATTATTGGTGTGGAAATCATTTAGACTTTGATTTGTTGATTTGATTAAGACGATGTCATTTAAATTCAACAATTTTTACACCTAAGGATACTTTTGATGTTCATTCGTTAGGGGTACACGTATGCATCGTGCACACATGATTGATTGAGTTTATTTACCTATCGAATGAGTTCACACCCATATATTCCGTTTCCATGACTTTGTTGTTTGAGTTTAATTCCATGGTGTGATTTTTAGTATCTTATTTTTGTATGAAAAAATTAAAAAATGAAAAATATTTTGTGAATGTTTTACCTTTGCATGCGCATAGTTTGATCCATGTTTGCTAAGCATTTTATCGTGACACTCTATGTTTTGATTGTTTCTTATTATCTGTTTATTTGGGGACATCATAAAAAGGGGAAGAAAGAATTATCATGTTATGGGGGAGTTTTTTCATTATGGGGGAGATTTGATTATTAATGCTTTATTCTTATATAATTTAAAACTCAATGCGTCACGAAGGTTTTTGCTTTATCTCATGTGTGTAGGTACAAAGATTGAAGATCATGATGTTGCACACCCCTGATGAGAAAATCTTTGAGATTTGACGAAGATGATTGAAGAACAGTTTTGAGGTCTTGCAAATTTATTCATGGGAGGGTAGATTTGTATAGGCATTTTGGTTTTTGATGATTCAAATTTTTTATGTATGTATCGGCATAGACATAGGGGGAGATTTGTAAGGACATATTTTCATAGGTCCTTTATCAATTTATTATGTCATATACCGCTACACCGTCGAAGAGCATTCAAGAGACATCTACATCAAAGACGGATCCGAATTACTCAAGTTCTTCATCATTCAAGACTCCGCGAAGTGTACTTTGGTAAGGTTATGTTTTTAATGCCTTAACTTTTCACTTAAAGCTTTTGGGATATTTTTATAAAATATTTCCTTAGTGTTGGAGCGGACCTTTTCGTCCAAATTTAAGAATGAGTATTTTTTTAAATGTTGAAGCGGATATTAAATTTTTTTTTTTTTTTGAAACAGTCGTTCAAACGACATATGTACGTCGTTCAAAGGACAAGCAGTGTAGCGCGATGTCGTTCAAACGACATCGCTATCCCATTCGCGCGACATGTAATCTCGTTCAAACGTGCCCGAATTTTGAGGCGACATGTTTTTCAATAAATACTCATTAAATGGTTTAGTTTTTCTTAAGAAGTCACATCGTTTTACTGAACAGAAAAACTGCGAAAGCAGAATTCTTTTGGCTGCTTCCTTTAGGGTTTTAATCCCTTTTTGGTTTTCAATTCACAAAACTCCCATATGCTTTAGTGAATTGTTTTGGTTTTCAAGTACACAAATTTTTCTTTTGTTCAAACTTGTGGAGAAGCCAGTTTTTTCTTCATTGCTGACCACCTGGAGTTCCTGTCGGAGATTTCAGCCGAGACATCGAAACCGACGCCTGAGGGTATTTCGTATGTCGCTCTTATTTTCATTGTAATCCGTGTAACCGTTTTTACAAAATTATAGTGAAAATAAAAAGGTTTTGCCCCTTTGGGGGATTTTTCCTGAAATTGTTTGTTTTATCATGCATGCTTTATTTTATTGGATAAATCATCTAGATGCATGTTTTAGGGTTTAACTAAAATTTGGGATTAATTAAAATTGGATTTTATTTGAGAAGTCGTAATATTTCCGCTGTAGCGATTCTTCACATTTAAATTGGTATCGCACACCCATGAGATACCCCTCACCCTTCCTCTAATAGTGCACACCTAACGCATCCATTTAAGACATCCTAGTTAAACTACCCCGCCTAACTAATCTATTTCACCTCTCATCAAGTGATCCTTTAAAACCCTAGTACTAAGGGCTAAACCTCTCCCTATTCCCAACACTGCACTATGTTCATGCGTGGGGTGTCTCGCGAAGCGAAATCCAAACAATGAACCCCACCGATACACTACTACGTGGCAATGTTGATCGTCAGGATTCATTAGGCCGTCAGTACATAACGTATATATATATATATAGTTCTTACTAGAACATCTGATTCATATTCATATAAATCCAGATATAAATCTACCGGAAGGGAAAAATACATCTTATTAGTCCTTTCACTTAATATACATATGTTTACTATATGATGTCTCATTTTTATACCCAAGCAATATACTATACGCAACAAGTATATAATTATACCTATCACAAACATAAGTACAATAACCATCCCTCCGAGCTATAACTCGAGGATGCAGTCTATTAATGCTATCATCTTCTAGGGAATTACTCACATACCATCCTGGGTACCAGAGGTCGGACTAAATAACACCGACATGGTAAAAACAAAATCACAACATATGGGAAGCGGTCAAATATCCTCCCCGAAAATGAGACGAAACATTCTCACCACGTCTCACCCCTAATAAAAATCGCACTATATAACAATGGACGCTATGACCTGGGGACTATACGCCCCCTGCTCCTCTAGCCAGGGGCCTCACACACATCGTGAAACTTCCCATGATAGTATTAGAGGGGGTATGCTTCACATAAATATATATATACCATTCACACACACACACACACACACACACACAGATATATATATATATATATATATATATATATATATATATATATATATATATATATATTCATATCATATAATATATACCATAATCACATCGTATATATATACATTTATCCTCCTCAAATGTATACATGGCTATAATTGCCAATCTCATAATGATATATTTAAGTATTCTCCTACTTAAATACTAATCCCATAAGTATTCTCTTACGTAAATATACCTCGCACCATGATCACTGTTAGGGATTTATATACTCTCCAAATATCCCAATTCATAACCATTTGATACCCTTGACTTATCTTTAGCCTATAACCCAAATTCCATCCTAGTCTCCTCATAGAATTTTCTCAATTATAGTCGCTATATACTTCCATTATCTATGTATAATCGCCCGACGAAATGCTCCCTTGAGTGTTACTCATCCCAAACACCCCCAATTAAATTTGTCATGGATCCTATTTTCCCGTGAACTCGAAGTTTACATTTCACTCAAAAATTAATTTAGAGGTCCCCACTGTAATTTAGGAACCCTAAACCTTTAATTACTCAAACTCTTTATTTTCCTCGAAAATATATTTTTAGTGCCACACAATTATAGCACCCTCCTAGCCCCTATAATTTCCTCAAATGGCTAGATGTTAATTGCCTAAATGAATCTTTATATCCTCAATTGAATAAACTAGAGTTAGTTAAATTTGAAATTTATCCCATATAATTAACCCTTTCCAAAATTACCAAAAATCCCGGACCATCGATCGATCGACCCAGACAACTTCTTCTCCGAGAAGCTATTTCATCCATTAAAGCTTCCCCCAAGCTTTTATCTCCTCTCCTAACCTCCTCCAACCTCAATCAACTACATCTACAGACACGAAAAGGGTTCTAAACATCCTAGAACCCATAATCGACAATTAATTTCGATTAAATCCTAAGTTTTCCAATTTGGATATTTTCTGGGTTTAATCCGTTAAACTTTTCAAAAACCCTTTGATTCACGAAAACCCATCCCAAAAATCTTTGTTGTTTATCCCTACCAACTACAATATGATATTTATTCTTTAAAAGGAATAAGCAAGTAAAAACTTGCCTCGTGGAAAAAAATCGACGACCTCGAGTCGAATCCTGCGGAGTTTGGCCGGAAATCTCCCTTTTCTTCCTCTTTTATCTCTTATGTTCCTCCTCTCTCTTTTCTTATTTTTCCTTTCTTTTTTTCCCTCTCCCGTGCCTTATATAGGGAGAAATAAGGGTTTATCCCTTATAAACCCAAAAATAACTCGTTTACTCAATTACGAGTCCATGTTAGCCCAAAAATTCCCGAAACCTAAACACTACCCCCGGATACTCTATTCTGACTATCTTGACTATTTTAAAACCAACCGTGCACTCGAAATCCCATGATTTACTAATTAAACCCAACGCCTCCCAACATGGGTTTTTCAATTAAAATATTATCCTTTGTCGCTTTACCCAACTGCGACGTGTAATTAAAATAGTCCTACTCATTTACTTAGTCTCAAAAGTAAATGTAACACACACCAATAATTATCCAATGTTCATACTTACCAAAATCACTATTCATAAGATTTCCCTTAATCTCAAAATTATGCCCACTTATGAAATTTAATCATACCTAAAAGTGCGGGTGTTACATACTCCCCCCTACAACGAAATTTTTCCCTCGAAATTCAGATATAACCTGCACCACCAACCTAGGATCTCTAATTACACTACGTCCTAGTACACCAAAGTCGAAAGGTGCTAACACAATGGTCCCCTACCACATTCCACCTATCTAAAGGCGTATTCTCTAGCGCACTAGCTTAACCCCAAGCTTATCAAAATTTCTACATGCTAACGCACTAACTCGGTCGTAAGGTTAACTCTTACAATGACGGGTCACACCTATTTCTTCTATAATTGACTACAAAAAGAATGAGCCTATAACTACAGCTCTAACGTCTTGAAAAGTTGATACTCCAGCTAACACTCTAAGCGCCCGCTCGTCCACAGCAGGACAACTGATCTCCTTTAAAAAGGAAATTTCACTAAAGCTTGACTACTCCCGTCCATATTTTCTCTTACTTTAGGTGTGCAAAATCTTATTGCACCTATATAATTGGATTATCGCGTGCCTCCTATGATGTTTTATTCAATAACCTTCAATCTCACTTATAACTCCTTACGGCATAATCTTTCATTTTATATACCGCGCTCCCTTCTATTCCTGGTGGTATATAATAAATCGACTCACTAAGGTGCCCATACACCTTTTAACCCATGCGCGTCTTCACATCCATTGTGAACGTACGACACGTAATACTCTCTAAATAATGGGCCTCGTTGCCTTGGCCTGGTATTAACACCTAGGTTTTCGTAACTCGAATAATTCAAAATTCAATTCTTCCTATACCCGAAAGTCCAATCCTTCTTAATGTTAACCGACGAATCTTCTCGTGGTTAACTCACCATAATCTCCTCATATCGGAGCCACTAGTCCTTTTGACCTTATCCTAATAATCCTACGATCGATGTGTTTCCAACACACGTAAAATGAATACTAACCTAACTATTTCCTAGTCTCCAAGACCTATCTCAATTTCTGACATTCACTCAGTTTCATGCGTGGGATGTCTCACAAAGTGAAATTCAGACAAGGAACCCTCCCATTACACTACTTACTCGCATCGTCGATCATCGAGATGTAATGGCCTAAGGCATACTAACGGAATGTTATAAAATCCTATCTCCAAAATCGTACTAATCGGGGCACTTACTCTCTGCCAAGATGTTACAATCATCCTACCAAAAAAGACACTTCCTCTGAATTAGTCTTATATTAAGGGCCTGGCTATAAGCCTCAAATCTATTTCCTTTACCTCGTATCACCCACATACTTGTGGTGATAGAATCATTTCAGTGCTTTTGCATAGCACTTCCATCTCCATAAGCATGCAACTATCACATCAGTCTGAGTTTATAGTGTTTCCTCCACACTATGTAACGTATCATCAAAACAAATATCCTCACATCTCATAACATCCCTCCACTCCCGACGTCGTTAAGGTTCATGCGTGGAGCGTCTCGCAAGCGAAATTCAAACAAGGAACCCATCCTATACCCTACTTCTTAAATTTGTCGGTCGTGGAGGTCCGTTAGCTTCAATTATGCAACCGGGAAAATCCTATCCCACCTATCAACAAACGTGTGGTCAGAACTCCTATTTCTTTCCATGTGTTACACCACCAAACGCTCGTACTAACACTAAGCCCTTTGCGCCAATATCAATGAGTTTAAACACATAACTTATCAATAGATTCTGCATACCCTAAATCACATTTATAAGGTCGCCACGCACTCAAAGCATGATAATGAAATGTCTACTTGTCGAGGTTCCATCTAAACATAATATAAATATGAGCTCAACCCCTATCCAGGTGATATGTCACAATAACAATCTGTTCCATCCTGGAACCGTGGATACGATAGTCCTGCAATCATTAGCCTACTATCACTCTGATCAATTAAGAATATACTATACTTGAAATAATACCATACTCGTATATCACACACAAAACGAGTAGTAAAAACCAAATACAAGTTCAAAATAAAACCCCTCTACCGCGAAAAAACATATAGACATACAATATATAATGTTATCGATACTGCCACAAAGCTCGAATTACACACATGAATTTACGGTTAGCAAAATAACATGACTCTATCTAGCCACACAAAGTATGCCTCCTTCAACCGAGGTGAAACTTATAACAACATTCTTGCCAATTATTCTGGCTACTCCAAATGGTTCCCGGACATGGTACACTTGCCCTAACTGAATCAAAATTACTTAACTCAATGCCCATAATATCCTTTAAGTTCTCCTGGGCAAGGCCTAATCGTGTGGTTCTACACTCCACATTATAACATTCCTCATCTTTGGCCACCCTGACCATGTTAAGGTTATCATTATCTTGGACTCTATCACCTCGATCCTGACAATCACCTTCATAATTCCCCTTAACTTCTTTGTCAAAGGAAACTCCACTACCGTCTTCAATAACCCCGCTTTAATGAATTCCTAGGTGGATGCCCATCGATAGGATTTAATGAACATAAATTCTCCATAAGTGTTAGTAACACTTACTAGTGAGCCTATCATTCCTCTGAAGGGCTCTCCCTTCATTGTAGCTTCTTTATTCGGCACAAAGTTCACTTGTCCCTATAACTCCTTTTTCACTGTCGGCATCTGACCGATCCTTATGTGAACAGTTCAAGAACTGCATTCGATTCATTTCTGATGAATAAAAGGAACTAATGGTTAAATCCACCCATAAGATCCCTCTGGGAGCAAGACATCCTGCTCCCCCGAACATGGTGACCACAGTTCTCACCATTTCAACATTTCTCCCACGAGTGAAATTTTTTCCTTAAATTTTCACATATGGGTATTTCCATACAACGCTCTAAGCCAAAGCTTATAAGCCTTCTACTCCCACTGAGTAAAGCTACACCGACTTCGTATAACTTAACCCTCAACGTATGGTCCTTATCAAGGATCCCTTCAAACTTTATCCCAAACTTAACTTCATTGGGTAATTCAAGTTTAGCACCACTTCCTACTACAGTGGTACTTTGATACTCATAACTACTATACTTTAGTAGTTGTCGCAATAATCCTTAGCAAATGCCACAAGGGGAGTGACCTTTACTGCGGTCCTAGTCTCCGACTTCAACTAACTGCTCTAGTTAATCCCCACCTCCTATTGCCCTCATCATGGCCTTCCTTGGTCCCCCTTCCTCGATCAGAACATGAACCTCGAACGAGCGCACAAAATATTTACTATAATCTTACATAATAGCGGAACAACGAAATCTCACAAGGAGAATCAACAATCCTAATCCTAAGGCTCTATATCGAATCAACAGCAATGCTGAAAGCGTAGTACATCCGCACAGATTCCTAAGGACATTAGAACCTGATGCTCTAATACCATATGTGACACCCCGCCTAATAAAATACCGGGGGATCAATCCTGTTCTAAATTAAAATAGGAGTCTCATATGGTTCATTCTTAGTATCACTATCGAAAATCAAATTAATTACTAATAACCTATTAGGGTGGCGTCAAAATTTTATTTAATTAATCTTTTAAGACAAACAATTCAATTAAAAAATATCCACAACAGTTTTTTATATATAGAATTGAAATGAAATAAAATAACCGAACACTTGGTTTAACATAATACAGCCAAATCGAAAGCTGCATTAAAAGTCGGTAAAAGAATAAATGAATACAATTGGTCTTTTGGCCCGAGTGTTACTACAATGCTTCCTATCTAGATCACAAGAATATAAGCGTCTAAAAATAAACCTGCATGCATCCACAACTGCTGCAGCAATGTCTGACACGAAAGGATCATCATCCAAGCGTCCCTGTGTCTGGACACCTATATATATATATATATATATATATATATATATATATATATATATATATATATATATATATATATATCAAGAGAGAAAAAATAGAAATGGGTAAGAGCCCGAGTTTGAAAATATTTTGCAAGTGCATAAATGCTATAATTAGGGGTGTAAGCGGTACGGTTTGGTCGGTAAATAGTAGATACCAATACCAAAACCAAACTCTAGATGGTAAAACCAAACCATACCAGTTTACCACCCGGTACACCAAAATCAATACCAAAACCAAACCGGCTGGTATTTCAGTTTTTTCGGTAATTTTGGTTTTTTTCTAGTTTGGGTAAATTTTGGTTTTTTCTGGTTTCTTCTGGTTTTTTCTAGTTTCGGTAAATTCTGGTTCTTTCTGGTTTATGGTTTCGGTATCTTCTGGTTTCGATAAACAACACTAAAAGTCCTAAAAAATCAAAAACAAAACCAACCGACTTTTTTAAATATTAAAACCAAAACCAAAACTAACTTTTTTCTGTTTTTGGTAAATTCGGTATGGTAATTTTGGTAAATTCGGTACGGTACAGTAATTTCGGTACATCTTTTTTGTTTCGATAAATTCGGTACGATAATTTTGGTAAATCGGTTTTTTAAATATTAAAACCAAAACCAACCAACTTTTTTGCGGTAATTTCGGTTTCGATAAGACTGGTTTCTGGTATTTTAATATATGAAACCAAAACTATTTTTTTCGGACCAAAACGGTACGGTACGATAAAAACCCGTACCGCTTCCACCCCTAGCTATAATTGAAAATATGATTTATCTCATATTTAAATTGGTATCGCACTCCCATGAGATACCCCTCACCCTCCTCTAATAGTGCACACCTAACGCATCTGTTTAATACATCCTAGTTAAACTACCCCGCCTCACTAATCTATTTCACATGTCGTCAAGTGATCCTCGAAAACCCGAGTACTAAGGGCTAAACTTCTCCCCGTTCTCAACACTCACTACGTTCGTCCGTGGGGTGTCTCGGGAAGCAAAATCCAAATAAGGAACCCCCCGATACACAACTACCTGCCAATATATCTTTACTATATGACGTCTCATTTTTATACACAAGAAATATACTATACACAACAAGTATATAATTATACCTATCACAAACATAAGTATAATAACCATCCCTCCGAGCGATAACTCGAGGACGCAGTCTCTCAATGCTATCATTTTCCAGGGAATTACTCACATACCATCCTGGGTACCAGAGGTCAAACTAAATAACACCGACATGGTCAAAACAAAATCACAACGTATGGAAAGCGGTCATAGTTCCTCCACAGAAATGAGACAAAACATACCCACCACGTATCACCCCTAATAAAAATCGAACAATATAATAATGGAAGTTATGACTTGGGGACTATACGCTCCCTGCTCCTCAAGCCAGGGGCCTCACCCACATCACGCAACTTTCCATGATAGCATTAGAGGGGGTATTCTTCACATAAATAAATTTGTACCATTCAAACACACACACACACACACACACACACACACACACACACACACACACACACACACACACACATATATATATATATATATATATATATATATATATATATATATATATATATATTCGTATCATATAATATATCCTGTAATCACATCGTATATATATACATTTATCCTCCTCAAATGTATACATGGCTATAATTGCCAATCTCATAATGATATAAGTGTTCTCCTACTTAAATACTAATCATATAAGTATTCTCTTACATAAATATACCTCGCACCATGATCACTGTTAGGGATTTATATGCTCTCCAAATATCCTAATTCATAACCATTTGATAAGTATACCATTAACTTATATTTAGCCTAAAACCCAAATTCCATCCTAGTCGCCTCATAGAAGTTTCTCAATTATACTCGCTATATACTTTCATTATCTATGTATAATCGCCTGACGAAATACTCCCAGGGGTGTTACTCATCCCAAACACCCCTAATTAAATTAGTTATGGATCCTATTTTCCCATGAACTCGAAGTTTACATTTCACTCAAAAATTAATTTAGAGGTCCCCACTCTAATTTAGGAACCCTAAACCTTTAATTCCTCAAACTCTTTATTTTCCTCGAAAATATATTTTTAGTGCCACACAATTATAGCACCCTCCTAGCCCCTATAATTTCCTCAAATGGCTAGATGTTAATTGCCTAAATGAATCTTTATATCCTCAATTGAATAAACTAGAGTTAGTTAAATTTGAAATTTATCCCATATAATTAACCCTTTCCAAAATTACCAAAAATCCCGGACCATCGATCGATCGACCCAGACAACTTCTTCTCCGAGAAGCTATTTCATCCATTAAAGCTTCCCCCAAGCTTTTATCTCCTCTCCTAACCTCCTCCAACCTCAATCAACTACATCTACAGACACGAAAAGGGTTCTAAACATCCTAGAACCCATAATCGACAATTAATTTCGATTAAATCCTAAGTTTTCCAATTTGGATATTTTCTGGGTTTAATCCGTTAAACTTTTCAAAAACCCTTTGATTCACGAAAACCCATCCCAAAAATCTTTGTTGTTTATCCCTACCAACTACAATATGATATTTATGCTTTAAAAGGAATAAGAAAGTTAACACTTGCCTCGTGGATAAAATCCGACGACCTCGAGTCGAATCCCGCGGAGTTTGGACGAAATCTCCCTTTCTTCCTCTTTTCTCTCTTCCTTTCCTCTTATCTCTCTTTTGTTATTTTTCCTTTCTTTCTTTCCCTCTCAAATGCCTTATATTGGGAAAAATAAGGGTTTATCCCTTATAAACAAAAAAACAACTCGTTTACTCAATTATGAGTCCCTATTAGCGCAAAAATTCTCGAAACCTAAACACTACCCCCGGATACTCTATTCTTACTATCACGGATATTCTAAAACCAACCGCGTACTCGAAATCCCACAATTTACTAATTAAAACCAATGCCTCTCAACACGAGTTTTCCAATAAAAATATTATCCTTTGTCGCTTTACCCAACTGCGATGTGTAATTAAAATAGTCTTACTCATTTACTTAGTCTCAAAAGTAAATGTAACACACAGCGGTAATTATCCAATGTTCATACTTCCCAAAATCACTATTCAAAAGATTTGCCTTAATCTCCAAATTACGCTCACTTATGAAATTTAGTTATCCCTAAAAGTGTGGGGTGTTACACCTATGTGAGCCAACAAATGTTGAGTCAATCCCCTAAGAGGAAGAAAAGCAGATGGTCCCGCCCAAGAGGAGGATCTTGCTGTCAGATGAAGAGGACGATGAATTTTTTTTCTTTCTACTAGGTATAAGGCCCAAAAAATGTGGAGGGTGAGTCCCTCAGAACTGGTGGTCGTAATTTAGTCTCCAAGGAGAAAGAAAAGAAGAAAAAGAATAGAGAAGAGTAAAAAAGAGAGAGTAATAGAAGAAAAATAAGTTCATTGAGGCCCTGAAGAAAATCAGCCTTTCTTCTCTCCTCCCTAATACTACCGAGGCCAACAGTGTGGCCTTCAACCCATCTCTCTCCCCTAAACTACTGAGGGGGGCAGTGCTCGTTAGAGATCACGAGCGTTCAATGATTTTGGGTCCTGAACAACTATCTCTTTGGGCTTCTCAAACTCCTGCATTGGTAAAATTTTTGCCTTTTTCTTTCCTTGTTGCTCCAAGATGTAGTTTTTCCTAACACTTACTTCCCTCTGTTTTGCAGTTTGTGACAAAGTTTACCAGTCTTCTAGATGGTCATGCTGACCATTACAAGAAGAATGATGAGATATCTGAGCCCTTGAGGGAATCCTAAGAGACCCTGGATGATGCTCGAAAGGCATATGACCTCGAGAGGAAGTCCACCACTGAGGCCATAGCCTTACTAAAGACCGCGAACAACCTCTTGACCATGGAGAATGATAATATTGCTGTAAAGGTTGTGCATTTTCACTAAGGAGGTGGTCGAGTTCCCCGATGTTAAAGAAGCTAGCTTCGGGCAAGGCGGGGCTTTGGCATATGATGATGCCAGAGTCTAGATTCCCTATGCTCGAAAGGCAAGATTTAAGAAAGGTTGGGTGTAATACATGCCCTAATATTTCATTTAATTTCTCGTGTAAGTTGCACTGAAGTGAGGATCTTGTGAATTGGATAATTATAGCCAAGGTTGTATTCTAATTTATTTATTTTTGGAGACTTGATGTTAATTACTAGAATTTATAGGTAAAACTAGGATTGAATAAAAGAAAATTGAAAAAAGGGTTGTTCGAACGAAGTTGACGTCATTCGAATGAGAAACAAGGTCATTCGAAGAAAGGGATCAAACGAGATTTAAATGAGATCCGACTGGATAAAAAATAAGGGTTGTTCGCAGGTCGTAAGAAGTCAGGGATCGAACGAGACTCCACTCTCGTTTGAACAAAGGTAAATTTCGTTTGAACGAGATGCTTCGAATTTTTAAATCAGATTGTCCTTATGAGTTGTCATGTTTTTGGCCCTTGGATTGTTGAGTTGTCAAAATCTAGTAAGCCCAGATGGGCAAAACAGGATTGTTTAGGATTAAGGGTGTTTTATAAACCTCATTTGAGTTCATTTGGGACATTTAGAGTCGGAAGAATAGAGAGAGTGTGGAAGGGGGGGCCTTCTTCCACCATTTTTAGCATATTTCAACCATAAATCACCTTTCGACCACCATATATCTACCTTGTGCAACAATTTCCAACTAGTCTTCCACTATACCCAAGCCCTAGATACCCATTTCTACCGTTGTTGGGCGAAGCTACGAAATTTAGAGGTGTTATTGGGTGTATTAGAGCAGATGAAAAGGTTTTTGATGGAGCTTTCATTGAGGACAACTTTGTGGAGCAAGGCAACCTCTTTAAGGCCACCTTAGGAGGTTGGATTTTGACATCTTCCTAGATCTTCCATGCCTTCCATTATTAGAGCTTCATTGAGGTGGGAAAAATTTACTCTTAGTTTAAGACTCTTATATGTGTATTTATAGTCATGTTGTTAAAATATAATGAATAGATTGCATATGAACAAGATGATGGGTTTCTTATAAAATTAATAATAAATATTTTTATGAAGTATAAATGTTGGGAAAATATTATTTGTTGAGAATAAATGAAGAATATATATATATTTCAAAGTTTCTTGAAATAAAGGTTTAGATTTTTATTAAAAAAATGGTAATTCTATCACCACAACAAAATAGATAATTAGTGGCAAAAAAATTCGTCACGAAATGAAAAAAATTTCGTTACCCAAAACATTTTGTGATGAAACAAATTTCGTTAATCGTCCGTCACGAAATCCCCATCGCTAAAGGTTTTAGTGAGGAAATACAAATTTCCTCACCAAATATTACACCTTTTGGTGACAAAATATTCTCTGTCACGTAATAGCAAGCTTTTAGTGACAAAATTATCTGTAGCCAGTGAACTTATTTTTTGTCACAAACATGCAAATTTTGTCACCTAATGTATATGATAATATGAAAAAGGATAAACATTTGGTGACAAAATTAATATACTTCGGGGACAGAATATTTTTCTCATGAAATGAATTTTATTGTCAAAAAAATATAAATTTAGAACTCATAATTTTTTCATTCCAAATTTATTTCCCATATAGATATTCAGTAAAATAAATATTAATTATAGAATCGACTAAATTTTATCGGCATTATATAAGTAAACAGCTACCATCATCCACATACTCAAAATTAAGGTTCAAACGATTATATAATTGATACGAAAGCATTCGTATAAATATCTCAAACCTTTGATCAAATATAAAGTATCCTACATCATATGTTACAACACATCAAGTACAAATTAGCCTCCAAAAAACAATTCCCAACAAGTTTGTTAAGTTCTCCTTTCATCTTCATCATCATCCCAAAAATAATTTCCAAAAAAGCGTCCTCACGACGTCCCAATCCGCAATTCAAAATGTACCAAGGCATTAGTTTCTGACTTTGTAAGTCTATTAACAATTGATTAATAGAATAACACCAACTAAGAAATAACACACATTGAGCTAAACACCTAAAAGATTACGAAATTCAATGTTATTTTTAATATTTTAAAACAATTCAACAGAGTTTTCTTTGTTTACAGAATAAAACCAACCTATTAAATTAAAAAATAACAAATCCAGAAATCCAACAACAATCCACCAAAATACCCCTTCCACCGATTCAAAAGATAAGGTAATAGCGTTGTTATTATTTTAAAAATATTCAGCAGAGTTTTCTTTATTTATAGACTAAAACCACACTGTTAAATTAAAAAATAAAAAATTCAAGAAACCTAATGACAATCCACCAAAATATCGTTTCCACCGATTCATCAAATAAGCTAATAGCAGCACAATTAGAGATATTAAATAATTCAAGGATGTGAATCCAACAATGTAATTTTGATAAATTCAGTATTGAAATTATTAAAACTTACTATATAGTAACTGTGGGAGGAAGGCAACCTGATACTTTTAAAGCAACACACATATTTTCGGATCAAAATTTACGAGTCTCTTAACATTTTTGACGCGCATCACTAACTTGTAGTTGTTCCTTTGACTCACAATTCTCTCTCTGAGCTTCCCTAAGGGCCTCCTCCAGCTCTGCGTCTCGCCATGATGTTTTTGATTTTGTAGATTTCGGTCCATGCCCAAGACCTATCATATATCCTAATTTAGTACGAAGTACTCGATCAACTATCTCGTTAGGAGTCAAAGGTTCACTACCCTCGGGAGTAGGCTCAACTTGTAACTGTTTCATCTCAACCTGTAAAACAAATTAGTATATATCAATTCATAAAATCGAAGTTGTGGTATTTGTCTAATATATGTTATATTCTTACATATAGTTCCTCAGCTTCGGGAGAAGACCATTTTCATTAGTGCCTTGGGTTTTCTTGTAGAACTCCATTCGATGCGACTCCTCATTCACCGTATCATTCTTCATAATCATGAAAGACACTCAGTATCATCAATATTTGTGAAAGATAAGATCGAATTTAGAAAAAATAAATATATAAAAATATATATGAAATTATAACGAGTTGTTACAAATGCCCTCAACCCTTGATTATTTTTGGTAGTTTACATCGCTTGATTATTCTTATTGACATCATATTGATGCTTCAATAATAGTTAATGGATAATGAGTATGTTATGTGTTAATTAAAAGAAGGTAAATGTTATATTTTATAAATTTATTCTACCTGATGGTCAAAGTTATAGAACGAATGATAAAAGGCATGATAATTTTCTTGACTTATGTTTTTTGGCTTAACGCGTCGTGCCTCTTCAATTGATTTATGTCTTTTGAATCTTAGGCGATGTCTATATCTTGCACCCTTGCTTTGACTCAGCAACAATTTTTAAGTCAAACACTTTATTAAGATTCTATCTGATCATTAATGGGTCATATATGATACTGATAGTACAACCTTATTCTTAGGACAATTGGATTATATACATGAATTTTTGCATAATGATTCTCTATCGTACCAATAAGATATAAATATTGAAACGATAACTGAAGAATATTGGGCTTAGCTAAATTACTACATCTACAAATAAGAGTTTGTAAATTGAAAACATATGCTGATGAACAAATCTGAAAGGTCCCTAGTTGATAAATAATGGAAGGCATTGGTCTACCAAAGGTCCAAACCAAAAATTTTCCCAAGATTCAAATATGGGAACTTGGGCTATATTAATTTCTTAAGGAGATGTATAAATAGGGTGTTTGTATTTAGTATATTGACCATATTTGCAGAATCATATCTTCTTTTTCCCTTCCATTAAAAGATTATTCGTGTATATTTTGCGATCTATAAGTTGCTCCTTAAATACTTCTTACGTAAATAGAGGAAAAGATAAATTAATTATTATTGTTCAACTACTGTCCCATCACCATTCATAGTGAAGGGAAACACCCTTGTTTCATACCCTAATATCCTCATAAACTCTAATGTTGAAGATATTGATTTATCCAAATCCTTCTCTCATCCCTTTATTACCGAAAGTCAATGGACTATAGAAATCACTAAAGATGAAGTCCAAAATGCTTTAAAAGATAATGAAACCAGAGTCATTTACAGAGTAATAGGCAAGGTTCTAAAAAACGTGGGGCGTGATTGAGGCGTGGAGGCCAAGCCTTAAGCCTTAGAAGCCTAGGCGGGCCTAAGCGTAAAAAGGCGTGAAAAGGCGTTTAGGCCTTCTTTATATAATTTTATATTTTTTAACCATAACAAGGCTATTAAAATACAAAAATTGCACATATCATAAAAATATGTCTGAATATATGCAAATTAAAATACTATTTGATTATTTTGGATGAGATAATGGCCCGGTTTGTAAACAAATTCTTTAAAAGACGACATCGTTTCACTAAAGCATTGTTGTTTTTAGAAAAAAGTGCGCCTTAAGGGTTTTACCAAGAATAAGGCGTGAAAAGCGTAAGGCGAGGTGTTTCTCCCAAGCCTTAAGCCTAGGCGTGTCTAGGCGGAGCCTAGGCGGGTTTTTTAGAACAGTGGTAATAGGTACTAGAGGGGATAAGATATGGAAAATTAAATAATTAAACCAAAACTTTCAGATTTTGGAATTTGAAAGGATATTAGAGACTCACTCCACTCAGCAAAGGCAACTTTTGGGTTCAATTCCCTTCGATTGAGATAGTGGAAAAGGTGTGGGCTAGCTCCAGGTATCTTCAAACTCATTAAATGAACGACTGATTTCATACCATTTGTTTTAAAATAAACTACTACTTTTGTATGGATTAAGTTCCCTGGTTTGACTATTGCTTATTGGAGGCCTCATATTTTAATGAAAATATCTAGATGTTTGGGTACACCGATAAGAATTGATCAAGCTTCCATTGAGAAAACCTATGGGAATTATTCTAGAGTTTTTGTGGACATGGATCCTCCTTCATCCATTCTTGTAAAAATAATGGATTAGAATTTTGAGCAAAGATTATTCTATAAAGAATTACCCTCTTATTGTAGTCACTGCATAATATTGGGCCACTGGGTAACAGGATGTAAAGTTGTCAAAAGGCTTCAAGTTCATGGGCAAGGTCACCAGGAGAAAAATACAATCCCCCACCCAAAAAAAATAGAAAGGCTGAATTAGGCAACAAGAATATGTACTTATAGAGAAATAACTCGATACTGTTGGGCCATCCAAAGCAACAGTTGATGCTTTTGATACCACAATAGTTAAAGACGGTGTGATAATGTGGTTCAACATGTGACTCAAAAAATCAATGATATTGTTGATTCTATTGAGGACATTGGAGACCCCCTATCGAAACTCAAAATCAATTCATTATTCCTGGCATAGACATTTCAAATGCCCAGAATTTCCTTAATACTTCATGGGCTAACTTGATTGCGCAGGAGAACAATGCCGAATTGGATGGCCTTACATATGGTGATCAACTCAGATAAGATAAAATGCTTACAGAAGTGTTATATGTTCTTAATAATGGAGGTGGATTTGATAATACTGCTATTGTCGTACCTATTATAAATTTCTTTCCTTTGGAGAGACCATCTTCAAGACCAGAATTAGATGGCTTTAATGTTGATTTATCTAAAGCTAAAATTAAGAGAAGAAAGAAAAATGAGTCCAGGGAAAGATTATCTACTTCAGACAAGGATGGATTTAACCTTAAAAGAAATTATTTTGTTTCTGAATGAAAGTTATCTATTGGAATATACGAGGTTTAGCTAAAAACTATTAAACATATTTACAGGCGGTTGGGTAGTACTAAAGAAAGTCAGAACTTATGCAAGATCATTTGACATTAATAAAGGTAATCATCGACTATCCTTCTTTTTTATTCGTTTAAATAAAATAAGGTTCTTTGTTCCTATAAATTTCACACCAGATCAAATTTAGTAACATGTTTGAGACTGTATCATGATCTTTTATTCTTATGCGGTTAAAACGTTCCAAACATTTATGAAAATTAAAATCATAAAAAAAATATGTTCAAAACTAAGGATGTCACCAAGTGGTTGGCAGATTCATGGTAATTAGTAGGCAACACAACAGTTTTTTATGTTTTAATCAAGGTCTTTATTATTTATTTTTTGAAGAAGTATTTATTATGAAATCCTTTATAGTTAGTGGTCCTCATCAAATGAATTTCAAGACAGAGCATAGATTACTCTTAATGTATTTTATAATAAAACAATGTGCAACACATAATAAAAATGCCATTAATGCTAGGGCTATTTTGTTGGGAAATTATATGAATATCACTATAATTGTGATGTAACAACCCGTCCCTTTTGGAGACCATTAAATTCCATAATTGGATATAAATTGGAATTTGGGGAATTTTCCAAAATAGTAATTTTTGGGATTTTCGAGGATTGAATGATTTTTGATGGGTGCTGTAATTATTTTTGGGACTATATAGGTCGAAATATTTTAATTATATGTCGTCGTTGAGTAAAGCGACACGAGGTAAGATTTTTAATTGGAAAACCCGCATTTATTTATTTTGGGTTAGAATAGTGATTTGCGGTCAAGTACCTCGGATGGGAATTTCGACTGCGCCGTGAGTCTCGGAATGTCCGAGATAGTCGGAAAAGAGTGTCCGATTGTTGAAAATGAGTTTCGGGTAATTTTAGAGGTAAAAGTAACTCGTAATTGAGTAAACGAGTCGTTTTTGGGTTTTAAGGATTAAAACCCTTTTCTTCCTATATAAAGAGGGAGAGAGGGAAAGAAAAGAGAAAGAAAGAAAGAAAAGAGAGAGAAGAGAGAGAGGAAGGAGAAAGAGGAGGAGAAATGGAGATTCGGGCTAAACTCCGCCGGATTCGACTTGAGGTCGTCGGATTTTATCTACGAGGCAAGTGTTTACTTGCTTTATTTATCTTTTTGCATAAATATCTCATACCGTAGTTTGGTATAAACAAACCCTAATGGTTTTGGGGTGGGTTATCGTGGATAAAACGGGTTTTTGGGAGTTAAAACAATTGAACACAAAATAATATTTCAATTTGTGGAACTTAAGTTTTAATCTAAATTAATTGGTGGTTTGGGGTTCTAGGATGTTTAGAACCCTTAATATATTTGTATTTGTAGTTGGTTGAGGTTGTAGGACGTTGGGTGAGGCGACAAAAGCTTGGGAGAAGCTTTAATGGCCGAAATCGTCTCGGAGAAGACGATGAATAGTAACCCGTCACTTTAGGGACCCTTTTTGGCCAGGAAAAGAATTGATTTAGCTTTCGGCCAAAACACGAAAGTTGTAGATATTTTCGATACGGTCGCGTGGGCGCCGACCGAGTATTTTTTTGATTTTTTTACGATTTGATATGATTTTTACAAGATGGCAGCTCCGGGTTGAAATCATCAACTCGAAAATCAAATCGGGAATTGGAAAAATTACGGCTAGAATTAATTTCGTAGATGTTCGGGATAATTTTTGGGGTAGTTTAGAAACCCCGAAAATGAATTTGGGTTGTTGGATAAAAGGAATTGAGGAAAAATAATTTGGGAGACCTGGTGTGACCGGTCGACCGCGCCTCTATGGCCGGTCGACTACGTCAAGGAGAAAGGGCTTACTGCTTTGTTTCGTAGGCTTATTTGCAACCCGCGATCAACCGGGGTCTAGGACCGGTCGACCGATGCCCTGTTTTCAGCCCAAGATTTTGGAGATTAGGATTATTTCTCCTTTTTGAGTTTAAAGTTTAAGGGCCTTCCACATTAGAGTATTATGGAGGGTTATGTCGTAAAGGACTTAAGGAATTGGGAATATATATATGTGTATATTCACTTAGAGTGAATTAGTATAATTGGAGATATCCAAATGAATCCATAGATGGGATTTTGGTATATATTACTTATTAAAGTAAGAAAATATTTTGGGTTTAGTATCATGCATATATGATTGCATGATTATGATTCTTTGAGAGAATCTTTGGGATTATTGGTCATCGATAGATGGTTTGACAAATATAGCCATTTTTATATATTCAGGTAGGAATATATGGTATATATATATATATATATATATATATATATATATATACATATATATATATATATATATATATATATATATATATATATATATATATATATATACTATGTGATTATGTATATATATGATATGATCTAAATGATTTTGAAAATATATAAATGAATATTTTCAAAATGGGAAAAAGATAAATGATTTTCATAATTGATAAATTATGGTTACACACCTCCCTAAATCGCTATCATAAGGGAAGTTGCGCGCGTTGTGGTGAAGCCTTCCTGGCTATTGAGCAGGTTGGATATAGTCCCTAGGCCATATGGGCGGTTATATGTTTTTCTGCGCTGGTTAGGGGATTCTGAGTGTGGTCCTGACTTTCCCGCAGGCAATATGGTCGCTTCCCGTCGTTGGTAGGTTCCCAGGTTGTCTTGTATAGATAGGCCGTGGAAGATGATAGCCATTTAGGGGCGCGTTCAGTGGGGAAACCCGGAGGGGCGGTCTTAGATTTATTAAAGCAATTCATGATAATGGATTGGCTTTAATTTACATTTCCTGAGTATAAAAAGGGAAATGGGATAAAGGTTTGGCTTTGGTAACACTCCCAGATGGAAGAAGGGATGTGGAAGCATGATTTGATCAAATCATTTTCATGATAATGGAAATGGCTTTGGGTACATTTCCTGAGTATAAAAAGGGAAATGGGATGACATATAAAGGAAAAGCATTTTTATGATAATAAAATTTGCTTTTAAAAGGTATATGATTTGTTAAAGCAATTCATGATAATGAATTGGCTTTTATATTTACATTTCCTGAGTATAAAAAGGGAAATGGGAAATTTTGAGAAAAATAAAGGTATTGATAAATACTTGATATATGAATCCTCAGTCCGGGAGATAGATCCGGATGGTTATGGTAAAATATGATTATATATATATGGATGAATCGAGTACCGAGGGTCTAATGGATCCCGACGATCGACCTTGTCGTATAGTAGTGTATCGGGGGGGTTCCTTGTTTGGATTTCGCTTTGCGAGACACCCCACGCACGAATATGGCAATGTGTTGAGACTGGGGAAAAGTTTAATCCTTAGTTCTCTATTATTATAAATGCTTAGGATATATATATATATATATATATATATCTTTATGTACTGAGGGACTGGCGGATCTCGACTATCGACCGTGCCGCGTAGTAGTGTATCGGGGGGGTTCCTTGTTTGGATTTCACTTTGCGAGACACCCCACGCACGAACATGGCATAGCGTTGAGACTGGGGTGAAGTTTAGCCCTTGTACATTACTTCGACTATCTAGGGTTGATGGTGGTTGGGTGATAGACTAGTCTAGCAGGGTAGCTTGACTAGGATGTTTAGAGGGATGCGCTAGGAGGGCACTATTAGCGGAGAGGTGAGGGGTATCTCATGGGAGTGCGATACCAAACTTAAATATGAGATAAAACCTTTTTCAAAATAATAAGGCATTTATGTACTTGCTAAATATTTTCAAAACTTGGGCTCTGACCCGTTTATCTACTTTTCCTTTCTTCCTATATTATATATATATAGGTGTCCAGACACAGGGACGCCTGGATGGCACTTCCTTCGAGTCAGACGTCAGCTGCAGCAGCTGTGAATGCGTGCAGGTTTTTTTGATAGCCGCTTCCATCGTTGTACTCTAAATAGGAGGTACTGTATAAACATTCGAGCCAATGGCTCAATTGCATTTATATATTCTTTCAGTATAGCATTCGATATGGTTGTATAATTTGAACCGAGTGTTCGGTTATTTTAATTTATTTCAGTTTCATTTACGCATTAACTTGTGGATGTTTTATTTTAATCGTAAAAAGAGTATTTAAGTGAAAGTTTTTAACGCTCGCCTAATAGGATATTAGTAATTAAATGGATTTTCGACAGTGATGCTAAGGATGATCCATATGTGACTCCTGTTTTAATTTGATATAGGAGTGATCGCCCGGTATCCCATTAGGCGGGTTATTACATGTGAATACCTGTATGATTTCTTGGGTTATTAGCCGAGATATCTAACCATAAGATGTGACAACCCGCTTAATTAAATACTGGGTGATTATATCTTTATTAAATTTAAAGCAGAATATCAGGTTGGAATCAGTCTTAGCATCACCGTCGAAAACTTTTATTAATTACTAACCACCTAGTATTTAAAAATCAGATGCAAAATTTTATTTATACAATTTATTAAGACATATAAGCAATTAAAAGATTAACTAAACAATCACCACCTAATAACAACTCATAGGAATTAAAATGACATAATGAAATAAACCGAGTCTGGAGGAAACACTTTCAGTACAAAATCCCAAATACAATAATGTGAAATGAAGTGAATCTAACAACTGAAATGTAAATGAATGTATTTAAACTACTATCTCTAAATAAGAACGAGCAACATGTCCTGACTGATATAAATGTCTCTGAATGAATCAAAGATGATGTGGAGGCGTCGAATATCGGGGTCCTATAACTTCCACAACAACTACATCACGTCAACTGAATGGAACTCCTATGCTTGGCGTCCCTGTGGTTGGGCCCCTAAAAGGTTTTCACAAAAATAATAGATTTGCAGAAAACAGGTCAGAGCCCGAGTTGCATATATTTTTAAAATAACAAGTATTTAAATTGCATAAATAATAGATATTGTATACATGTTCGTCACGTGCTCTCACTTGAAATCTTCACCTCTCAACTACCATGCACGCCTAAAGGTATACTCCTAATCCATCCTAGTTATATTGTTTCTCCTAACTAGTTTAAATCAAGTTCCTCACTATGATGCCTAAGTCATTGTGTCCACTCGTATTACCCGAATAATACTTTCTTGTATTTCCAATATTTATTAATCAATTCAAGTATTTCTTTTCTCGTATGAGTTGCTACATTTATAAAATATTTTATATATATCGTACTCTTTTACATCCACTAAGAAACACAGTAGAATAATCACCAGTACATATATAGCCTTCACTATCATAATATATATACTTATAAGGCACCCCAAGACTAAGCTATGGTGCATCCATACTCTGCTATCAAGTCCCATTATATCACATACTATATGAAGGGCTATAGGTTCATAATCACTCGAGAATCGTATAAAACACAAATCATAAATAATGGATGTGAATCAAAGTTCCATGTCATAAGGGAGACGCACATACCCATTCACCCCTACGACCATATGCACTATCACTCAATAATAGGTTGTACCAAGGTTCTATGGTTCGAAGGTACAAGTCCATATTCCCCCGATGGGCTCATCAGAATAAGACTGTCCTGGCGCGGAAACCTTGATGATAATAAATAGCGCGGTATGATGCATTACACATTATAATCCATACTATAGGTAAATCATATAGCCTAAGTATATATAAATCTCATTGAGGCACCTGTACGTCCCATTTTACATGTCTCATACGTAGTATATTTATCTCATATATCCTACATAATATTTTATTTAACGCGGTTACTTGCATCGCATAACTACAAGTACCTTATCCCAAAAGGTTACTAAGTTTGCTTCTATTCCTTGGGTTATTTCGGTAACAAAAATGTACCCCCCACTACTAGTATTAACCTTAAGTTATCATCCTTCCATTTTAAACCCCAATTTACAAAATTTTCAACCGTAACTCATTCGATTAACACTCGTAATTTCCCCATATGTTCCATTAATCATCACTAAAGATTTCTAAAATTTGGGAATTGATAAAATATTAAAAAGGAAACAAGTCACATTATACAGGGGGGTTGATCGATCGATTAGTCGATCGATCAACATTCTTGAGTCGATCGATTAATCGACCAGTTATTTCCCCAAATTTTCTTAACAGTTACGGGTTTATATATATACTTGTTATAGAACTGGTAAAAACCTATTAAACAACTTTATTGATTCGTTTCTTTCATGTTATTTTGTATATGTACCGATAGGAAATGATGAACATTATAGGAATCATATTAGAGCAGTAGGAGATGTGAAGGGAAATTGATAGAAGAATAATCCTTTTGAACCATAGTGTAAGGTAATTTAGTTTTTATAAATTCTTAGTTAGGTTAGTATAAATGGCTCAATTATGATTTAGCATTATTTTAAAATAATACTCTCCCTTGAGAAATCAGGGTACGACAAGTTGGTATCAGAGCTGAGCCAGGTTAAGTAGCGTATATGGGACATATGTTAATATTATGATTATGAAAGTTGCTCAAGTTATAAGAATAGTGAGGATAAGATATTTGGGATCGTATAAAGAAAGTCAATAACATGTATGAACAATTCCAAACGTATCCAAATCATTTACACAACGTCAACATGAATAAATTCACCCAATTTTCATCTTTAGTCTCAAAAACCCTAGACTTCGTCTTCAATTCAATATGAAATTTCCAGATTTCTTCAACCTATTTGATTATAATACCTTGAGTTTGATTCTAAATGCATAAATGATCCTACTCCATTTAAATATTCACCCAAGGATTATGATTTACACCATCTAAATTCTTCCAAAACATGAGATTTTTATACAAAAATGTTATCCTAATCTAACATGGATCACATATTTACTGTAAATTTACGCAAGATTATACTTGCCCGATGTTTGAAGGTCTGAGCTGTTGATGAGGAAGGGTATGGTTGCAATCCTTGTCAAATGGCCTCTGATCCGTTTAATCTGTCGAACCCGCCCCATGACAAGGTTCCACACACGACATGACATAAATCGCCCGCTGACCCGTTTAAACTGCCGGTCCCTGACACATTACGTCGCCCCAAATTTAAATACCCATTTTTATCTTAGGCATTAATGCTCATTTCCTCAGTTTCACAATTAACAAATTACCCCACCCTTTTAATCGATGTGAGATCCTCAAAATACCTCTTAGTTCCATAACTAAGGGTCCCCAAAATACATATACATCGAATTGTATGTATAAGATTAATTTCCAAAATTTACTCGTCCTAGTCTCATGTCTAGGCTAGCGTGACATTGATAAAACATAAAAATTAGCCCACCCCTGGAACATAAAATCCCCACGAATTTACACTAACTAGTCCAATACCTAACAAGCATAAAATATAACGAAGGCCTACCCACTAGTCCCATACCTAGTAAGTATCCTATAATAGAGCTGAGCAACAATATTACCCAAATGCCCCTCATCCCTACGATGGAAAAAGTGGATAATAATAAATCACGCAATCCATAATTCATAAGAATAACATATCATGTAATCATAAAAGTCCCAATTCAATTTAATTCAATGAATAACACCGTTGTCATTTTTAACATAATTAATTTCGTTCAACAATGTTCACTTTTATTAACATACAACAATATTCAATACATCATAATCATTCTCTTTTATAAGTCATCTAATTTTTATAAGTGTGAGCGCGTCCCCTTAACCATGTAAATAATCCCATAAAAAGTCTACATGAGAACCTACACCCAAAACCATAAAAAACCGAAAAATTTAACCTACGTACCCAAGGGTTTTAAAGATTAATTCATATTAAAAAATTTCACAAAAATAGTCCCAAAATCTAGTGTCCACTTCCTTTAATTAGGTTGCTAATTTATTTTAATAAAAAACAAGTGATTAAGTATTTAAGCGATAATTAAAATGCATAATACTAAAGGAAAGGAACAGCGTATTCATGGCTGGAATTAGTTGGATAAAAACCTGAGTAGACGGTTGGACTCCTCTTGACAAAACACCAATTGAATCTCCAATTCTTGAGTGAAAACTTGTTAAAAGTTGGGGCAGCGGTTGAAGATTAGAGGCAATATGTTTGGAGAACATTACTAGAGAAAAGTTTGAGAGAAAAGCATTTCAAAAGTCCTAGCCCCGTATCAGTCTTGGTATTTAAAGGGTTTATGAGTTAAAATAGAATTAGGACTCTAATTAATCCACCACCTCGTCTCGGTCAAACAAAATCCCCTGTCGCTTGAACGACTGCCACCCGTCATTCAAACGACATGCTACGTCGTTCGAACAGCATACACTATCATTTGATAGACCTAAAAATTCAATTAAAAACTTTAAAATCCGCCTTTACACTTTGAAAAAATATTCTTCAACTCAACAAAAACGTACTTGTTTGTTAAAACATATTAAAAATCATTATAACCTGATATTTTAACTCCGATTTAATTTCTGGTTGAAAATTTACATCTCAAAAGTAAAATCAAACATGTTTAATTATTAAAACCATTAAATCCAAAAAAAATTATCTCCATTTTCTCCAAATTAATCAAAACATTAATTAATAAAACACGTGGTGTTACATACTTCCCCACTAACAAGGAATTTCGTCCTCGAAATTCGACAAAACATAAACGCCCAAATCAAAATAAAGGTCACATATGCCTACCCATAAAGTACTATGATTAGGCGCCCATACACACAGTCCTACCTGTATGAAATCCCATGGTCGAAAATATAGTGTATATCACCTATATATATACATAACTATGAAAATGACGGCCTCCCCCGTGCTCTCACAAATTACTACTCGCTTCTATATCCGATAATCATTGCAACACATAAATACTCCAATCAAATCACATTGTTGAATCGATATAAGACCTACTCAAAATTCATACCAATGATTTACCACATAAAATATCATCTCCAAAAATCAACTCTAAAGATCCTCACATTAAGCTTACTAATTCTAAACTCAATGCCTACAACGTCCTCAACAAAAAACTCCATATCTCTAAGAAACACATCTAGCACTTATGCTAGACCCTCTACCTTAAGGAGTACTATAAGGACCAAATTTTCAATTGAGTCTTAATGTAGTTTTGACTTATTCTCATAACAAAACATGTTTATATCATGGATAGATTTATATTGTCTGATCCCACGAGTCTATGAGGTATTCGAGATTTATTGAAGATGTTGCGGCAAAGCTACAAAGATTTAATCATGCCAAAGTTTAAATTGGCATAATTTCGCATCTTCAAGGTTTAATTGCATTCCGAGATCACATAGGTTTAAATGCATAATGTTAATGAAACTCGGAATTCATTTTATAAAAATAAAGATGTTATTTTTTTAACTGAAAATGTTTTTCATATGTTTAAATTTTTTCACATCAGATAAAGGATGGATTTGTGTTGGATTTGAGTTGGATTTAAATAAAACTATTTTATTAAAGTCGAAACGGTTTGGAACTCTATCTGATGACATCATTCAAATGACTTTAGATGTCGTTCGAACGAGATCCACTGTCATTCGAACGACGTGGCATCTCGCTCTATCGAGATTTACACCGACTTAAAAATTCTATTTATGTCAGGTCCTAGTCCCTTTCTCGGTGTGCATGCAGAACAAATTCACTTTTGAAATAGTACGTTTTTCTGCATATGTTTTCTAACGTTTCAAAGACTTAAACACATCCTTAGAGTTTACAAGATCCGAAATTTCATTAGTATATGTTTATGTGATCTTGGGTGAGCAAATTTTAGTTTGTCCAAACTCATTGGACAACCTGTTTAGCTGGGTTTTGGGGTGAAGAAAAGGTGGACACCTGTTTCAACATCATAGATGACATCAAAGCCATATCGGAGGACACTGAGGCACTCATGGAGTCGCTTGCTGTGGACAAGTAGCATGGAAGACGGAGTTTCTGCTTGGTTATTGTGGGAGGAGTGGTAGAAGATCAGAGGAGCATCAAGTCTCGTGGGTGGATCGATTTGTTGAGTAAGACTACCATCTATCTTTATAAAACCATATTCATAGTGATTGTCTGTCTTGGGTCGTCCGAGGTTTTTTCTCGTTTTGGGTTTTTCCTCGTACATCCGGCGATATGAATATTACTTTACTTTATTTTACTTACTTTAATCACTAGATGCATGCTTAGGGTTAAACAAGGTAAAATTTGGTTAAGCTTATTTTTTTCACACCTTGGTTTTGTTTAAAACACACTTTTTCTGCACTTGCTATTTTTGGGGACCTACAAATTGGTATCAAAGCCCGCTGCACTATATTATTATGTTGGATCCTTTTTGCTTTTTGGGTGATTGCTTATTTATCTCTCTTGGTTTGTTTGTTTTTCTCTCGATGGATTCTCAAAGTTTTAACGAATTAAATCTATTGAATTTAAAGTTTTCAAAACGTATTAAAGTTTTGGAGGAAGAAAATTCTTGGCTTAAAAATATGATTTAATATTGGCAAACATTTCAAATTCAAAGAAATATGATTCGTGAGAAGTTTGAAGATTTATATAATAATTTTGAATCTTTAAAAGTTTTCAAAAATGAGAGTGATGATAGAATTCTTATTTTAGAGAAAGAGAGAGAGAGAGAGAGAGAGAGAGAGAGAATTTAAAAAAATCAAGTGTTTTTGCCATTAATGAAAATAGTTTGATTAATGAATTTAAGGCACACGAGAAGACTCTTAGGGATAAGTTTTCTCATATTGAGGGGGAGCGAGATAACCTTCTAGGGTTAATTGAAAATCTAAAGAAGGAGTCCTGAAAGTTTGAGGAGTCTAATCGTTTTCTTGAGCCAAAAGTTTTGAAGTTGAAAAATGATTTAACTGACTCAAGTAGTGATGGTAGCGGCTTATCTTATTCTAGTGGTTCAAAATTCAAAGACAAAACCATAGTGTGTTTTAGAGCATCAACCACATCTGAGTGTGTTAGAATAGGTCAACCTAAAGGTCCCGTTCCTCGTCGAGTTTTCACGTGTTCGCAATGTGGTAGGAAATGTCACCTTAGGAGTTTTTGCTATGACCTTAGAAAAAACCCTAGGAAGATTAAACGTAGTATCCCGTCGGTTCCCAAAACCCATTTTGTTAGCTATACACCGGTTTGGGTTAGGAAGTCCATTATGGAGATGCTAAATGCTTCATTGGTTGATACTCACATGCATGCACATGATTCATCCCTTGCTATTTCTTATCGATAGTTGCTTGCATGATTGTCATATGATAGTCTTTGCATTCATGATATATACTTTTCTAGTATTATGACATTTTTATCTTTTGTATTATATTTTTCTCTTGTTTGTCTCATTGAAAAATATAAAAAAAAATTGTTTTTGATAAAACTTTTGAAAAGCCAAAAAGATTTTTGGTCTTTGTTTTTGTGTCATGAGTTAACATGTTTAATGGGGCATATTGGTGTGCTTAGACCCCCTTTCTTCCATTATCCACTTGGTTAGGAAATTTGGTCATTATTATCGATGCTTAAAATGATCTTGACCATTGTATTATGGGGGTGTTTCGAAGTTGATATGCGTTTTGATTTGACTTTGTATATATGCCATCTTTGCACACATGAACGAGTTTATATGGATGTTTGACTACTCTTGCATATTTGAGTTTGGTGAGACTTTGTTATCTCAATTTTGTCATCGATGCGTAAGTAGATATAAGGATGTGAAAGTGTAAAATTGACTCGTCGTGAAAGCCACCATTTAAAAGAGCCCAAAAAAATTCATAAGGCAATAAAAAGAATCATATGCCGAAAATGGGCGAAATTAGTTTAGTTCATTCCAAAGAAAATTATCATATATAGCTGAGGGAGTTTGGATGGATTAAAAATTTAAACGAGTTTTCACAAAGAATCCTATCATTGAAAATGCCTGTCATGACACTGTTGTTGCTAGAATCGTCAAAATTCTGGATTCGTGTGCATATTGTTGGTTTAGTTCATTAAGTTCACACTTTAATTGTTACATATGGATATACTAATGTTTGATGATATATTGGTATTGATTAGAGCTTCGTGATTGTTTTGATGTTTTAGTTCACACACATGGGCACATCGATACTATGTTAGCATGTTACTCGTATTTGTTTATTTTGAGTTTTCTCTGGTTTGCTAACTATTTCACAGTTTTAAATCCCCTTACAGTTTGATTTTTCCTAAAAATTTTCAACTAGACAACATTATTTTAAATTTCGTGGATTCTGTTAAGTTTTGAGTATGTCGTTCAAATGACATACTGTTTTGTTTGAGAGTTGTCTTAGTTCGTTCTAATGACATCCCTTTCTCGTTCGCATGACAACCTACTTTATCCAATTTGACTTTTGTTTGGTTGTCTTTCTGTTTCAGTACCCAGTTGCATATTGATTCATATTTAGGTACTGAGTTTCTGTTTATGTAGTTTACTCCGATCATTGACATATTTTGCTGCATTAGATTCGTTTAGTCACACAGATTTTGATTGTTATATTCTTTGTGTGATTCATTATTTACTAGCTACTGATTTGACATTGATTGATCATAATTATGTAATACCACGTATTTTTATGGCTTTTAATTATGAGGTTAATTAAAAGGAATTACTTTTAATTCTGGGATTTATTAAATTAATTTGGGATAATTAATTGGAAAATTTATTCGAATTTAAATGCTAGCAGGACGAGAGTTAGTATTGGGTTATTATTATGTTGTTGAATATTACTGAGTGATGATGGTAATATGTGATCATTGAATTTATTAAAATTGTCGTGAATTGAAAATACCACAGTTTCGGTAATTTAGTTGGGATGCGCGTGTCAGTCATGTCAAGATCCAATTTAATGGATTTACAAGTATTTTATTTTTATGTAATCCTTGTGAACTTTTTGAGTGCGCCAACGTGTCCGAAAGGGTCGAGATAGTCAGCAAACACTAGCCGAGGGTTTAGTTTGGGTCTCGGGACGTTTTTAGGCCAAACCGGCAACCTGGAAGGGTATTTTGGTAATTTTAAAAATTAAGGAATTAAGACCCACGATTTTTAGTGTTGATTTATTTATTTTTGGTTAGGCTATTAGGGACATTATTAGCCAAAAATAAAGAGGGGAGTTACATGAGTTAGAGGAAACGTTACAAAAAGTTCCCAAACCAAAATCACCACCCACCACCACCAATTTGGACGGAATTATGATCGAAAAGAAGAGAGGACCAACCATTGAACAACAACAATGGATCAGAATATCATATTTATAGGAAAGTGATTTATCTTGCAAAGATTAAAAGCATATACTTCACATGATTTTATAGAATTGAAGATTTCTCATAAATAATGAAAATTGAATGGATTTGAATGGTTTAAATCATAATCTGGGTAGGACTTATACGTAGATTTATGTTGGAGATGATAACAACTACGAATTTATGATTGATGGGTAGAGAATTTCAAAATTTGATGGGAATATGGGATGTTCTTGAAGAAATAGGAAAACTAAGTTTTTATATGATTTTTGGGTATTTTGATCCAAGAAAGTGATATTATATGTTGATTTGATGAATCTAAAACATGGGGAATGAAGTAAATATGTTACTAGGATGATTAGTATATTCATTTGTGAGTTTTGGACGTTAGAATGAATATTTAGAGGTGTAAAAAGTTGATAAACCGTAACTGTTAAGGAATTTCTGGGCTGATACCTGCTTGATCGATCGATCGACTCAAGAATGTCGATCGATCAAATCCATCGATGGATCGATACCCTTCCTTCGATCGATCGGCCCCTTATGGTTTTTGACAATTGTTTCTATTTATGGTTAAAGATTATTCCAAAGCCGATGTTAGTTATTGGAGTGTTAAGTATAATATAATGGGACTTAGATAAGGTCCGTAGGGTATTAATTATTATCGGAGAATGCTATAACTTATGGGATTGATATTACTTATGAGGGTCTACCGAGTGAGGTACGGTTAGAAAACGTTCAAATTGGAACTATATTGAGTATTGAGGGTGATGTAAGGTTAAGGGCCGGGACGAAGTGACTATAAGGGCTGAGATAACATTTGAAATTAATAAGAAATCTAATAACCTTTTGGGATAGGTTCAAGTACTCAAATTGATACGACGAGAGAGTTATCAATCGGAATATATATTATGTGTAACGTTTCGGGGTAAACTTGCTCCGTACGAGATTAACTAGATGAAATGTGTAAACATCTATATTTATATATGATTTTTTAGGTTGTGTGAATGCCTAGTGTATGGATTTCTTATGTGTATAACATACCTACCATACTTACTATCACGGGAGGTCGTTCGTAAGAGGATAGTCTAGTCTTGATGTAACCTTCGGGGGGACCTTAGATCTATACCTCTGAACATAGGGCTTGGAAGGGCTTATTGTTGAATGGATAAGTCTACTGACCTTGGGAGCATAGGTATGTGCGTGACCATGGGTATGTGAACTATGTTCGCCTCCAATATGTGTGATTTTTCTTATTAAAACGGTTCTTGAGAGATTCGAAACTCGTAGTCCCTATGTACGTGATGTACCGGGATTTGATAGCAGAGTATGCGTGCACCGCAGCTTAGCCTAGGGGTGTCATATATGTATTTATGTATTGAGAGTGATATACTTATGTACTTGTGACTGGTTTATTGTTTCTTAGTAGATGTGAATAATTAAGATATTTGAATGGGTTAAGAATGACAATTTTATTAACACTCCAGATAAGTAATTTAATGAATGGGAACATGAGTTATAAATATGGCTTATTTGGGTATTACGAGTAGTTATGCTATTTTTATAATACGAAGGCAAGAGTGGTACAAACTAGTTAGATAGTGGCATATTTATGATGGGTTAAATGGATACGTTAGGCGTCCACAGTAGTTGAGAGGTAAGAAACTCATGTGAGAGTATGCAACTAACGTGTTTATAATATGTGATGTTTAATTGTAATTTAAATCACTTGCTAAATTTTTAAACTATTTCACATCAGGCTCTGACCCGTTTTCCTCCAAATCTATTTTTGTTTTGTAAAAAAATATTTTAGATGCTCAGCCACAGGTACGCTAAGCATAGGAGTTCCATTCTGATGACGTGTTGTAGCTGCTATGGAAGTTACAGGATCTTGGTAGTACACGCTCTCATTTTATTCCTGATTCCTTCAGAGTCATTTGTATCAGTTAGGGCATGTCGCCCATTCTTATTTAGAGGTTGTAGTTGCAGACTTTCAGTATTTCAGTTTTTGGTTTATTATTTATTCGGACTCTTGTATTGAGACATTATTTACTCTGGCATCTTTATTATTGGAGTGTTTACTCCATACTTATTTGATTTCTTCTCGTTGAGCATTTATATGAGATTGGTTATGCGATTGATGGTTTATTAAATAAATTCTTGTTTAAGTGTTGGCTTAATAAATAAAATTTGACATCTCTCTTTTTAAATATTAGGTGGCCAGTAATTAATTAAACGTTTTTCGACAGTGATGCTAAGACTGAACCAACTGGATATCCTATATTAATTTGATGAAGGAGTAGCTACCCTGTATTTAATTAGACGGGGTGTTACAAATTAGCTAGTTGTTTCATATTTATCTAGCATATTATGAGTTAATATAATAAAATTGGTATTTTTCACATGCTAGATTTGTTTATCTTTCCACCGAATTGCCTATTTGAGACAAAAAGGGGGAGATTTGTCTGTGATGTAGGGGGAGTTTTGTGAGTTTTATGTTATTTTATGTTCACATATTGGTGTCATGTTTACAAACATAACAAATGATTTGGATTTAATAGTTTCATATTAATTTATATCATTTGTTCCTCCATACTTAACTAGGTATTTTCCTGTTTTATGTGTGTAGGTATGCTTAAAGAGATACGAGATTTCAAGTCTACATCACATTCAGACATTCAAGACAGTTTCATCCTTGCCAGTCCATCATTGAAGAACCTTATCCTATACCGATGATGTACTTTTTCATTTTGGGTTTATGGGATGGGATTTAAGCGTTATACGGCTTGACGGCCCGACTTAGGCATTTAACTATTGGTTTTATCCCGGAATAGTCAATGTGGGAGATTTGAAAGGACCAAATTTCCAATTGAGTCTTAATGTAGTTTTGACTTATTCTCAGAACAAAACATGTTTGTGTCATAGATATACATTATATTGCCTGATCCCACAAGTTTATGATGTATTGAAGATTTATTAAGGACGTTGCAGCAAAGCTATAAAGATTTAATCATGCCGAAGTTTAAATTCGTGCGATTTTGCTTCTTCAAGGTTTAATTGCATTCCTAGATCACACCGGTATGAATGCATAATGTTATTGAAACTCGGAATTAATTTTATAAAAATAAGGATGTTATTTTTTTAAAGGAAAATATTTTTCACATGTTTAAATGTTTTCACATCAGATAAAGGTCGAATTTGTGTTGTATTAGAGTTGGTTTTGAATAAAACTCTTTTATTAAAGTTGGAACAGTTTGGAACTCAATCTGACGACGTCCTTCAAGTGACTTTAGATGTCATTCGAACGAGATCCACTTTCATTCGAACGACGTGGCATCTCGCTCGAACGAGATTTGCACCAACTTAAAAATTCTATTTAAGTCAGTTCCTAGTCCTCTTCTAGGTGTGCGTGTAGAATAAATTCACTTTTCAAACAGTACGTTTTTCTGCATATGTTTTCTAAGGTTTCAAAGACTTAAACACATCCTTAGAGTTTACAAGATCCGATCTTTAATTAGTATATGTTTATTTGATCTTGTTTGCACCAAGTTTAGTTTGTTCAACCTCATTGGACAACCTGTTTAGCAGGGTTTTATGGTGAAGAAAAGGTGGATACCTGTTTCAACATCGTAGATGACATCAAAGACATATCGGAGGACACCGAGGCACTAGTGGTCTCACGTGCTGTGGACAAGTAGCGTGGAAGACGGAGTTTCTGCGTGGGCACTGTGAGAGGAGTGGTAGAAGATCAGAGGAGTGTAAAGTCTCGTGGGTGGATCGAGTCGTTGAGTAAGACTACCGTCTATCTTTATAAAACCATATTCATAGTGATTGTCAGGCTTGGGTCGTCCAAGGGTTTTTCCCATTTTGGGTTTTTACTCATAAATCCGATGTTGTGAGTATTGCTTTACTTTATTTTACTTGCTGCAATCACTAGATGCATTCTTAGGGTTAAACAAGGTAAAATTTGGTTTAGCTAATTTGTTTCACAATTTGGTTTTATTTAAAACACATTTTTTCCTCACTTACTATTTTCGGAGACCTACAAGTAGGAATCAATAAAGGGAAACAAAAATCGATAACGCGAAAGCTAAAAGGACACATAACCTACGAGACCTAAGACCATGCTCTAATACCATATGTGACACCCCGCGTAATTTTGGCATCGGTCGCCACCAAAACTATGTCGGGCGTCAACTAAATAAAATATCATCTATAGAATGTGACAGATATGAGACAATAAAAAATCAATCCACAAGATGAATAATAATCACTCCCAATGAATAATAATACTATAAAACCATCACATGATAAACTCCAAATAAATCCAATCTCCAAAATCTAAATTAATATAAAAATCTGAATAATCAACTAAATGTAAAAACTCTAATTAAAACCCTAAACAACTTTGGAACCGAATGACCCAACAAAACCCAAATCAAGTCTCACAATGAAATATGACTGAAGTGAAAGTCTAACTAAATAAAGCTATAAAATGAATAAACCTCCAAACGATAAGCTCCGATAATCCTATGAAACTTCTCCAAAAATTTTCCTGAAAAAGTTAGTCAATGCATGAGGTCAGAGCCCCAAGCATGAATACACACTACTCCCCTCAAATAGGATTCGTGAATCCAGACAATAGCATTATACGCAATAAATATCACAATAGAATATTTTAATTGTGAATATAATTAAACGCAATAAATGTAAATCTCTAACCACCCTAAAAGATTCTTATTAAAATCACACCAATACCATTTTAAATATTCCCCAGTCCCAAATTGTTAATTTCATTAAATTAACCCAATTTATTATTTTCCACAATTTTTATCTTAATTATAGCGGTCCTCCCGCCTCGGGTGGTAATCCGCCAAATTTTTACACTTCTCCTTGTCAAATGTCCTTTGATCCGTTTAAACTGTTGACCCCGCCCCATGACAAGGTTCCACACACGAGACGACATAAATCTCCTGCTGACCCGTTTAAACTCTCGGTCCCTGACACATTACGTCGACACAAATTTAAATATCCGTTTTTATCTTAGGCATTAATTCTCGTTTCCTCAATATCACAATTAACAAATTACCCCACCCTTTTAATCGATGTGAGATCCTCAAAATACCCCTTAGTCCCATACCTAAGGGTCCCCAAAGTACATATACATCATATCGTACGTATAATATGAATTTCGAACATTTACTCGTCCTAGTCTCAGGTCTAGGCTAGCGTGATGATGATAAAACATAAAAATCATCCCACCCCCCGAACATAAAATCCCCAAGAATTTACACTAACTAGTCCCATACCTAGAAAGCATAAATTATAACCAAGGCCTACCAAGTAGTCTCATACCTAGTAAGCATCATATAATAGAGGTGAGAAAAAATACTACCCAAATACCCGTCGTCCCCGCGATGGCAATAGTCAATACTAATAAATCACGCAATCCACAATTCATAAGAATAACATAGCACGTAATCATAAAAGTCCCAGTTCAATTTAACTCAATGAATAACACTATCGTCATTTTTAACATAATTAAGTTCGTTCAAAAAAGTTCATTTTTATAAACATGCAACAATATTCAATACATCATAATCATTCTATTTTATATGTCATCTAATTTTTATTAGTGTGAGTGCGTCCCATTAACCATATAAATAATCCCGTAAAAAGTCTACATGAGAACCTATACCCAAAACCATAAAAAAACCCAAAAATCTAACCTACGCATCCAAGGGTTTCAAAGATTAATTCATTTTAAAAAAATTCACATAAAAAGTCTCGAAGTTAGTGTCCACTTCCTCTAATTAGGTTGCTAATTGATTTTAATCAAAAACACGTGATTAAGGATTTAAGCGACACTTAAAACACATATTACTAAAGGAAATGAATAAAGTATTCATGCCTGGAATTATTTGGATAAAAATTTGAGTAGACGATTGGACTCCTCTTGAGAAAACACCAATTGAATCTTAAATTCTTGAGTGAAAACTTGTTAAAAGTTGGGGCTTGGGGTTGAACATGAGAGGAAGTAATGTTGAAGAACCTTACTGAAAAAAAGTTTGAGAGAAAAGTGTTGTAAAAGTCCCAGCCACTTATAAGTTTTGGTAATTAAAGGGTTTAAGAGTTAGAATACAATTAGGGATATAATTAATCCACGGCCTCATCTCGCTCAAACGAAACCCCCTGTCTCTCCAATGACTGCCACCTGTCCTTCCAACGACATGCTACGTCGATCGAACGACATACGCTATCATTTGATAGACCCAAAAAATTAAATTAAAAGTTTAGAAATCCTCCTTTACACTTAGAAAAAATATTCTTCAACTCAACAAAAATGTACTTGTTTGTTAAAACATATTAAAAATAATTATAACCTTCTATTTTAACTCCGATTTAATTTCGGATGAAATGTACATCTCAACTATAAAAGCCAACATGTTTAATTATTAAAACCATTAAATCCAACATTTGTTTATCTCAATTTTCTCTGAATTAATAAAAAACATGAATTAATAAAACACGGGGTGTTACATACTTCCCCACTAACAAGGAATTTTTTCCTCGAAATTCAACAAAACAGAAACTCGCAAATAAAAATAAGCCTCACATATGCCTACCCATAGAGTACTATGCTTAGGTGCCCATACACCCAATCCTACCCGAACAAAATCCTACGGTCGAAAATATAGTGTATATCACCTATATATATACATAACTACGAAAGTAATGGCATCCCATGCGCTCTTGTAAATTACTACTCGCTTCCATCCCCGGTAATTATCGCAACACATAAATACTCAAATCAAGCCACATTGTTGCATCGATATAAGACTGTAATACCCCGTACTTTTGGCTATATTTATTTTTGGGATTAATTAATTAAATGCGTATTAATTGAAAATTAATCCGGGTTATAAATACTAACGAGATGCGAGTTGGTATTTTATTATGTGCATATATGATTATATATGAATTTGGAATTATGAAATTTGTCGTGAGATTTATATACGGCAATTTGTAAATTTTGTTGAGACGCGTGTGATCGCCGCGTCATGGTATATTATTTTAATTATAAAAGTGAATTTAAAATCTATAATCCGTATGGTCGTTTTGAGTGCTCCAACGCGTCCGGAAGGGTCGAGATAGTCAGAAAACACTAGCCGGGGGTGTAGTTTGGGTTCCGGGGTATTTTTAGGCCATACCGGCAACTTAAAGGGTATTTTGGTAATTTTACTTTTTGAGGAATTAAAAGTGACGAAAATTGGGAGTTTTAATCTGATGTGGATTTAACCCACTAAACCCACTAACCAACCCATATTAACCCATTAAGCTACGGAGGCTATCATTAGGTTTACAAATCTTCCCAAAGAAAACCCTAGCCACCTTAAGCCACCATTGGAGGAGAAGCTTGGAGAGAGGGAATTCTGCAGAAAAACTTCATCAAACCTACACCAAACTCAGAATCAACCAAGGCAAGTGACTTTATTCCATTTAATTTCAGAGAATGTTCTCTCCATGTTAGATAATTCGGATTTATGGTTTGTTCTTGATGAAATATGAAAACCCATGTAGTTTAGAACATAGAACTTGAAAATATTGAGGAGAATTGCATGTAGAATGATAGGTAGATAATTATTCTCATGATATCTGTGATAGGAAGGATTTAAAACGAATTTATAGTGAGTTAATTCATGATTCAAAAGTTAGGGTTCATGTTCTTGAAATAATTGGGGAAAAAGTGTAGAGATTTATATTTTGATTGATGATAAAGAGATTTAATCCTTGAAAACATGTTAGGAGTTGACTTGTATATGTTTAGGATGAATTAGAGACCCTAAAACGTCATTGGGATGAACTTTGGAAGAGATTAGGAGTGATTAAAATGGATAAAAATGAGATGGGGAAAATTCTGGGCCGAAACTGGTCCCTCGTTAGAAGACCTTCCCAGGTCGTTCGAACGAGCTCGTTCGAACGAACTTCTAACGAGTTGACCAGTCGCTTCTAATGAAAAGGAATTTCGTTCGATACTTCGTTCGAACGAGATCTCGTTAGAAGGTACAGTTCGTTCGAACGAACTGGAATCTCGTTCGAACAGCCTCGTTCGAACGAGACTTCTAACGAGCTGACAGTCCAATCTCGTTCGAACAGCCTCGTTCGAACGAGACTTCTAACGAGCTGGCAGTATGGGCCTTTTTGGACTGTTTTGATTTTTGGAGTCCCGTAAACTTGTTCGAGGATATAGATATCATTCCGTTGATGTTGTAATGATAGAATTGGGACATTTGGGTATTTATGAGAAGGAAATTATATACGAGAGTTAAATTAAATGGAAGGTTTGGGTTGAGACGTGAGTGTCTACTACGACGTGAGAAAATTATGGCGCGTATGAGTACAAAGCGGAATAGTATAAATTTGTGATAATTATAGTTAGTACGAGAATGCGATACGTACTACGATTAAATTACGGTATTACTAAGACGTGTGTTTACTTAGTATTGGTACATGAATTGTGTGTATGACATACCTACCATACTTGCTATCAAGGGAGGTTTGCGTTCGCTTAGGGCCCTCTAATCCTTGTGTTGCCCGGATTTAGACTGGTTACCTCGATGAACATAGGTCATAGAAAGACTTATTGGGATATTAATAAGTCCGCTGATCGTGGGAGCGTACGTATGTACGTGACCCATGTGATGTGACTGTGTTCGCCTCCACTATTTGTGATTTGTGTTATCTGAACTATTCCTGAGAGATTCGGAATATGTGATCCTTATGTACGTGATGTACCGGGATGGATAGCAGAGTATGTGTGCACCGCAGCTTAGTTCTCGGGGTGCTTATATTGTATATTTATGATGTGAATAATATACACTTGATTAATGGGAACCTTCATGTTAATGTTGTATAATTAATTACGGTATTGTTTCGAGAAACATAATGAGTTAGCTGATAGTGAAATATATTGCATATTGAGCATCTGAGTTTACGTTAAACCCCTATTTAATTACGAGCGTTATAATGTTAATAGAACCGAATAATAAGGGTAGGACCTATGGCAGTCTAGCTAGATATGTTGTTACTTAGCTAGTGGTTTGGGTCATTATAGATGGGTACTTACGTTAGGAGTGCACAGTTAGACGAGAGGTGAGAATATCATGTGAGTGCACGTCCTAACATGTACTTTGCATTTAATGTTTTAAATGTTGTTAAGGCACTTGCAGGTTTTTAAAATATAACTCCACATTCGGGCTCTGACCCGTTTGCTTTCCAAATCTTTTTCTTGTAAAACCATTTTAGGTGCCCAGCCACAGGGACACCAAGCATAGGATTCTCATTCCGATGATGAGCTGTAGCTGTTTGTGGAAGCTACAGGGACTTTGCTTGTAGACGCTTCTATCACTTGGATTCCAGAGTCATTATCTATCAGTTGTAGGGCATGTTGCCCATTTCTATTAGACATTTTCCATTTACAGTCTCTAGACTTTGGCATGTATTGATTTAATATTCAGTTTACTTATCAGTTGTGGGATTTGTAGTGAGGAGTTTCCTCCAGACTTTATTTACGCTTTGTGATGGTTATTCTATTTACTTCATTATGGTGAATGGTGTTAGTATTCTTTATTACACTTGTTGTATGTTAATCAGACTTAAATTAAAATTTGGCAACTTACTTTTTAAATACTAGGTGGTTAGTAATCATTAAAATGTTTTCGACAGTGATGCTATTAACTGGACCAACTGAGCATTTTGAATTAATTTAATAAAGGAGTAGCTACCCGGTATTTAATTAGTCGGGGTGTCACAAAGACATACTCAAAATTCATACTAATGATCTCCCACATAAAATATCGTCTCCAAAAATCAATTCTAAAGATCCTCACATCAAGCTTAATAATGATAAAATCAGTGCCTACAACGTCCTCAACAGAAAACTCCATATCTCCAAGAAATCTAACACTTATGCTAGACCGTGTGCCTTAAGGAGTAAGAATCAATAAATGGAATCAAAGATCGATAACGTGGAAGCTAAAAGGACTCAAAACCTACGAGACCTAAGACCTTGCTCTGATACCATCCGTCACACCCCGTGTATTTTTGGCATTAGCCGCCACCAAAACTATGTCGGGCGTGAACTAAATAAAATATCACCTTTAGCATGTCACAGATATGAGACAATAAAAAATCAATCCACAAGATGAATAATAATCAATACCAATGAGTAATAAGACTATAAAACCATCACATGCTAAACTCCAATTATATCCAATCTCCAAAATCAGAATTAACATAAACATCCGAATAATCAAATGAATGTAAATACTCCAACTGAAACTCTTAAACAACTTTGGAACCGATTGTCCCAACAAAACCCAAATAAAGTCTGATAAGGAAATACGACTGAAGGGAAAGTCT